>VZRJ01011798.1:342843-376324 GCA_013397565.1 Ptilonorhynchus violaceus | reverse complement strand
AACCTTCCTTCCTTCCTTCCTTCCTTCCTTCCTTCCTTCCTTCCTTCCTTCCTTCCTTCCTTCCTTCCGTCCTTCTCTCTCTCTCTGTCTCTCTCTCTCTCACTGTTAAATAAAATACATTCAATTTCTTTTTGGCATCAACATTTAATCTCATTTTTAGGAATATTTTGAACTTTCTAAATGCCTTCTGGTTTATACACAGAGACTTAGGTTTCTTTGCTTTTCTGGGTTTAAACCAGATCGTAACAGAAGCAAAAGACAAAAACTAAAACATAGTTCCCCCTCCCGGCCTTCTTCTCAGACTGAACGTCACTCCTGTGTCTTCTACCTCCTTCCTCCCAAGCGGTGCAGTGGGAAGGGGAATTTGATTTGCAGCCAGTTCGTAAAAATTCATCTTTGCTGCTGCTGCTCGTCCTCCTCACACTCTTGACCTGCTGCATTGCGGGCTCCCTCCCATGGGATACAGTCCTTCACAAACTGCTCTGATGCTTAGCCTTCCAGTTCTTCAAGAATTGCTGCAGTGTGGGGTTTTTTCCACAGTGGATCAGAAATAGACTGCTTTATCACAGGTCCCCCACAGGCTTGCAAGAGGATGTGAGCTCTCCACAGGCTGCAGCTTCCTTCAGGGAACATCCACCTGTTCCAATGTGGAGTCCTTCAGAGTATGACTCTTTGCCCCAGCATAGTCCTCCTTGGACTGCAGGGGCAAAAACTTCCTTTACCATGGTCTTCTTCAAGGGCTTTGGGGACAACATCTGCTAGAGCACCTGGAGCACTTCCTCCCCCTGCTTCTTCTCTGAGAAGTTCCCTCTGCTGCATCCCCTTTTTTTTATTCCACCTGGTTCTGGCATTTTTTGGCCTTTCTTAAACATACTTTCACAGAGGTGCCACCAGCTCGGCTGAGGGGCTCAGTTGCACCCTACGGTGGGTTTGCTGGAGCTGGCTGGAAGTGGCTGGAACCAGCTGTGTCCAGCACAAGGCAATCCCTGGCCTCTCCTCAAAGAGGCTGCCCTGCAGCACACACCACACCAACACCACCTCTCCCCACCACCCCAACACTTAAGCCCAATACAGAAACAGTAAGCAGTAAAAAGAACTCTTGGATAACTAACACTAACCCTTTTAGAATAAACAGAATGTATAGAAAGAGAGAAATGTGGCAAAGAGAAAAAGTAGTGTGGAAAAAGAAAGCATAGCACTAGGAAAATTTTGCTTTTCAGTTATGTCTGAAAAGTTCATGAAAACTGGTAAGGGTAGCAGTTAGAAATGAAATTAAAAATTAAGTTGAAATATAATGACATGTTGTGTTGAGATATATTGCAGAAGAAAAGGCAAAGGGAGGTTTTTTTGCTACCCTAGGGCTAAGAGTACTGTACTTGCTGGTCACGCTTGCTCTAGCCATGTTAGTGTTGCTTACAAGAGCTGGGACCTAGTGCTGCAGCAGCAGTCTTGCAGAAAAGACAAAGGGAAGGCGAAAATCTTAGATCTCAGGAAGCCATTTAGCAAAATGACAATTTTCACAGTTTAATTCAGCTCTTTATCATTTTTTTCCTAAGTGTCTTATATGGAAGCTGTAATACATCAATTTAGGCAGAGACGGGAAATCTCTGATAGCAGCTATGATAACAGACTTGCTGCTGCTTTGTGTATTTGTTCTGTTCTTTTAAAGGGTGAAAAAGACATATTCTGTTGCTGAATTAGGCTTGCTTTCAAAATTGTTCCTTTTCATTTCCTCATTCCTGATTAGCACAAGCTATTTAAAATACAAAATCATGCAAAGCAACCACGGACGTTTCTTCCTTCCCGCACAAGTGACACAAATGTGGGACTGAGAGACCAGACATAAGTACACTTTCCCTTTGTTTCAACTTTATGAACATGTACTAAATAATTTAGAAGAAGTTTTTACATCCCAAGTTAAATGAAATGAGAATAAAGAGTAAGAGAAACCAAGAAGTTTGGCACATGCGGTTAGGAGGGCAGCCTCCCATTCCCCGTCTTCAGCCTCAGCAAGGAGAGGTGGCAGGATTGCTGCAGGATGGCATAAAGGCAAATTATTTGTGAACTTAGCTTTCCTCAGGGAATGTTTATTAAGACAGGTTTGGCTCACACTGGCTGAATTATGCTTGGATATATATAATTCTAAAAAGTTAATGAGGCTGTAATATATTCAAACTACATTAAGAGAATCATCCTTCTTTCTGCTGTGTTCAAATCAATAGGGTTTTGGTTAGAAAAATCTTCAGGTTTTAGACTGACATGCTTCGGTTCTTCTTCAGTGTGTCTTGAGTTACTTAACAGATTCTCAAAATAGATTTAAAATTTTAGCTCCAAGTGATTTCTCATGACTTTATTGCTGAGATCCCAGAACTCTAAGGATATGTCAGTGAAAGTGGAGTAACAAGGGTTTCAGTATCCTTTTTTAGTACCTATCTGTGTTTAGCTACAACACAGTGTCGTAGGTCACTCACATCACAAGCAAGAGTGGATGTTCCATTGGACTGCAGTAGGCTTAATTTTAGCAAATGTAACAAAACTCCTCAGCAGTGTATAACTGTAATTGGATTGTTGGTGTTGTGGCACAAACTTGATATAAACAAAACAATTCAGCATGGAAACAATGCAGGGAAATAGAATCTCTTTTTAAAGAATATAATAATTTTTCCAGCCAGACATCTAATTAAAATATGATTGATATTTCATAGGAAGGAAAAAAGGGAATTATCACCTAAGTGATCTAACACATTTTTTCCTTCACTCTGGCACCTAAACCTTTCTTTTCCAAACAAGACTGAACCAGAATGCTTATTTAAATTTGGGTTATAATTTTCCTTTTTAATAAAAAAAACATTGTCCACAGAATACAAAGATATTGGCTCTTGTGCATCTTGTAGGTTTAAAGAGGAATAATATAGTCAGAACAGATTCTTTATTTAAGAAAAAGAAGCAAGCTACCTTTTACTTAAAATATAAGAAATGAATGGAGAGTCTCAAGATCCTATTATTAGAGGCATATGTATGGTGTGACAGTTGGTCTATTTTTTAATACAAACCTACGCACTACAATGGCAGATAATACCATGTTTAGCAGCTTTGCCTCTGGTTTGGTTTTGCAATAATGCTTGACAATCCATTGGAGACAATAAAATAGTTGTTGGCACATTTTAATTACTATATAAGGGCACACTCATTTCATGGCACTTCAGGGGGTAAAGAAGCCATCAATTACTCTACTCAGCTTGAGTTTATTTAAACAAATGATTTTCTATTTCTGGATATATAAACTATACACTTTCAGTACTTTGTGCTATTTGCTTCCAGGAGCTTTTCATTTGGGTTATAAAATATCCTGGCCTAGTAATATATATTTAAAATCAATGTTACAAAGGACAAGGTGATTATAGGCACCCTACAAGTGCTTTGGAAACAAACTCACATTTGTAGAAATCTCTGTGCCACTATTCATTGAGCAGAGCAATGTGTTTAACACTGAAGCCCTCAGGCATATTAAGTCTTTAGTGGCTGAACAAAAACCTAATTTTGGCTCATGAGTCTTAAAGCTCCCCCTACTGATTCAGCTCAGTTTCAATATGGTATAATAATAAATAAATATATAAGCTAACTATGGAAATAGTGAAAATAGAAGATGCACATACCAGGAAGTAAATCTGACACAAAGTTCTTCAAACTGACTGTTTGCAAAACTTTTTATTTTTTCCAAATTCATGACACTCAGAGATTATGCTTAACTTAGACACAAATGTTACACAGATATATATCTCTTAATTATATAAAAAATACAATTTGTCAATTATGACAGAATAAGGGGGAAGAAGTTGTCTGGTAGTAAGTAGTTCAATGGTTGATATTTTTTCAGCTACTTGAGGATCTCCTCTCTAGTTCAGATCAATCTTAATGAGTTAAAATATATAGGAACTGTACGACTAACAGGTATATAAGTAGTTATTTATAATCAGTGTCTGCAAAGGAAAAATTATTTCATTTTTTGTGCCCAAACCTGCTTGTTCTGGATATTGCAATACCTGCCATACTTTGATGAATATATGTTTCATTGAAAGAAAGAACTTCATCATGTGTTTTACAAAATGCTGCTTTGATCTTAAGAAGGGGTAATGTTCCACACTTGACAACTGATCTACTTGTGAATATCAAACATATAGGCCCCAACACCCCCTGCTCCCAAAAAAAAAAGGAAAAAGAAAAGCCATAAATTAAATATAAAATGCACATAAAAATTCTGTGCTAATAGACTGACTTATGAAAACTCATAATATGAATCGAAGGAGTTAAGAGTAAACTCTCACCAAAGTAAAGGTGTGTAATGATCACTAGGAGTAATCTTAAAAACAATTAAACGGTATAATGTCAGTATAATGACAGTGCTTAACTGAATTGTACCTCTAGCTTTCCACTCAACTCCTAGTGTACCTGCTGAACAGACATCATATTTTAATGAAATATAAATATATTAGAAGATTATTTGTAGTAGGCCCAATTTTCTGTTGAGCCAAGAATGTTTGAACTTGACTTTTCTCTTTGGCTGTTGAAATATCAGAATGATGGACACAGAAATACTGTTGTCAGAATACATTGAGTTCTGGGGTCAATAAGATTACAACATGGGACTGTGTTTGGTCTGTACACACAAACCCCCTTTCATTATGAGTGTTTCATGTCTGCTTGTACTCACTCATACACATCAATTCTTCTTCACTTATTCTAATTCCCCAATCTGCGCAGATTTTTTCCTGAATAATCCTTGCTTCTTTTTCTGGCATGACCTCTATATCTGTTTATACTATTTTTCTTTTTTCAGTCATTCACTTTCCTTTGTCTTTTACCTGTATTTGTCATACATAGCTGATTATTCCAATCATACACTGAACAGTGTACAACTGTGGTTGCTGTACCTCTCAGGCACTGTTGACTCTAGGGTGCCATTCTGTGAAAAAAGTGCAAACCAAAACTCCACAAAAAACTGGTGACTTTAATGGGCATAATGCCCCCCCCAAAAGTTTATTACAAATATTGCAAATGGATTGTAGCAAGGAATCAGACACAGTCTGCAGATGGGAATTGGCTATCTTTTTTGTAATGGGTAGAAGAATTACAGAATTTGTTTTGAACTGTTTTTACCAAAAGAAAACAGTCACAGTTTATGTGTGTGACTAAATAACTGGCTAAATAACTATGCAAATTTATCACTTAATAAACTCCCAATTACTTCAGAGGTCTTTGTTGGTATTTCTGAATTTAGTTACACTTTCTGGAATATTTATTATGCTTCTTACAATATCCTATGATGCTGCTGGTGAGAAGTGCTATGTAAAAGTGCCGGATTTACAGAATATGAGCTGAGGCCTGCAGATGAGGGACATGTTCAGAATCCCTAAGAAAACTGGTAGCAATGAGAGGACTTTGCAAATTATATATCCTTATTCTCAGTTTTATTTCCAAGACTGAAACATTGAAAAAATAGTTGGTGAGAAACATGTCTAGAGTTAGTAAGAAAAATCTGAATTCTCTCATGGTTCCCTGGCCTCTGTTGCCTCCCTATTCAGCTAATGTGCTGGTATCTCTTTCTAGTGTCAGTCCTACTATATTTGCTGTCTTGTTCAGGCTCTTCATGATCCTGTCCTCTCTTTATGTATTCTTTCTTTACCAAAAAAACCCAAACAACAAAAAAAAAAAAAAAACAACCAAAAAACCCTCACATCTAATTTTGTTTAAATCCTTAATCTTCTGTCCTTATTTGCAATTAGAATTTGAAAACATTTGAGAATACATTTTTTTCATCCTGGCAAAATTTTGAAGAGATAATCAGTCATTTCCAATCATACAGACATTTAAACTGTTTATTGCTGTACAATTTAAAGTTTTTACGTTCTTCAGATTTTTTTAATTTCTCAAATTATCTCAAAAATGATTGCATCTCTTGAGACAAGATTTACCTATATGTTAAAACTAGCAAGATAAAAGACTCAGAGAAAGGTCTCAACACCCCTAACGGTTCAGACATTGTAGTCTTGAGAGATGAGCCTGTCTTGTCAGAATGATCCAGTCAACAAGACTGATGACTAAATTTCTAACTCTAGTCACTAAATTTAGTAGGGGATCAAGCTGTCAGTAAATGTTATGTTGGGTCCTTGGATGCAAGTTCTAGACTGTATTTTTGGCTATTCATTCTGCATTAAGGAAAGATTGAAATTAAATTTAAAAAATCTCTGTAGGGCACATGCCTTGCTTTGATTTCTCTCTACAAGTGAACTTCTTTGTGCTGCATGCAGTACCCTTAAAAGAAAGATAGTAAATGATCAAAGCAAACACATTGTCAGCTTTAAGTGATGTAAATCTCAATCAAATAAGGTTTATTAGTGATCAAAATGTACTTTACTCAGCTTTTTATTAAACATTTAGGAAACACACAAACATATAGAAGGCAAGATTCAGTAACAGAGGTACTTCACACTGACAGATGCATGATGAGGATATGCTTTCATATCTTCAACCAAATCTAATCAGTTCCCTTGTTCCTGCTTCAACACTTAGATTTGTTCCAGTCACAGTGAATATATTTGTCCCTCCCTTATGCCGGCATTTCTGCACATGTGTAGCAGTTTAGTTCGGAGATAGCTGAGTTGCCCGAAAAGAGTCCTATAAAGGAAAGTGGTTAGTTTTCAGCCAGAAGAGCTAAACAAAACAGTCCACCAAATGTTTATACGAGTGTCACAGCTAGCACTAATAATGGAACTATGCAGCCCTCAGCTGCAAAGGATAGGACAGCTAGATTGTGGAGTTGTGTCTGAGCCATTAAAGACAGACTGTGGATTTTCCCTGTCTTCAGTTAAATAGTTAAAAATTGACCAGTCAATTGATTGATACCAAGGATTGATATCTAGTATTAAAGAAGAGACAATTCCATCTTCACACATATTCAGACATTCATGCTTCAGTGAAAAATAGTGGCCATTCTATATCTTCTAGTAAAAAAGAAAGAATCAAGTTCAGTAGGATTTAAACTGACCAGACCCTCTGAAGTACTTCAAAAGCAATATATATAAAACCTAGATGCTAAGATACAAGAGTTCTCACTTAAGATGTAACATCAGAAACAACGAATGCAGAAAGACAAAAATCCTGTCATGATAGTGTCAAATATACAAAAGTGGTGTGATGGACAGAGGAATTGGAGGACTTTTGACTATTCTGTCTTAATCCTACTTAACTTTTATTTCTTCAACTGTATTTTTTATTAAAACAAACAACACAGTGATTTATAGTGGCTGCTGTGAATGGACACTTATTTTTACTAAATTCTAAGCTATCTTGAGCTCAGGATAACTTTGTAAATGCCAATGAGGTTTTCCTAACTGAAGACTTTAAAAAATGCACACAGTGAAAAACTGGGCACATCAGCCACTGACAGCTGCCAAAAGAGGGAATAAAGTGTTTCCCAGACAGAGACTGTCTGGACCAAGTGGAGGGCTGCAGTGACAGAAGTCAGAAAATTAAAAGCTCTGTTATAGTAATCAGAAGTGACCAGGATGAATTTATACATGTAACAAGAGAAACAGAAATGTACTTAAACTCAGGGGGTTCTTTGATATTCTTGCAAAACTTGGCTAATGTATTTGTAGTTTTTCTTTAAGTAGTGGCTGTATTGCAAAACCATCCACAAAAAATTTCTAGAATGTGTGAGTTTATGTAGTATATATCTGGATTATGACAGATTGCACAATACATATATTAGCATATGGGTTTGGGCTATATATTAGTTTATGGTTTTTAGAGAATTGTTTGAATATAAATAAACAAATAAGAAATCCAACATGAATTATCAGCTTATCAGGACTGCATAGTGGCTATTTTAAAAAATAATGTATCTTCTTTTCATGTAGTATACAATTTTTTAATCACTACCTCTTTTTAAAGTTATTAATGGAATAACTACTTACAGTCAGTCTTGAATTACAATTTTATTGTGTTTCTGTGCTGAAAATAGCTTGCCATAGCTGCAAGGAATTTACTCATTTTAACCCATCAACTGTAAAAATTATTTGATTATAAGACATAAATTATATCAGAAAAAAACCCCTGGTTGTTAATTTAAATGAGAGATGATTTATGAGATTGTGTCAGCCCAGTCTTGTATACATTGATCTAACGTAAATTACCATAGAGAAGCTCAGGGTTGGTAATACAAAACTGAAAACTTAAAATCCTAAATCTTCCTTTTGGGCAATATTTTTTTCTCTCCTTACTCTATCTGTTCTGAGAAGAAAAACAAACCACCCCATAACATGCATTAACTACAGAATTATGTGGGAAAATGAATTTATTTTGGTATACATTTCAAAATTTTCCCATTTTCTTCAGCTGAATGTATTCTAGCAGCAAGCATAAATAAAGGAATCATGTTGTGTACCACCATTTGTATAAAGTTAAACCCAGGCTGGTTTAAGTCAGCTTAATGGTCCTTAGTATCCCTACATAATCCTAAAATGTGTGAGATCTAAAATGTAAGCAGGTTATACCAGAGGAAGGGAAAGTATCTACTTCTATCTCCACAAGGAGTTAGTAATTAAGAACATTTAGTAATTTATTCAATAGTGTCTTCTTAACATTCCAAGTCAGAAGTAGCAAAAGGAGGAAAATCACTTCCAGCTAACAGTGAAATCTAAAGATGTTCTTTTTGATATGGAAGGAAGAAGTCAGCTAAGTTTTACTGGTATCTTCTATTAACTATGGTTGGCTAAATCAGTTCAATTTCATGGTATTGAAATCCCCATCCTAACTCCTTGAGTCTGGCCCTGCAGAAGTCTCATGTTATCAATATACTTTAGAAGCAATTATTTGCCATTTTTAGGAAAAAGAAAAAAAAAAAACCAGACACTTAAAACCCCCAAAAGAAACAAACATACAAAAAACTACAGAAAATTCAAACCAAACCAAAATACCACTTCCCCCCGCCCCCCCAAAATCCCAACAAACTAACAAACAGACTCAAACAAAACACCAAAAAAGTGAAGTGTGGTTGTTTAGGCTGCAAAGTAGTAAGCTAATAAACATTCACATTTAATCACATTGACTTTAATGACATGAAAAATACTGAGTTGGAATTTTTTTTGTTGTTGCTGTCACTGGTATTAAGCAGTAGACAAATAATTGAGGGTCTTCAAAGGAGCAGAGGCACATCTTGTTTGTGACAAAAACTATCTCTTCTTTGAAGAGCTGCAAAAGAAATGTACTGGGGAAGGCAACTTGTAACTGAATGGGAGAAATATGAGGAAAAGTTTGGAGGTAAGGGGAGCAGGTATGAAAATGATATAGCACTTACAGAAGGGGGTCAGAATTCTCTGCACATCTGAGTATGCCATAACCAAGTGAGATGTCAGTACTTGTCACACACATCTCCTCTGTATTATCCTAAGGGTAAACTCTGTGATCCACACAAACAGTTGCTAGTGTACATCTCCGTCACCACATGTTACTAAGGGGGCAAACTATACTCCCAGGTGATTTTAGCCATTGCACTTTGAATTCAAGGAGAATACTGCCGGCTTACCTAAGTGCAAAATTTTGCTCTTGCACATTTAAACACCTTTTAAAATCCTTAAATTGGAGTGAAGGGGCTTGGGGGGTAGTAACAAAGCTAATCTATGCATTTATACTCTGGTTCTGTGTTTCAGAGGTAATTGTAATGAACTGCTTCAAGCAAATATTACAGGTTGTTTTTCTGCTGAGAGAAGTCAAATGAAATGACCTTCTTTTTATCTGCTATTCTTTTTGGCTTTTGAAGTTACTTCTTTTTGAAGAGATGATCCATTTATCAGTCATATCTGTGAGAAAGTAATAAATTTATCTAATAAAAATTCCAGTAATTTGCTTTGAGGCGGACTATGCAGACTGCAGTCACGTTTTGTTGTTGTTAAATAAATTAATGAACACCTTAAAAAGTGAAAGGCTTAGAAAAGTTATTGTAAGAACTAGTGGGTCCCTATAGTCAAAAGAAGCTGTTAAGGGACAGCATATTTTAAAATGTATATTTTGTACCCAGCTTTGGTGATTGATCTTTGCTAGATCAACTCTCATTTAAATCAAAAGTTTATGGCACCAAAAGCTGGTAATAAAAGATCATTAAAAGAATTGCCAGAGTGGTGAAATCCAGAGCTAAGAGACAAAAAGGTCTATGGCAACTGCCGAAGAAAGATTATTACGTAAAGGTTTCTCCAGCAATAGGAGCCATATACATGTGAGCATGTGTAAGTATATCACATCAATACTGGAGCTGATAAAGTCCATCTATTTTTAAATATATACATAATAAGAATTAATGCAATCCACTAGTATGAGTTATATGCTCTTCTTCCTTCAGAAGAACTGTTGCTTAATATCTAATCCAAAATTAATAATGCAGCGGGGATGGATTCATTATCTCGTGTCAAAATCATTCTTAATAAGTAAGATAAGGAGAGAGAAAAAGCATGAATAAAAAAGAATTTCAGTGACCAAATTACTCCTGTCCTCATCAATCCCAGATAATAAAATTTTTATCCACTCCAGTAACTGATTGGAAGGTAGCATAGGGAGGATATGTGGAAAAGTTCCTAAATCTGCATCATCAGTATATTCTTGAAGAAGAGTGAAGAGTGAAGAAAGAGATAACATGTAAGATCAAATAAAGTGAATGCCAATATACTTTTTTTCCCAATGGAAACATGGTAGAAAATTTTATTCTTCACCTACTCATATTATCATGGAATCATAGAATAATTTGGGTTGCCCCTGCCCCGCCTCACCGGGGCCCGCCAGCATCCCCTGCCAGCTGTGAGAGTCACTGTAGCCGCCACCTCGCTGGGAACCAACACCGCCCCCTGCCGGTTGTGGGCACAGCTACACCAGAAAGGGACAGTGCTCAACAGACGAGAAAAGGCTGTTACTGGGTTTTCTATTTTCTTATTGTTGCTGTTTGTCTGTCTTGAGATAGACATATATATAGAAATAGATACATATATAGAAATAGATTAAAAAACTCCTAGTAAAGAACTGTTATTCCTTTTCCCATATCTTTGCCTGAAAGCCTCATAATTTCAAGGTTATAATAATTTGGAGGGAGGGGGTCATCTTTTCCATTCCAGGAAGGTTCCCACCTTTCTTGGCAGACACCAGTCTTTTAAACCAGGACATTTGGTGTTGAAAAACTTGCTGAGGGTGCACTCAGCCCCACTGTCCATGTTGCTGACAAAAATGTTAAGCAGCGCTGGTTCTAATACCAAACCCTAAGGAATGCCACTCATCAGTTGTTTCCATTGACCACAACTCAACTATCGAGCCAATTCCTTATCTACTGAAGCATCCATCTATCAAATCTATGTTGCTTCAGTTTAGGGACAAGGATGTCATGCAGAATCATGTCAAATGCTTTGCATAAACCCAAGCAGATAACATTGGTTGCTCTTCCCTTATCCACCAATGGTGTAACCGCATCATAAAAGGCCACAGTGTGTGGCACGACTTGCCCTTAGTGAAGTTTTCTTGACTGTCACCAATCACTTCCTTATTTTCCATGTCTCTTAGCACAGTTTCCAGGAGAATCTGCTCCATGATCTTGGTGGCTAGTGAGGTGAGATTGACTGGCCTGTAGTTCCCCAAGTCTTTCTCTTTTCCATTTTTAAATATTAAATTATCTGTTCATATTCAGTATCCAGCCTGCCTTTTAGAAAGAGAAAATTACTCTGAAAACAAAAGAAAATATATTTTTCAATTGCTATAACAAAGATTAAAATCAGGATGTTGATCTAAAGAATAATTATTATTAATTTGTAGATGGCTGACATAGGCATCTATTTGATTTTGAAATTATTTCTGAATAGACTTTGATACTAGCAGTAAATACGTGAAGATTTTACATTTGCAATGAACATTAAATTTGGAAATGTGTTAAAGTGAAGGAAGATTTACCCTGTTTTCTGTGCATAAAAATAATACAATTCATTGTTAGTATTATCGCTGTTCTTATCATACTTTATTTGTATCACAATAGAATTTGGATATTTCATGCAATTATTTTGGCAGAATGTAGCTCTAAACCTGAATGAGATCAATTTTCCTATTTGACAAATATCTGTAAACAAAAGTGGAAAAATCCTTACTCCCATCTCTATCTAGACAAGACATTTTAAAGATACTTACGGTCTTTTTAATGGAGACAGAGACACAAGAATGGTCAAACACTAAGGAGCTTACTCAAGATGTCATAATCCAGTTTTGATTTAATGTTCAATCTTATTTAGACCACTGTTATGATTTCAATGTTCTGTGTCCTTTACATGTATCTTAGTCCCAGGTCTACAAACTCCTGAGTTATGATCCTCTCTGATCTTTAACAAATATTACATCCCCATGGAACTAATACCTCTTTTCTTCAGAACTGGCAAGGCTAATTAATTTTAGACTATGACATAAAGATAACATAAAGATCATGGAAATCAGCAGGACTATCAGGCATACAAACCTTGCGTGTTGGCCCAGTGATCTACTTCTGACTGCCTCTTGCCTCTTGGATAACTGAGCCTGTTAGGCCTTCTTTTGATTTGTTGTTTAATGGGCAGCTGTTTTCATTTTTTTTGGCTAATAGTTCATTAATATGTAAGAATCCAGGTGTATCTAAGGCACATGGATGCTATAAAAACTGTAGCAAAGCATGAAATATAGGTTTAATTGAATATTGTTTATACATATTTCTTATATCTCGAAGTGTTGGAGATACAAGGAATTTAAAAGTAATTGCTCAGTGATAGTAAAACTTCAGTGTAGAGCTGAAGGCTGGCATGACAGGTGTACATGTAAATAATAATAAGTAACTATGTGACAAACTACACAGAGGACATTCAGGGTAATATCTTTCTAAATATAAGAAATCGAAGCAGTTTACTACCTTTGAAATGTAAAGCTGAAAAGGAAAATTAAAAAACCCACATGAAAATCTGAGACAATATAGCTCATTACTTTTGTCTTACTGTTTTGATGCTGAAAGACACTGACCAAAGAATACTCCTTTTTTTGGACTGAGATGAACTGGGCAATCCAGGTCACAGGACACCTTTAGCTGCTTTATCTTTTCTATTGGTGGCAGTAACTAGTTACCTTGCTTGCAATCTTGGCAATACTATCACGGATTTGCAGACTTCATCAACATCCAGGACCACTTCCAGATCATCCCTTCTCGTCAGAGACACAGATGACAGGATGAATTTGCAGTTCATAAGACTGTCAATCTAGCATGTGTTAAAGTTTTTCAATCAGGTAGCAAAAAGAAAACCAAGAAGAGAGAAACTATAGCACAAAGGAGAAATAAGTGTTTTGATTATTTTTAAGTTTTACAGGTTTTTTTAATATTAGTAAAAAATAATACTAAACACTACAAAATAATCATAAAAACCACTCTGATCATACAATAAGCTTCTAGACAATGTGCTTGCGGGTACTCAAAAGCAAAGTATTACTTAATAAGGCAAAATATGTGAAAAAATTATCATTTTGAATTATGATCACATAGACACACATGCACCTAGAAAAATTATAATTCTTATTAGTTACTATTACTATGTTACCAGGTGAAAAAACATCTCTGAGTTCAAAACTCATGCTTTAAAAACTGCCAAACTTTGAAAAAATGTCGATGTAGGTACAGGTAGTAAAATTCTGCCCTGAAAGTTAACGCTACATATTTGTTTTACCATCTTTTCAAGACGTTTCCTCTCCTCTCCTGTTTTCTCTACTGCCCAAAATGTACCATAAGAAAAGTTTATTACTTTAATAGAACTCTTAAAATAAGCTTTCATGATACACTTACTAGAATATTAGAAAACCAACCATTAGAAAATCTGTCTGCCTATATATCAATAAGGTATATGGTTATTGTTTACCTTATTACCTACCATTTGTGAAAAATTCTGTGTGATTTGAACATTTGAGTCATTTACGCTATTTGAACATTTGAATGTCCAATGAAGGTTGGCACAAGTAACATATAAATAGAATATTTGAAGGAGAAACACGTAAAATAATAACACACCACAGTTTTCCTGAACATTTTTTTAGCTGCTCTTATCTATAGATCTGTATGCTTTACCAGGAAGACAGTGTTTCATCCAAAGGACTTTGGCATATGTAAATCAAACATTGAAATGCATATCTTCTAGGTACCTCACCTCTAGAGCAGAATGCAGAACCATTTGTGAGATACAGAAAATGCACTATTAGCATACCTGTGTTGCTTGATACAGTATGTTGGGACAAAACCCTCATCTTGAGATTGAAATGCCTTTTGCCACTTAGGAACTCCACAGAGTAAAATTCTCAAATAGAAATTACATAATTTTGCATCATGGTGAATTAAAGAATAATGATATCAAGTACTGTACTCTGTATTATCACATTGACTGCTGCTGTGACATCTATATCAGACACTACTTTGCCACCAGTAGCTTTATATAAAAATAGCTGGCTTCCTCAGGCTCCAGTGTTTAAGACAGGATTGAGAACTTTAATAAAAATAACATTCATAGTCAGAATGTGAGTTAGATTTTCACATCTAAAGTCTGATTAAAAATTTTTAGAGTTTTGGGTTCAGCTTGGATTTGCAAGTAAAAGTAAATATTAAAGAGAGAAAATTAAGTAAAATTTATCTTTATGTTCTGGTTTCAAATCATTAAGTTACAGAATAGACCAGCATCCTTTGCATCTCCACCCCACCACCCACTCCTGCTTTGAATACCTCATCAAGTTCAATGGATAATTCTCTTGTGAATAATTCTTAGATTTCAGGCTCCTCTGACTAGGAAATTTCTTTGGATTGTTTCATAAAGAAATGTAATATTTCTGTAACTGACTAGCATCTTAAAAACAGAACAAACAACACTTTGCTGAACAAAAGAGACCAACAGATGGAACACTATATTTAGAAGTTATTTTTCAGCCTTCAAAACTTTTATACAAGGCACTTGAAATTATTATTATTAAGATATTGGGACTGTGAAAGTTAAAATTTCTTATCACAAGATTTCTTTTTAAAAACAATTGAAACAGCATGACAGTCTTCTACAGAGTGATTTATTTCTAAGAAATCAGTGATGGCTATGTTACATATGGTAGGTTAATACAAAATTTACAATAAAATATTTCACTGAGAGAAATTTTGATTTTTGTTGTATAAGAAACTAGCAAGAATTTAAAAAAAAGTTGATGGTGATTATCTGTGATGCCAGAAAATTTTATATATTGATATAATACATTTTTGCACTGTAGAATGAAAATGACTGATGTTTAATTTACTAGTAGTTTAGGGCCCTTAGAATGAGTGGCTGAACTAGCTTGCTAACATTTGCATTGCAGTGTTTTCAATGTCACAAATGCCCAGTCACTGTCCCTTCACCTCTTTATGTGATGTCTTTCTTCTGAGTCCATGCAGCTGAAGCTGTTCTACCCATGTAGCAAGTAAAGATAAGGGTGCTGAATTTTGATTTTCAGTGGTAGAATGTTCAATAACCTGAAGGATATTCTTATTTATTTTGCTATCTTCTTCGTTTTCACTAAACTTTTGTAAAAGATCTGCAAAATGGACAAAAATATATAGCATATTCCTATGCAAATACCCATTTTTTTATCTGTAAATATACTTTTCCCAAAGAATTTATCTAGGTAAAACTTCATAAAGATAACGCACAATTACAGATAGAAGAACTGTACACTCTTGATACAAGATGCCTTTATCCAGTTATGACGCTCAGCCAGAAGTGGCTGCTATTCCTTATACTACTAGAAGTTCATTTTTAGCACTTTTACTGACAGCAAAACACCAGAAATCCAAAAGACATTGTTTAGTGATTTCCCTTCATCTATCTACCCAAATAAAGGTATATTAGCTCCCTGAAGTAAAGGTAAGAACTGTTCTAATAAAGTTTTGAGAACATTTGTACTAAACATAACAATATCTCAGTTTACACAGGCAGTTTTTATATTCTGAGTTGTCACCTTTATTAAGAAACTGCAAAAATAAATTTCAATGTGCTTGATTTTTTTCTCAACATGAAAATGTGTATTTAGGTACATGTATGTTGCTTCCTGCTGGGATATGGGACCAGGTCAGCCTGGGCAATCCCCATGCTCATAGCCCTGCTGTCCCTATGGAACCATCCTGCTGCACTGCATAGATCTTGCTAAATGTAGAAATTTTTTTAAATTTTTTAAATTTTTTTTTTAAGATTCACTCATCCAGAAGGGTAAAATTTCAAACTGAATTGGGAAATTGCAGGGGAAAATAGAAGAGAAAAAAAGTTAGCAGATTGATGAGGAGAAACCTGAGAGGTTAGAGAAGACTCACTAGTCTATTCAATACATTGAGTATTTGGAGATAGGTAATACATATGATGTATCAAAGAAAATACAGTAAATTTTAATACGCTTCAGTGGCTCTTTTTTGACCTACCAAGACTTTTGGAAATTCTTTTTAAGTTTTGGGAAATATTTACTGTTTAAGCCTATTTTAGCTCTGTAATGTGTTTTGCCTGATCACATGGTGGATAGATTTCATGCTGCTTTTCATCACCTTCGTCCATCCCATTTAAGCAATCTTCACACTTCTATCTAGAGAGGCAGAGCTGGATGCTCATAAAAATGCTAGTCTTCATTTTCATTTCCCTTTTCCATATTTTTCAGTACACTTAAAAGAGGATTGGTAAATCCCTGGCTACTTAGAATTTCTCAGATGTCACTATGCCTTATATCATTTCTCTTCAGTACAGCCATTTGACAAAGCGAAAAGAGCACAAATTTTTCTGAAAAAATAATTGAGCTTTTCTGGTCATGCCTAGGATGAGCCAGATTTCCATGTTGTATTTTTAAAATCAGATCTTGAGTTAACTAAATGGGAGTAAGATGATTTACAGAAATTTAAGAGCTGACTCATAAAGTTACTTTTTCACATATTCTGTAAATCTATATTTAAATCTTAATTTCAAAAACCTGCTAAGTAATACATATTTCGTGGAGTTAATAGTTTTTAACAGAAACCCTCACTGTGACAAAATCACCCAACACTCTGACCCTAAATGTTTAGAATAGTAAACCTTCATATGTTTATCAATTATTAAATCTAATTTTTATCACATTTACATTTTTTTACTTTTAATTAATGGAAAGAAGATTATTATTTGATTTTTTTTTAAAAAAAGTGTATGTCCTTAACCAAACAAAAAGCAGTCAGCAAAAAATTCCCCAAGTCTGTGAGAAATGCATCTCAGAATCTGTATCACTAAGGCTGCAATAGTCATAATACATATGTTGTGGATTGGAACAGGTTTTAAAATGAGTGTGTATAAAAGGCTGCACCAATAAGTAAACGTACATGAAAGAGGTATTTGACTGTGCATGTGTAATTTTTTGTGTTCCTGGATGTAATAGTGTACTTTCTGTTGATATGGACCATCTTAAGATCACACTAGTGAGTAAACAATTTAATTGGTTTCTGATATTGCTTATAGCTACAATATTTAAAAGGCTCGTTTTCAGGAGAACACTTAATTTATTTAGTAATGTGTTTAACAGTACTAAAATAATTTAGAGACTTGAGATTGGCTAAATTGGTTAGACCATGGTGCTAACCCCCAGGTTAGGGGTTCAATCCCTGTACAGGCCACTCACTCAAGAGTTGTAGTCAATGATCTTTGTGGGTCTCTTCCAACTCAGAATATTCTGTGATTCTGTGACTTAATCATATGCAGTATGTGTTTACTGGTTGTCCTGGGTTAGTTATATATTCTATTACCACCCACAAAAGCTGGATAAATTTCGTAATTACACACCTTATACTCCTTCTCTCAACTGAGATAAGCACTCCGACCAACAGCAAGCACCACCCATTCTGATTATCTGATCTCAGCTAATGGCCCATTAGCACCACCTAGCCTGAATAATAGCCCGAACCCTGGATCATCGGAGGACCCTGGGGATCATCTCATCCAAGCTCATTACCGAANCAGGTTGTACCGTGACTGTTGGTTTGTTTAAGCCAGTGTTTCTGTATTACTGCATTTATTTTAACCTTTTTTATTAAAACTGTAATTTTGACCTAAAATCTCTCGAGGTATTTTGTGTGGGGTTAATTTCCCCTGTTGGTTTACAGTCAAACCAGCACACTGGTATAGCTCCATTAATTTAAAATACTTTAAGAAAGAATCTGACCTGTGCTCTCTGTGGACAGTCAGCTTAAAAACTATGTCATATAAAAGTACTTTAGCTTCCATGAAATCTATAGGTTTCCTCTTAAAATCGTAAGTGTAATTGGACAAGAGATACGTTTATGTGCTGGTTTGAACGTAAACCAGAGGGGGAAATTAACCCAACACAAAAAAGCTTGGAATAGATCTTTAAGTCAGAGTTACAATTTAATGGAAAAATTAAAATAAATGCAATGAATATAGAAAGACTGGCTTAAAACCACAAGGTCAGAGTACAACCTGATACCCTGTTGGTCGGGGTGGTAGTTGAAGGCTGATTAAGCAGTGGTAGCAGTGCTGTTGAAGTGGTGGTTGAAAGTAGTGGTCCTGTAGAAAGGTCTGGTCCTTCTGTGGGAGTTTGGGTTCTCCACTGGACACCCAGTGGTGATGGTGGTGGTGTAGGCCCCAAACCATCCACCTTGTATCTGGTGGTTCTTAGGGGGTACCTCCCCTGGTGCGGGGAGTTTCACAATAGAGTGAGGTAATCCTATGAGTCAAAGGATATCTTTGGAGTATCCGATGGCTTGAGTCGTTACAGCTGCTGATTCCCGGGGGAAGTTCATCACAGTTGAGATAAGAAACACTGCTCTTCACCTGGTCTGCCTCTTCTTAGCTCATAGCCTGAGGGACCAGGTGTGTACTGAGCTACTGTGAACAAGCCATCGTTAGCCAGTTTATCAAGAAGTGATGTGGATGGTGAAAGAATACATACTTTGGTTACACCCCCACAACCCGGGACATTATACTACAAATATTAGCAGTACCTGGGCTTTGCTTAATGTGGATATTTCTTAAAATAGGGGCCAATAAAGAGAAGGGTTTTATTTCTTCGTGCTTCCAGAATATCCCTTAGCAACTGGGTCGTGGTCAAAAAGTATTTTGACAATAATACCTATCTGAAAGCTCAAGTACAATTAAGCGGAAAGAAAGATTTAAATTCCACTGTGTGAGTGAGAATGGGTAACTTTTCATAGAGATTATCCAGGCAATCCCTTAGTAAATTTACTTTAATTCATCTTAGTTACTGATCCAGGTGATCAAAAACAACTTCAAACAAATCTCAAAGTAAACCAGATGCCAAGCATATCAACATTTGATAATTTTTGGGGTCATTTTTTCTTTTTGTCCTAGAAAGGACCAATCTAAAAATGAGAAAATTTTGTAGCAATATGGAATTCAACCTATTCAATTACTTAAAACTGAAGATGTACTGAAAAGGATCCTCAATTAAAATTTGCTTCTAAGCTTAGTAGTATAGCTATTCATATTTTATCTTCCTTGATTTTAAATTTTTTAAAAATGAAGTATTTCAAAATATTTCTATTCTGGTTCTCAGACAAGAATTTATCATCTTCTCAAAAATAGGTATAACATGAAAGCTGAAAGACTCCAAAAATATATTAAACATCTCTATTTAATGCTTGTAATGCTCTTGATGAGCTGATTGATAGTTCAGAGCACAGACTATAATCATAATATTATACGCTAAATAGGATTATTCTCACACCTGGATTTTCAATGCTGATTTGTGCATAGTAGGAAAAAAAAGAAACGGAAGACATTATAAAGTAAGACTAAATAACAAAAGCACCTAAATATCGTAGTGATAAAACCTAATAGTGATGGAGGGCAGTAAGAGTGATGCAGTGGACAGATGGTGCAGTTTGGTAGCACATACTTGTGGTTATTCCAAGATGCTCTAAGTCAGCTGATTTAGATTCTCCACTGTCACATTACCAAGATGCGAGCACAAAAAAGACATGGCTTGATGTCTGCAGGCTGGATTTATCCTACTTAGCTCTCCTTTATTTACAGTGTTCTGATGAGGTTTGTTTCCATAGCAATTCAGTAATTCTTAGTAATATTGACTTATATCTTCATCTGCTTACGAAGTGTGCAGCCAGTATTAAATCTATTTCCCTGAACAAGAAAACAAGCACAAAAATGTTAAGGGGCCCATATATGATCTGACACTCTTAAAATCTTAAATAAGAAACAGAAACTGAAAGTGGAAAGCATTAGGTTACTATGGTGCACTAAAACCAGAGGGTCGATATAGAATCAGCACTTTATTACCTATTCACAGAAATTTGGAGAAATACTCATGTCATGATGTAGATGGTTAAATACAATGAAACCAGGGAACTTAGTAAGCCACTTGTAGCATTGTTAAAGCAGCTATATTTCTCTAGAATCAGGTGAAGTCCACAAATAGTTTAGGCACAATCAAACAGGTCCCAAGCTCACAAACTCTACCATGTCAAATTGGCTTTGCACAGCATTAGCCTGGACACTTCTGAGCTCTGCTTCCCAGTATGTGGACTACATGTTTGTATCTACATAGCTTATATCTTTCCACTACACATAGCATTCTAACAACTCTGAAAATTATTGTTTAGATAAATAAAACGTTCTTATAGTTTATTAAAAATTATTCACCCTAATTCCATGGATTACAGCAAAACCTATTGTGCAGATTATAGCTCATTGCACATAACTTTTTAACAATGTATTTCACAAGTGAAAGGACATAAATAATGTTATTGCTGTTATTGACTTTCACTTGAGCTATTGTTTTTATTTACAATGTATTGGTTTACCATTGTCATGTGTGAGCCAAAGCACGGAGATGCTTAACAGAAAATTCAGCCTCTGAAACAGTTTGCCATGAGGGAAAAGGCAGAATAAGTCATGAAGCCAGGGTAATAAAAGGTAATCTGGTTGTGTTTGGTCTAACAGAAAAAAAAAAGTAGGAAAAGAGGACATGGTGAATGCAGAGACCAAGAAAAAGGATATTCTAGATTAAAATATCCCAAGAGTGTACATTTACCAAAGCAAAAATAGAGTATGACGTGCTGAGGTGTGAGACAGTGGGAACCTGAACAAGAGCTGATTTGTACACATAAGTGGCAGCAAGGAGATGAGATCTGTATCATTTTTCTCTGAAGCTATCCTTTCATGCCTGTATAAATATAAAATAAAAATGCAAACCTTTACCATATGGTACATCGTTATGTGCTTGTTGTGCTATGTTTAACACAAACGTAGTCCTCAGCTTGTAAATAGTAATTTTCATCTCAATGTAAGGTTTTGTAATATGCTTTGCAATGTTTTATTGCGTAGGCCAAATATGTGTTCCAGTTATGTCTGAACGCTGACATTATCCAAGTGACATCCAAAATAGCCAAAGGATACACTTTGTTAAGATTAGGAAGAGAGTTAATTTTGATTGCAAACTGTGGGCTCACAGATATCTAGACTTTTTTGACATTCATCTAATTCAGGATAAGAAGGCTTGAGAGTTACTGAATATCATTATCTTAAGAAGGAATCTACTCGGGGAAAAAATGTCATAGATCTCATACAGGTTAGGAGGTAAAATAATTAGTAAAATAAAATAAAAGAGGAATCTGCTGCCATCAGAAACTGCAAAATTATGTCTTTTAATCATGAAGAATTTTATTTCTATAGTGTTAGATTACAAATTCTATCTAAAATTAGAAGGCTCTTTTGGGTCAGAGGCATTGTTACAAGTCACTAAGGTAAACTTGAACAGTTTGGTTTGCATCTTATCTACAGCAGATGTATGGGGAAGGAGTGCGTGAACTGAAATTTTACCAGGCTAAAAAATAACTTTTCAACTAGTCTGCAACATCTTAAGTACCTGGTGTTGAAGAAACAAGCATTTGTGCTCCTTTACTTTCTCATGATTGCAAGTCTATCCTTACATTTTTTTATTTGTTATTTTTTCCCCCAGACAAGTGTTAATAGAAATAATTTTTTCCCAGGTTATCACCATCTGATGGAAGAAAGTTTTCATATGAAAAATGCAGAATGCCTAGTGACAAGCTCTTCTTTGGAAGAAGCTACTTTGTTCTGAATGGAAAAAGTTTTGTTTAAATGAAATTATATATACATACACCTGTTAAAAGCACAAGAGGCAAAAAGCCCAGGGATTTTCATGATGCAAAATAGACGCTTCTGCTGTGAATATAGGCCGATGAGCAAATATAAATGCTGATATGTAATCAACATAACCAAAAGCTGCTTGTCTCAGCCAACCAAGTAAGCTGCCAGAAAGTAGCAGGTGAACTGGCAGAAAACTAATTTTTATTCAAAAAGACTATTTTAATACTTTCTGGAAACTGCAGTATAGATATCTCAATACACTACATATATCCCCTCATGCATAGTCACATTAGCAAAAAAGTGAAATGTGTATCTAATAAAGAAATTGAATTTATAGTAAGTAATAGGGACATAATGTTCTGATGTTCACTTCATTGAGCATTTCTGGGCTATCAGTTTAAAAAATCCCAACAACCCTCATCCTTAAAGAAAAAGAAGTCTATTAATTCTGTGTTTATACACATCCTTCTTAAGGATTTTAACAGATGGCAAATATTAGGCTAGATTATTCCATTTCTAGAATTTAGAGTTGAGAACACAACAAACATGTTACTGGTGTTGAAATATATAAAACACTGGTCATAATATGTTGCTCCTTCTAGTGACAGGTGTCTGCCTGTGGCAGGGGGATTGGAACTAGATAATTTTTCAGGTTCCTTCCAACCCAAACCATTCTATGATTCTATGATCCTGTGATTTTCATGTCTGTTTCTGTCTGTATGTGTATATTTATGTATAACTTATCAGTATAATTCAAAAATTATTTCTGAAATATTAGAATCTTTATCCTCATTTTAAGAAAGAATAAATGAAGCATAGAGGGAAGAATTAACTTTCTAACCAAACTATCAGATCAGGAGTAACTACTGAACAAAGGTAAATATAATTCTTTTCTGATAAATTAATTAGAACAACTTCATAAATTCTAACATTACTCTTAATTAGTTTTTAAGCATATCGGTCAGTATGTTATTTCTTATTTACAGGAAGGTGTTTTACGTGAAATAGAATATGTCTCTGAGAAGCATCATTAAAATAAAGCAAATCTAGGGTCATGGTAAACAGTATGGATCTGTTTCATGCTTATGATACAGACATAGTGAGCAACGCTAGCATAGCCTATGCCAAAATATTTATGATACAGACCTGTTGTGAACAACTTTTTGAAAGAGAAAAAAATGTTCTGAAGAAAATAAATATGGAAAAAGAATAGACAGAAACATGAAACATGAGATATGGCTTTTATGAAAAAAACCCTTTTGGCTCCTGTGTTTTAAATAGAGGGGAAAAAAATCCTAAAATTACATTACTGGGTTTGAACAAAGTTTTAAACTACTGTCTTTGATGTCTAATTAAAATGGTTAGGGATTTGGTATCAGTTTTAATATCATGAGTTTGAAGAAAGATTATAAAGATAGGTTACTGCCAGATACAGAATGGCCTAAATTTTTAGTGTTTTAGAATAGGAGAAATGGACTTAAATTATTTATATTTACTAAGTATTCTACAAAATCTTGCTTGGTAAGTGAGACAGAGAATATTAATCAAGTAAATTTTGTAATATGTCAGAGAACCAAAGCACCTTAAAACCAAATAGGAACCCCTTTTATTCCCTTTGAAATTTGATTAGAGAGACAGACTGGATATCTTGTAAAACTGCACTTTTTTAAAGCTTTCACATATCGTAAATGATGACCTAAGGATAAACTTAAACTTTGTGGGAATTGTTGATGAAGCACTGCCCTCTTTTGGCTGTACAAACATGGAATATGGAGGAAGGATATAACTGTCACTGAAATAAGGCCATAGGTTGAAATCATAAAATTATTACTTTGTTCTAGCATTTGTCTACTCTGCTTTTCTAGATAATGGGCTGCAGTTGCCCAGTAATGTTCTTCAGGATATTCTAATTTCACTATCCTATGGGTGAGAGTAGTACAAAAAAATGGCTGTAAACCTGATAAAGACATTGTTGGCCTTGATAGAAAATCAATGGCCTAGGTGAATGTGATTTTCTGTAATTTTTTAAATGTCTCTAGTCCTTATTTTTGCCCAGAAGAGATTAGCAAGATAAATTTTATTACAAACTAGATAAATTTTGAAATTATGAAATATAATAAATACTAATGTAGATGACAACTATTGTGTGTAAGAATTATCTAAGACCTAGCTGGTGACTCTAAAATCAGATGTGTTTTATATTAATAGCAATACAAATTGCTCTCCATTCCTTAAGTTATAAATCTAATGCTGATACTGTAACATTCAGTGCTGTGGTAACACTGTTTCTTGAAAGAGGTTTTTTTGCTTGTTCATTATTTAACAGTTTGCAGAGGACACACAATTCTAATTGAACAGTATAGCAATACAACAGAATGTATTGCCTGCATGTGGAAGTATTTGACATATTTATTAATTTAGTAGAAATGTGAAAAAATTCAGTATATACTTCGAATGTGTAAGCCCAGTATGAGATTCCATTTTAAGATACATAATATTTTGTATCCAATTTTGTTGTCATAACAGATTTTACCTATTTTTAAATGCACTATTAGTGTCATAAGCTAATATAAGCAAATTTTTAGAAGAATAAATAAGATTTTCACGTGAATATTAATACTTTGCTCCTCAAAAATTAAGTTTAAAAATGTCACAAGTATTGGTAAATTAACAATTAAAAATCTAAAGTGATCAACTAGCGTCACCTTGAATGCAAATGGATTAAAATTTCTGCTTGTAAGAAATCATATTTTTAAGCTATACTTTCAAGATTTGTTTGAACAGAAAGAGATGGGAATTCTGCCATATGCCTGTGACTTATGATGTGATATTTTTCCTGTTAACTCAAATATGGGCAAAAGTGTGAAGTGCAAAATATGCTTGCCATGCTAAGGACTGACTATCAGCACATTTGTCTGAAAATTCAGTCAGCGTGCACTATTTGGAAGGTCAGAGGCCTGTGATATGGAAATCAAATAATTTTCTAATATCTTATGAAATATGAGAGGCTTTGAAGGTTTTTTCAAATTAAGACAAGGAGCTTCTGCACATCTGCTGCCTGAGATAGTAATTAAAAAGGCAGTATCAACATTTGGCAGGTTAGAACAATTGTTACTTCATTTCAGATAAACTGGTACCACTGGCAGAGACAGTTGCAAGTGAGACCAGTAATGCCTGATAGAACAGTATCAGAAAGTCTGTGTTCTGAGCAGAGCAGGCATTTCTTGGGATGTCTCATTCTCCCTTCTTGTGGTCGAGCATATTTCTGGGTATACCATACTGGGTCATAACTCCATCCTCTCACCTAGTTCAGGTAATCTCCTTCATTCTTGCTTTCCACAGTATGCTCACACCGACACTGTCGGGTTCCTGCACGAGGCACTGCACATGCTTCAGGCCAGGGACCGAGCTGCTCTCGTGCTACCACTGGGTACAAGCAGACCTTGCAGATAACCATGGTTCCGAAGTAACTCCGTGTGTGGAGTCATTTGACACAATGCACAATGCACATTTGACACTTAGCACCTGGTACCAAGAGACAGAGATTTCTTCTGCAAACCAGAAGCAAGTCATGTCCCCCCACTGGTAAGACTAGAGTATTTGGAAATCTTTGAATTAACAAAATTATCTTTTCAGAATTTCGCTTAGATATAAAGAGGAAAAGATTATATCTATGAAGGACATGGTCTTTCCAAAATAAACTAGATGGGCTTTGTTCCATATTTCCTCTAGATGACAGGAGAGAATATGAAACGGTATGAATGTGTTTTCATTGCACAGAGGGGTTGAAAAGTTCAGGTCATTAAAAATGTTATGCAGAAAAAGTCTGAAAAATGGAGACTAAATTTCGGGGGTTAAATGAAGGCTGAGCAATATGAAATAATCTGAATAAATAAATGAAGGACTAGAGTCACATTTCAGTTTCTAAATCTTATTCTGTCAGAGGAAAGAAATTAGATAATCTATATATGCAGAGGACACTTTGCCATAATGATGCAGATTGTAACACTGAGATCACTGAGATGCGTCATTTGTTCTTTAAATTGTTCCACATGGTTGTCTTTACATTTTCTTTTTTCTTTTTTCTTCTTTTACTGAAGGGATACAGACTATTTACCAGAGAATCAAGTTTTTATAACTGTTGTGAGGATTTAGTGTGCGAAAAATGTTCAGCTGAGAGTTCTAGGGGATATGAGTACATGAGGAAATTACAAATGAGCGGTTTAATGGAGAAAAAAATAAAAGTGGGAACACCTGTGCACTTTCAGTACTTTGCAGGCTGATTTATTTCCTTCTCAATATGCACACATAACTCTCACTAACATAATTGAAGTAAAACCCATATATTTAGTAAAAAAATAGCCATGAGTGTTTCTGTCATTTACTTAGGTATCATCACCATTTCAGTCAGTTTCTGTATGATAGTGACATAATGAAACTGCTAATAAATCTTCTCTTTTTCATGTATACCTGAGCTTATAAATGAGCAGTCACTTAGAAATACACTTCTGGGTCCTGGTTTCCTATGGTGAGTTGGCCCAGGTTTCCACATACAAACACCTGCATGAATATTTCCATATGCTAATATCTGAACACTAGTATTGAAATTGATTGGTTGTATGCATCAGGACATCACTGTTTTATCATGCAAGAAGTTTATAACAGGGAAAATAACTTTTACAAAAGGTGTTAGAAGACAGAACTGAGAAAAAAACTATGAAATACACTTCTAAAACCTCTAGCTCCCAGAACCCGAGAATCCATATTTGCCAGTTTTAAATAGTCTTTTCCTAAGTATTTTTTGTTGGCCACTTCAGAGACAGGTTGCTGTGCCAGATAAATCTTTAGTTTCTCTCAGCATAATCATCTTTTACGTATGCATATGAAGTTCTGTGTAGTCACACTTGAAGGGACAACAGAGAGCCAAGATCTTAAAAATTTGCTTGCTAAGTCTTAGGAGCTGGATTTAACTCTAGTGCATTGGTTTTCTTCAGTAAGAACATATTCTTTAATAAAATTGCTTCAAGATTCCAATTATATGGATGAGCTACTTCTCAGTACAGAATGGCCAGTACACTCTTTTATAAAGGCATTGAAATTCTTATATGAAAGCAAAAACCTTATGAAACTGAATACTGAAACTGTCATGGCAATATTAAAGAGTGCACAAGGAAGCATGCAAATGTCAGTGGTTTTCTCACTACCGTAAGGGAACAATTTTCTTCCCTTATTTTTCTCTCATGCATTCTTACATTTGCAGAGTATCTGAGAAAATTTAACTTAACTGTTATGTACCTGATTTTCAAATCCTCATCCTAGACATGTTAAAGTCAAATGAAAGGCTTTCATCGGCCCTGGAGGGCTTGCAGTACAGTGTAGAATGAAAAACAATGTCACCTAATAGCGCAAAATTTCAGACATGTTAAGCTTTCTCATTTAAAATATACAGGTGATTTCATGACTTTTACTAATGATTCCTAATTTGTGATGGTGAAAAAAGTTGTCATACTCTCCCAAAAGTGATGGATTGGCATTTAAGAAAACCCCACAGATCTAGGGCCATGGTGATACATAGTAAAAAAATTATTTGACTAAGTTATAAAAAGGTGAAAATGCCACAAAAAACCCAAGGATAAAGATCTCTGTTCTGCAAAATTTGAGAGGATCAGTAAGCTCTTAAATAAATAGGTAAGATTTTTTGTGGTGTGTGCTATAAACCAGAGAAAATAAGGCTTTTAAGAAAGTTTGGCAGGAAATAAAAAAGATAATATTATTAGTTGCTTAAATGAAACTGGCTAATTAAAAAAAACTTTAATATGCATATAGAAAAACATCACTTCTCTGTAAGAAAAAATGGGTATTAATTTTTCTAGATAAAATAAAATCGAAAGAAAATATAAGCAAGACTAATGTCCATAAATGAAATTTTGTTTCATAATTTGTGTCAGGAATATGATAATTGGAGAAGTGTGGTCACTTTGCTTTTCCAATGCATTTTGCTTCTTCAAAATTATTTTCATAATTTGTTCAAGTGTTTCTGGGCTTAGTCAATATCTCTGTAATTCTACTTTTAAAAGAAAATGAGATAATTTATTTAAAGAAATTATTTATTTATTTAAAGAAAAATAGATAACCAACAAACTTACTTTTAAACAGACAGAATGAGATAATTTGTAAAGACACATCTTTCCCTGAAAAACTTTGTGCTAGAAGTAAAACCCAGAAAAATAACCTTCAGACAGGATGCTCCAGAGACTGGAAAACACACTTTCCAAGTTTTCGGTAATCCAGATGTCTGAGATGTCATTCTATTGTAGTCAACCATAAAAACAAAATGTTCCCAAATATGTGAGAATGTGAAAAGAGGATTTCATGAAGTCATGTGCAGAATAGTCTGGAGAAAGTCAATCCTCCTTGTACCTGGTATCTTATGTGACTGGCACTTCAAGATCCTTTTGCAAATTTCTCTAAGGTTACAAAGTAGAAGCAATTTCTAGAGGTTCTGTAGTAGCCCTTTGCAACTGTAAATAGTAAGCATCCAACCACTTTATGATGTGTGAAACAATCTACCCAATTCAGTAACCGTTTGTGTGTAGGAAATTGTATATAGTAGCGCTGGGTTTGGTTTGGTTTTGTTTTCCTTTTCAGTAAAAGAAAGCAACTCATCACCACTTAAGCACTTTTTGTTTGTTGGAAATGTGACAGGTTTGGGAAGAAATAACTGGGTGAAATCAAGTTAATAGTGTTGTCTACATCTAATACTTGCACTTTTGGTAGAACAGTTTTGCTGCTTCTTCACAAAATTCTGTGAAAAGAATATTCTGTATAATTACTGGCATTGATTGCATATTCACACCTTTGAACACCTTAAGGGAAAATAAGTTGAAAGAAAAGCATTCCGAATTTGAAGTGGATATGTAGTCAAGAGTGAAAATAAAAGTGAAGCAGACATTTGCCTAGTAGGTAGTTTTCAGAAAAAAAATCTACTTAGCCTTGTATGAAACAGATGGGATATTTGTCTCTCTCTGAAGTAAGAAAATGCATCTCCTTTATTCATCCCTTCTTCTTCTAGGCTTATAAAACATGCCTCTGTGATAGGGAAGCTGTGAAACAGAAGGTGACTAGGTCCAGAAATACAGAGTAAGAAATAAAGAAACACACGGTCAAACTGGAATAGACCCCTTTTGATTTCCGCAGAGATTAATGCATTAAAAGTTGATGGGGGGCTTAACCCTTCACACTCTGCTCTGGTTAACCCTGTCATGTACCTTCTGTAATCAAACAGCTGCCATTACATACCTAACTCACTTGTGCATCTTGGAAAGAAAGTTAAGTTTTCAAAAAATCTTCCGTTGATTTAAACATTTATTTTCAAATAGGCAAGAAATGACCAACCTCTCCACTGAATAAAGTACTCATGTTCAGAATGAATGACAGAGTGTTTTTACAACTCCCTGTGGGATTTACAGCTCTGCTTTTAGAAAAGCAATCTTTCACAGTGCAATATCAGAGATCTCTTGTGTATGAGTATTCCAGGGTAGTACTCATGGCATGAAGGATTCAGACCTTACCAGTTTATACAATGGCCAGAACAAATTAAACAAGGTGTTTTAACTTGTCTTCTGTTTCAGGGCTTACAAATGAAGATTGACATTGTTTCTGGAAGCTGTGCTTTACTGAAACACAGATTCTTGAAATCAGTTTGGGGATAAATGATTAAATATAAAAACCTGCAGTATGAAGGAAAGAAGTTATTTTAGAGATAGATAGATGGATAGATAGATAGATAGATAGATAGATAGATAGATAGATAGATAGATACACACTGACCAGAGGATTTCTGACTTCTGTGAGCCTGTCAATCTGCTTAAGTGCATAAATTGTGAACTGTCCAACTAACACTTGCCAAATATTTTTAAGAATTCTGTACTAATTCATTTTTTATGATAAGTTTTGATGCTATTGCTATATACATACCTATCTACAAAGATATTTATTAAAATAGTTGAAGCATTATCTGATCTATAAGTTTCTAGAACTGTGAAGGCAATTGTGAAATTACTGCATCACCTTCCTTCTGAAACAAGATACAACCATCCTCACAACGTAGACTGTGGGCAAGAAGAAAGTTTTTCAGTCTGCACTCATCTTTGGAGTAAACTTGTCCTGGAAAGACACCTAATATTTTGCAATATTTTGCTGTCTTTCAGAACAGACTTTATTTTTCAGCTCATGAGGGTATGTTTATATAGAGAAAAAAATGTTGGTATTTTATTCTTTGTAAACAGCCACACATAATTTCATTAAAACTGCATTACACCACAGCTACAAGGTTCTTATTGTGACACAACAGAGTTGTTAAACAATCAGCTGCTGATTAGAAGAAACTCTAATATTTGAACTGTATTACACAAATACACCAAAACCAAGCACAAGCAAACCAAATCAGAAAACACAAATGTTCCTTGAGTTTCTTGGTTTCCTCTGAAGCTGGTTCATTTTGGAATAATTGATCTGTATCTATTAAAACTAGAGAAATTCACAGAAATTAGAAGTAAATTATTAATTTGTTTATAAATAGTTTTTTATGTCAGCTGTTTTTACCAGTACGGCATGGAGACTATTCTATAAAACTCTTTATTACTGTAACATACATGTTTCAATACAGTTTAAGTTACCATACTTGTGATAACAAATAAAATTCAGAGGTCAGATACTGGAGAATCTATGAAATATTAATCCTAAAAACCCCAGAACACTTTTAAAAGTAATTTTTATTATAAATGGAAGTTGAAATCTCTACAACTGTAAAATCATAAACACATATTGTGACAGTGGGGCAAGAAACTTTATCTGACAGGTATGAAAAAATTGAATAACAGTACAACAAAGGAAAACACACTTGTGTACAAATGGCTATTCAATTAAATCTAAAAATCATCTGAATTATTTTGCTTTCCTTGTAGACCTTTCATGGCATGTTATTAACATTAGATACTCTTAGAACCTTAAAAATGACTGCATTCAGAGGATGTTACAACTCAGACTTTTTAAAGAAGCAGATTATAGAAATAATAAAACTACAACCCCTTACTTTGTCTGCGTAAGATTAGCTATGCAAATTGTTGTATCCAAATGCATACACAACAGAGCAGTCATTAAGTTTAAGCAGGCTACATATGTGTATGAGTTCACTGGTGGCTATGTCCTTCACTCCTTCAAGATATGTATTCATATATACAAAATTCTGCAAATTAAAGTCCAAGGAAAGGCATCTTCATACAGTTTATGACAACTGGGAAAACAATCTAAAATAAAGCTGCACCTGAATGCTCTGCTTTTTTTTGTTCCTTTGAAAAATATCAATCACTCAAAATAACACTTTCATGAATATGCATCGTTTTGGATTTGAGTCTCCTCAGATACTGAGGATTGATTAACTGAAGTCTGCAGGTCTTCCTATAACAGAATAGGAATACCAGTGAGTTCTAAGAACATTTTTTTCCTCTGTGGTATATTGAATAAGTTGCACTTTGCATCTGAATATTAGGACACTAAGAGGAAATATGGATTATTGTGCTTTCTTCAAAAAAAAAAACAACCCTCTGAAAGAGACAAATCAGCAGTATTTAATCCAGATTACTAAAATACCGTTGGGCCATTGGCTGCATGGATCTTTCCTCTTTTGATGGGAAAAACTTTGGTAGTGACAAATCACACTCTCTGATGTAATGTATAATTCTACCATAGAATAAACTGCAGAAGGTATTGAATTTGCTTGGTAAAGATAGGCTGACAATTTTCTGTAGAAGCGTGTTTCCATCCCAGAGGTTGGTATTGTTACCATGAATGCTAGCTCTGTGAAGAGCATCAGAAAAGAGCCTGAACAGAAAGGCAGAGGACATGCCATAAAGTACTAGACCTGTAGCTTTGGTAGAAAGCCAAAAGTCTTTTTTGGGGAGGGCAAAGCACTGGCTGAAATCATGTTTCAGCTTTTGAATGAGAAAACTGCCTCTCATTGTTTGCCACTTCCATGATCAGAAAAAAAGCATTTTTAGATCCTTTGTAAATGGATAGACTGCAGCCAAAAATTGTGGATGCATATGATTAGACTCTGTCTTAAAATAAACAATTCAGGAAGATCATTAGTATTGACAGGAAAACTGGTCTCAGGCAGAAAACATAAAGAGTATAGTTGGAAGGAAAGCATAGTAAAATAACAAGCAGAAAGTAATAAAATACCATAGAATATCTCCTTTCTAAGCAGTCAACTGTCAGTACAGTATTTCTGGAAGTCTAACCTGAGATAATGTATAATTTTCACTATTTTAATCTCTGCAATTTTTTTTGTCTTTTATAGATATATTTCCATTGTTGAATGATCTACCTCTACCTCTCTACTACACTCCCTCCCTTTCTGCCTCCTCTTTACCTTGTACTCTACTTCTCCTATTCCACATCCAGTGTAAATTAAACTTTTGAATTAAAGGAAGTTTCATCAATCAGCAAAACAACAGTATCAACCAAAACAGGAGAAGAGAAATCAAGAGAGAAGACAACAATTACAAATCAATGCTTATGTGCAGAGTATGTGGTGGAATTAAAAATCCCAAAAAGAGAAATGGATGAGAAAACACCCCTTTCTAGTTATGTCTTGATCTCAATTACAGTGGATTTTAATGTCCTTGTACTAAATTGTATTTCATTTTTGGGGCTATAATTCCTTTGGAAAACAAGTCCTACTATAGTCATTTTAAAAATACACTGATGAATTACATACAAAAATGTTTTTTACAACAGTTGGAAATAATTTTCTCATGGATGGAATGGTATAAACTGTATGTCATTATTTAATTTTTATCATTTCTAACAAGAAAAAATACCATCTTGGAAAATAAATATAAATTTGTATAAATCCAAATGAAATTTATATAAATCGACATAAAATTATTAAGCAGTATTTTAAGTATTATTAATTTTGAAAGTCCTTTTTATTTTATAATAATAATAATAATAATAATAATAATAATAATAATAATAATAATAATAATAATAATAATAATAATAATAATAATAACTATTATTATTATTATTATTATTCAGATATATTTGATCAGAAGGCTGGAGGACTCCTCCTCTGAAGACAGGCAGAGAGAATTCAGATTGTCCAGCCTGGAGAAGAGGAGGCTCCAGGTAATCCTTATAGCACCTTCCAGTACTAAAATGGCCTACAAGAAAGCTGGAGAGGGTTTTTTTTACAGGAGAGTGTAGTG
>VZRJ01011798.1:290062-340675 GCA_013397565.1 Ptilonorhynchus violaceus | reverse complement strand
GCAGCAGTTTTGGGAGTGCTGCTGCTCGTGAGAGTGGACCCACGCTGGAGGAGTTCATGGAGAACTGTCTCCCATGGGAAGGACCCCACGGTGCAGCAGGGAAATGATGCCTCTCCCTGAGCAGCAAAAAGAAGATCTTGGGTGATGAACTGACCAAAACCCCCACCTCGTCTCCCTGCGCCATCAGTGGCAAGGAGGAAGGGGTTGGGGGGAGAAAAGAGTGTCTTTAAGGGCTTATTTTTACTTCTCATTCTCCTACTCTGATCTTGTTAGTCATGAATTCACCTTGTATCATTAAGCTGAGCCTGTTTTGCCCTTGAAGTGTTTTTCTCCCGGTCCTTAACTCATTAACCCTTTGTTAAATTCTCTCTCCTCTGTCCAGTTGCAGAGGAGAGTGAGTGAGCGGGCTTTTCGTGGCTGCCTGGCATTGGGCCAGTGTCAAACCACAACAAGGGGTTATGAAGAGTTGAGCAGAAAAACTAAGCAAGGGACATGGTGTGTTCTCAAAGTAAAATTTCAGCTTGTCTTAACAGAATTAACTGATTATTCTAATGTTGTTCATGACAGGTCCTGGGATCTTGTCGTGACAGGAGAATGAAGGCTGAATTCAATTTAATTATTTGATTAATATTAATTATATCTGGCTGCCATAAGTGCACAGAAGCTCACAGTGTATGCCAGAGCTCTTACTGATACTGTCCATATGATGGCTGAACCTACTATGTTTTTCTTCATTGGTATTTTACAGATAAGTAGCTCTTCTTTATGAAAGGAAGTTACTGAACTAATAGGATTGGGAAAATTGGAAAACTAAAGGAAAAATTGCTAAACTTGTTTCCTTTACAAAACTAATATATAAAATATTTAGGCAAAAAAAATTCTTCCAGAGAAATGTTATCAGAAGTCACAAGAACTACGAAGACTAAGAAACTTGAAACTTGTTACTTGCTGACAGTTAAATTAGATGTATAAATGGCCAAAAATAATGAATTGTTGACCCTTTAGCCACATAGGATAACTAGGAGTAACTGGGAAATGGCCCCAGTCAGTCCCCCCGATCGCTTTGAAGTGTGCACACTCCCTCCCTTTTGCATACCCCTGTCCCTGTGCTCAGAGGCTCAGATTAAGCTCAGATCTGAATATCACATTCCTGCCTGAGCCCTGCTGTGGGTGTCCCGGAGCTGAGCCCTGGTCCTGCCCATCCTGGTGTGCTGACTGCACTCCCCACACTGATCTTTGACGTCACTTGTCACTTCACACTTGTCCGATGCTGGTTGTGCTGTGGCAGGATGCACTGCTGTGGCCACCCTACTCTGCTCTGCTCCCCTCTCAGGGTGGCACTGCCCTGCCTGTCCTGGGCCACCCCCCCATCCTCACACTTCTCCCTGTCTTTTTTTACTTTCTTAGATGAGTCCAGTCCCTTAATGCTTAAAATTATTTTCTATACTGGCTGTGGCTGGTGACAACAATTCTGAAAAAAGTTATTTTTATCCTCAGAGAAAAAAATGTCTCCATTAAGTGTCAAAAGTAAGTAATAACCAAACACTCTTGCAGCTGTGCAATAGCTTTACATACATGCATGAAAACAAATTGCCTTGGTTTCTAATTTTGTGCTTAGGAAGAACTTGACAAATCTAGTTAAAACAGAAGTCCTCCTGCTCAGATGCTCTCTCTGTTATTATAGGGAGCACCAGTTTCTTGAGAAAGGATATTAGGATGATGTCGTGTTTCAACAGTGTGCTGAAATTGAGATAATACCCAAACAAACTGTTTCATTCTGAAGATTATGTTAGTTTTTGTGAATTCAAGTAATATGGAACTCATTTATACTTCTGGTCTGTATAGCATCCTGTAACAGAGTTCTACAATTCATAGGCACATGAAGAAGTACTTGCTTTTGCAAGCTTTGAAGCTCCTGTTTAATACTTCACTGAACACACTCTAATTCAACTACTGCAGAAAATTACAAATTTTCAAAATCTATTCAACTTATGATAGATTACTCATTTTTTTATGCACTGCTGTAGTAGCCTTCATCTACTACTTTGTCCTGCTACTTCAGTCTTGTTTGCTTGGAAACAATTTCATATCTGTCATCATACTTCCTTGACTTTTGAAGAATCCTATTATGAGATGCATTAGTGTGCATCTATTACATCAAGTAGTAGTAACTCTTAAGTGATGTTTTCAGATGGTTGACTACAGTAATTCCAAGACTTTCTTTATGAGTGATAAGAGCTCATTTAGATCTCCCCATCCTGTACATGTGGCTTTCATACATTTTAGCACTACAGTTCAGATTCTTTCAAGGTTTCCCATCGTGTCATTTCTTCAGTCTCTTGATAATTATGTCTCTAAATACTTTTTGTTTCCTACTACCAAAGTCAAAATTAATTTGTAGGGTGCACTATGGCCTGAGAAACTGAGCAATTTCTAGAGGAAGTGAAGAGTTGTGAGTATATCACAACTTGCAGGTATATCACATTTTCCTGAAGTAATTTAGCCTACTACAAAAGATTAATTCATATTGTTGACTAGTTTCATCAAACTCTTGTTGAAATTTAAAGATTAAAATGTAAACCTGGAAAATCTTAACATTTGACAAAACTCATTCTTCTGAAACAAACAAGTTATACTCCTTCAGTACATTTCTGTGAATTTAAATATCAATGGGACAGGTGCTAGGAGTATCATAATTGCCTGTTAACATTTGTCACACCTTTGTAGCATTTGAGTAATCCAGTGATATTTTATAGGTGCAAAAGGATTTTTTTTTTGTAATTTCTAAGAATAAATATAACAAATATAATAAACATAACTGCTGAATTAATTTATTGATTTTCTACAGCAACAATAATACACGAGACAATGGTTCGATGCAGGAGTGGTTTAAAATTAATACTAACCTAAGTAAGTTAAATCTCTTTTATCTTCAAAACCTGTGGACTAGAATTTAGTTTCTGTGAAGCAAATGAGATTAAAATGTCCTTAGAAAAATCTTGTGCTTACAGGATGTGCTGCTTCTATTAGACAAAGAAATAGCGGATATTAATCCTAGAAAAAAACCATGGCATTTTGCAGTACCAAAAAAGCCCACCCAGCAAATGCCAAATTAATTCAGATGTAAACATGGGAACTACGTATTGTGTTTTTCAGACAATATAAAAAAATGGCATTACATGTGAATTTCAGGCTTTTTTATCTAATAACATCTGATAAATTCTACTTTGTTGTTCTCACTCCTTTCCACTCTCTCAGGACAGTGGTAATGGAAAGAGCATTACAATTCACCATTTATTCCCTGTAAGATCATCAGCCATTAAACTAGCATTGCCAAGCCTGCCACTAAACCACGTCCCTAAGTGCCACATCAACACATCTTTTAAATATGTTCAGGGCTTGTGACTCAACCAGTTCTCTGGACTGCATGTTCCAATGCTTGACTACCCTTTCGGTAAGGAAATTTTTTCTCCCCGGCTGAACTTGAAGCCATTTTCTCTAGTCCTGTCTCTTGCTACTAGGGAGAAGATACCAATCCCCACCTCACTAGAACTTACTTTCAGGTGTTGTAGGGTGATAAAGTTCCCCCTGAGCCTTCTTTTCTCCAGGCTAAACAACCTCAGTTGCCTCAGCTGCTCCTTGTAAGACTTGTGCTCCAGACTCTTCCCAGTTCCATTGTCCTTCTCTGGACACACTACAGCACCTCCATATCTTTCTCGTACTGAGGAGCCAAAAACTAAACAGAGAATTTAAGGCACGGCCTCACTAGTGCTGAGTACACGGGGACAGTCATTTCCCTGGTCCTGCTGGCCACACTATTATTGATACAGGCCAGGATATCATTGGCCTTCTTGTTCACCTGGGCACAGCTGTCTCATGTTCAGCTGCTGTTGATCAGCACTCCCAGCTCCTTTTCGTTTTCCAATGGGCGGCTTTCCAGCCACTCTGCCCCCAGCCTGCAGCTCTGGATGGGGCTGCTGTAGCCGAAGTTCAGGACCTGGCACTTCACATTGCTGAACCTCGTACAATTGGCCTTGGTCCATTAATCAAGTCCTCTGTAGAGCCCTCCTACCCTCCAGCAGATCAACTCCCCGGCCCAGTTAGGTTTTACCTGCAAACATATTGACTTATTTCTGGCAATACTCATATCTCCTTCTTCTGTCATTTGTTGAGGAAAGTAAAAGTAATAATTTATAATCAGTGTGATACCACATTAGATTTTTTTTTTCAGCAGTGATCTCTTCTTTTCTGTGTGTAGGAGTTCACACTTAAAAATTCCAATTCAAGTAAAAATCAAGTAGATTACAATGATTATGTCTTCCTGATAGCCCTGATAGAGTTAGTTAATTTTATTTGCATGTATCTTATGGGCAGCTATAAATTCAGAGGTTAATTGAGTTATTTTGATTAATATTATTTTTTAAATCCCACCTAATTATCTAAAAATAATCCATTAATTCGAGGAAATTAATATATTTTAAAATATTATTATTCTTACACTGTTGGCAATGATAGCATAAGGTGTTTATAATCAGCAAAATATTGTAAAATATCTTAGGTGAGTTTCTTTGTTCTGATTAACAAAGTTGTGCATAGAACTATTCAGTTTTCATGCATTTTATCAGATTTTTGAATACAGTGGTAGCATTTTTCTGTCAAAGTATTGAAAATCATCCCACTAAATATTTCCGGCTTTTTATTATCTGTATTTGCAAATTATGTACAGCAGTTTTGTCCATCACAATCCTCATAAACGATAATGTGCAATAATATATTTTTTCTGTTCAAAAACATTATCATTTTGGTGTAATATTTGTGTGTATTGTGTGTCCAGAAGAGAAAAAGCGGGCAGAGAAATTCCATTACAGAAGCAATCCCTGTAAAGGGAAGACTGATGATTCCAACTATCCTTGTCTGTTGAGAATAATGTTAAAATGTGGAGTCTTTTGTTTGGAAATTGAGTATAGGAGTAAAATTGATTCTGGACATATTTCTCCTAGAAATTGCTAATTATTACTCTCACTCTGAATAACTGAAAGAAATATTGAATTTGTGCAATGATTCATTAACCTCAAAGAAAATAAGAATATTTCATATTTAAAGAAAGGTTAAGCAGAGAAGCAGTTTTAACTTTATACTCTAATTGCACATCATGACTTCATTTATGCATGTTAGGTTTGCCTAAATTCCTGATGCACTTTTCTAAAAGGCTGTTACATCTTGTAGGTCTCAGAATATCAGGTAATCCTGATTATTAAAGTGGAGGGAATTTTAACGAGTTAACAGGTAGCAACTTCAGTCCTTTTTTCTGAAATCAATTTATGACTGTCATCTCATTTGCAACTTAGGTATCAGAAGTGATGTGCTTTGCTCTGTAGTTCTCTCAACCTTGCTACTCACAAGATGATAGTCTTATAAGCTGTTTTAATGTATAATTCAAGGAAGCATGTGATTGGCAAGAGTTCTTATCCTGGATTTCTAGTGCCTTCTTTCCTTTATGTACACTCTTAGTGACAGTTCAGTACTTGCTTTGAGTTCCGAAGTCATGAGGTTAAAGTCTTAAGTTGACATTTCCCAAGTCAGATGTTCTAGGATTACAGTTAAAACTTTTTCTTCAACGTGATATTTTTTACCTCCTGAACCAAGACTGAGAACACAAATTAGACTTAGACAAGTCCCTGAAAATTTCTCTAAATAATAAAACTTTCTATCCTTAGACTATGTAGCGTGAAGTACATACCACATCCTTTGTTATGAAAGCACCAACCTCTCTTTGCTTTTTCATCTGTACATTTTTGAAAGAGCAGGTAGATTCAGAACCATGGTTGTATTGGGGTTTTTCTGCACTATGTCACTTCATTCCGCTCAGAAATTATCTCCTGAATATTTTATATAATATAAACCATGGTTTTTTCTGACTATATGCAGCACAGAAGAAAGAATTTTATGAAATCATGTGAAATTGTGATGTTATTTAGAATCCTACTATAGTCTCAGTAGTAACTTTACTGCATGAGATTCTCAGTAATCATGAAGTTCAATTGTGTTCTAATCTTCTCACTCAAAATTCATTAGCATTTTTCACTATTACTTACAGAGAAAGGAACTATTGTCATCCTTTCTTGGGCTTGAAATCACAGATAGATTTAAAATTCAGTTGGGTCTTACAGAACCACAGAATATCCTGAGTTGGAAGGGACCAACAAGGATCATTGAGTCCAACCCCTGGCCCTGCAGCACCATCTCCAACAGTCACACCATGTGCCTGAGAGCATTGTCCAAATGCTTCTTGGACTCTGTCAGGTTTGGTGCTGTGACCACTTCTCCCCTCCCTGGGGAGCCTGTTCCAGGGCCGAACCACCCTCTGGGTAAAGAACCTTATTATAATATTCAACCTAAACCTCTCCTAACACAACTTCATGCCATTCTCTTGAGTCTTGTCACTGGTCACCACAGAGAAGTGATGTGAGCCCTGCAGAATCCCATTAGTGACAAGTCACCAGTCCAATGTCACCCCATTCACTATAACCGTTCGTGCCTGACCCATGAGCCAGTTGCTCACCTATCACATGATGTGTTTATCCAGCTGTGTGGTGGACCTTTTGTCCAGGAGGATTCTATGAGAGACAGTAATTAATTCATTTAGAATTGACTTCTCAGTAGCATGAACATTCCTCTAAACAAATTGTAGCTATGAAATGTCATTTGAATTTTGAAAAATTTAGAAAATTAAGGTGCAAGACCACAGAATTCTCATTGCTTCATTATCATTAGTCTAGTGCAAGTCTTGACATCATCTCATTTATTCTATACTTAGAGTGGGTTGAGATAAAAACATGAGAGAAACATGAGAGAAAAATAAAACCGTTTTCTTGTATGTGTCACCAGACAAAAATTTTTGAAGAAAGGCTTTCACTTGTAATGAAATATTAATGCCTTCTTGTTCTGTAAACAATTAAATAAATTTTTGTCCTATATGGGCAAAATTAATTGAGATTTCAGTTGGATGTTTCTTATGTGGATCTGTATGTACAGATTAGTAATAAGTACAAAATAATCAGTATTTTCATCAATCATCAATATGTAAAGAGAAACTAAACCTTGCACATACAATCTACATAATGTCATTCATATTGGTTATATGATTAGGCTGGGTAATCTAGATAGAATACCTCTGGAGTCTGTATTTCAGGAAAGGTAAAGATGTTTTGGACAGAAAACAAATTAACATGAGAATGGAAGAGGGGATGATTTGTAGACATTAAAAGTTTAGACCATAAAAAAACAAGGGAGTCGAGAGGTGCTAATATTCTTCAATTGTAGTGGAATAAAGTACTAATAATACTAGGGTAAGAAAAACATTCCAAGAAATTACAGAATTGCCAATTGATTCATGAGAGAAAAGACTTCCTGGGTACAAGAAGTACCTAGGGAGGTTTTTTATTTCTTTCATTAACAGGTTCCACCCACAGGTCTTTACTTTCTGCCTTCTCATCCATCCACTCATCATCTGGTCTTCTGTTGAGAGTCAGAAAGAAGTCTGTTTTAGGAATTGATGCTTTGAAATTTAAGGCTCTTTGACAATTTAGGTTTTTATTACTGAGTAACCTTGTTCTTTTTTATCCCAATTACACAGCACCAGAGCAGGCACCTCCAGGGCTAGGAAGTCCATGGCAACTGAGTATAGAGACTTCTCACTGATAGAACTGCACCCACCTTTTAAAAGAACTGAAGAATATGCTTCTGTTTAAAAATAGGAAAAAAAATTTCAATTGCTAAATTTCTGTAAAAAAGATTGGGTTTTTTAATGATCAGCAGCCAGAAACCGTGTTTTCTAATGCAAAATTGAAAAATTTGACAAGGTTGAATAAACTGTGAAATTAGAGTAAAATCAAATATCGGGATTGATCTCAAATCAATAGAAAGTTTTTACAGATGAAACTACATTTAGTGACAAACCACATTATTTAAATATCAAAATCAATTAATTGAAGTTTTGTTACAAAAATACTAATAAAGTGAAACAGTGCTGTAAGAGGAACTTCATGTTTTATTCTGAGAAGGCACTTAAAATGTCTTATCAACATCAGGAAATATTAAATTATCTGAAATGGCTGCCAAAAGCATAATATCAAAATCCTGTTACTCTAAAAGTAAAAACAAACAAACAAATATTCTGTCTACATATTCCTAGCTCTGTAGCACGCAGACAGTTATTGCCTTATTTCCTGCTACACTAACCCTGATTTTATTTTCCCTAAATTCCAAAAATACACTGATATTTTTATCAAAAACCCAGACCATTTTTAAAAAAACTACCTTTGTTTTGTTACGATCTGCTTCATCAGAGCAGAGCACAGAATATTGGTGAAGCATACCAGTCAGAACCCCCTGGCAAAATTAAGAGATCCAACTTCAAAACTGCCATACTTTAATTTACTTACTGATCTTTGTCATATTTACACAAAGACAACCAAAAAAAGTTGTGGGGTGTTTTTTATGCAAACAGAAATTAAGAAAACATTGAGAATCAGCCTTTCTGGAGTTTAGATAGTTTTCCATCTGGTTCAAATCAATATGTTTCTGCTGCAAGGCGCAAAGTAGATTAAATAAATGTTTTTCTGAAACACTGGGAAAACATTAGTATAACATAATAACTCTATATTTACAAAATAAAATATTTTATTACATAGAAATAGCACAAATTATGATAGAACTGAAGTGCAAAAATTTTAAGATCAGAGGGTACTGTATAATGGCTGTGAAAAAACTCTCAAGAATTCTAGTAACTGTTCATTCATTGTGTTTTGTATCAAGAATACATTCAACCAAAGTATCAGATCATTTTTAAAATAATAACAATTATTTTCATGTGTATACGTAATAATAAAAAGAGGTGACTTGAATCTGTTAAGGAAAGCTGGGCCTATGTATTTTGTCTGTCATTTCAAGCATTCTTGGCTGTTACAAAGCATGCTAACGAGCTATAATTTAACAAAACATGACACGTCATTCTTTTTATAAAAAGAAGACGAAAAAGATGAAACAAAGAATGGAGACTTACTAGCCTGTAAAAGTTACAAGAAACGTATGGCTGCTATATGCATCGTGCCAGTCCTCTCAATGAAAGACCTGGAGCATATTTCCATAATAAGAACATATATCCATATAAGAATTTGGGGGAGGAATGTTATAATAATACTCTATAAAATAAAGTTTTGAGGAAAGAAGGTGAGCAAGAGTCAACTTGTTCTTCTAATACAAGAAATGCGTTTTATTAAGTTTGAATTGGTTTGTGTAACTTGATGCAAAGTAATTTGTTGATTCAGACTAACTTTGAATTACAGTGTAATACAGTATTTTTTTCTTGGGTTTTTATATTTTATTTTCTTTTGAAAATACAGTCCATTTGGGAGTCAAGAAGGGGTAAATTTTCACTTGTTCTCTATTGCACTGTATGTAAAAGTTGGTTGCTGTTATTGCAGTGTCCTGAAAAATTTCTTTCATTCTTTTCTGTCTGATTCTCTGTTTCAATTTTACCTGGCCTGACTTATTTATTGAATTTCTTTTCCTATCTTGAATGGTTTAGTTGGTGGGATTTTTTATCTAGTTGTTTGTTTTCTTTTTCTAGTTGTGATTAACAAGAGACATTTCTTCAGTTTTACATCTCAACATAAGTTTGTCCTATTCATTGATTCTGCATTTTTATGCTTGCAATTTCAAAACCACTTAATAAAATCTTAACTGAAAGTCTAAACTTTAAAAAGTTGTGACTCATTTCAGTGAAAAAAGGGAAAGATATGCAAACCACAGGTTTTCTAAGTGCAGAAATGTAAAAGAAATCAAATGGAAAATATTCACAATGACAGTACATGAGAGAGAAATAGCACCAAAAAAAGATGATGTGCTCTGAGATGGTGGGGTCCAAATGGTAATAGAGTCTGACAATATATTATAAATCAAAGTTTTATTGAGGCAGTAGGAGACATGAGCAGCAATATGTCCATATGGTGATTCACTCAGTTCCTGATAGCTGAGGGTCATAAGTGATACCATAGCTCCAGTAGTCTGCCGGTGACACTTTGGGTTATCTGGCCACAACAACCAATTAAGCAGTGGCAGCTTTGAAGAGAAACAGATACATGAGTGTTTGGGGGTGAAAAAGTTAGATGGAAGAGAGATTTTGTCATTTCTTGATTGATATGATTCCTTCTATATATGTCACTCTGAAGTCTTTGGATTCTCTCTACATCCAACTGAAGGCGTCACTGCAATGTCTAAGCGTATTACTGATAATTACGTCTATATCCTTCATCTGCTTCACATTAACACTAGAAAATATTCTACTATATCAAGACTGTTGATACAGATATTTATTCAATCAGTCTGAGAAAGCCTGGAAATGATGGTGAAAGTGGAATAAAAGTTGTTCAAAACCAATAATATCTGGATGAGAAGTCTTTGAGACAGAACATTTTGATGTATTTCTCCAGTACCTACATCAGTGAGTCTATGTATTATTGTAATAAGAATAAAAGAGTCACCTGGCCATGGTCCCCTATGGTTTCCAAAATCTGTCATTTTACATGGTTTTGTTTTCAATCTGGACTGTGTGAATATAAGTAATGTTCTTTCTTCAAGTTCTGTCCCTAAAGTGGTATTTTTGACTTACTTCAACATTAATAGTCCATTCCAAATGAAATGCTGCTATGGTTGCGTACTAATAACACAAGTTTATAAAAAGGTTAAAATAATGATGATATTGATACCTTATTAGATTTTTTCCTAGAAGGTGAAAATGCTGAACAGCATTTGAGATGATCATATAATTTACTTCTAATGGTTTTGTGTTTTGTAGAAGATTGGTGAAATATCCTGGTTATTAAAAAAAGGAAACATTCTGCTCATCAGTCAGCATTAAGTATCAACTCTTTCCTTGAGAGATACTGAAGAAAGGTGATTTCCCTGGGGGAAAGCCACATGTCACCAGCTCAGCATTAGGGATGACATTTTCCTATAGTATGTTTGGTTTCAAGCATAAGTCATATCAGTCTCAACAACTGTGAGATCTCTTTGGGAAACATTGCAGATCAAAATATTAGCATTCATTAGTTTTACACATCAAACAGTTGCTCTCAGAGTCAAAGTGGAATAAGGAAGTCAAGGAAAATTTAAAAAAAACCCCAAACAACTGTAAAATGATATATTGCCTACATGAAAATGTTATCTGAGGCCAAAACTTGTCATAATGACTATTAATGAGATCATGTACTGAGAGAGACTAAAAAAAGAGGCTGAGACGAGACTCTAATAATAATTATAAAGGGATTCAAATAGAACATGTTTAAACAATGCAAGGAATGATCAATGAATTAAGTATCATTCAAGACAAGTAAGATCAGCAAAGGTGAGTCCCAAATGCTAGCACAGACTATCTAACATGATCTGATAATTAATAATGACAACTGTGGCAGAACTTTCTACTGTTAATAAATAAATCTTATCAGAGACTTAGTTAAGAGGTTGTTTGCAGAGCAATTTATCTGCCTTCCTGAGTCAAGACTGTTACAAGACACAGTATTGATCAAAAGCTAAATGCAGCAGATGCATTAAAATTTTAGTTATTACTAAATTACTTAGTAGGTCAGCAATTATAAGACAGGTATAAGTAGAATTTTGTTAAATTTCTTAATACAGTGTTATGTAATTGTATCTTCTTTATTGCATTCTCACTGGAATGTGAGGTCAGCAATGAAATTCCTTAGATCAGCTTTCTGAAAGAAGGTAAAAAAATAAAAAGAAAATAAAATTTAAAAAATACTGCCGTGGCTTTTGGTTTGATTCTTGTTCAAGATTTCATCTTCTTTGAATAATATTTTTAGTATTTACCACTATTCTAATTCTTCCCTCATTTGATTCTCCATGTCACATACTTTATTCTCAACAGATTTTACAGCTTATGAATAGATCAACTTTTATCTGCCTTTCTATACTGGGAAACTATTAATAAATAACCTTTATAGGCTCTTCATCTAGTATACCTGTATTTGAAGACAGGGTTTTTTGGACCAAGATGACAAAAAATATTGTTTTCTTTACTGCTCTTCCAGAGATTAAACTGTTCTCTGCTAAGAAACCCTGAAGCATGTAGATATACTTTCAGAGACATTAGAAAAGGAAATAACCATGTTAATCTGTATTTTAGCATAGGCACAAGAGTATTCAGCAGCTGATACTCATGATAAGAACATATATTGAATAAGTAATTTCAGTCCACTTTGAAATAAACCACAGATGACAGGTGAACTCTGCACAAAGTAGAAGAAAGATTCCTGGCTTTTTCAAATCAGGACTTTCAGGAATTTTACTTCAACAATTTTTAGGTCATATTTTTTTCACAGTAATATCTTTTTGCCAGAAGCCTCAGATTCATTCAAGACTACTTACATACTTCCTTCAACTTAGAGAAGCCCGTACTGCTTCCCTGACTGGCTGGGTTATTATTTCTGGTGGTGAGGTTGCTATAATATTTCAGTACCTGTTCCAGTATTGTTCTTGGTCTTGTTCTAGTATTTGTTCTTGCACTGACTAGTGTTCAGAACAGCGTTAGTCACACTTTGCCATTGCTTATCTTAATTTGTATTTTCACAGAGCTACACCTGGCTCAGTAATATATCCCTAAAACTATTCATTACTGAGAATGGAGTTTTTGTCTTCTGAGTCCATATAGCAGTTATTGCTTGTGTCTTTCACAACCTCACTGACACTTGATTATGTGAAACCACTGTAGAAATGTTCCATGTCCAGTTGGTTTGGACTGGATTTTGCTTGATAATGGATGACAAAAATAGGTAGATGGAGTTGTGATTTGTTTTGGTGATGCAAATTCTGGTCTTAGAATCGAAATATTTATTTCTTTAGATTCAAAGAAAAAATTCTACAGTTTTAGTAGAGAGATCTTTTCCATATGTATTTAGTACAAAAGACATTTGACTGACATTAGCATCTCCATTAGAATCCTTCAGCTTTATCAAATGCCTGTAACTGTAGTACTTCCTCTGTTTACCAGACCTTAGAGAGGTATATCCTGACAGCTGTTGAACATCTTCAGCTTCCAACTCTACTGAAGCTGAAGGGACTTATGAACACTCAGCACAGGATTAACTCTGCAACGATTAAAAGAAAAATAGAAAAATAAATCTTTGAAGGCATTGAAAAATTTTGACAGAATATATACTGAACTGTTATTGATTTTCACCCGTTTCAGGCCTAAATGTGTCATAACCTTCTTAAGCATTACTTGACTTTTTGTAATTTCCATTTTCTTATTGCTGAATAACAATGTAGCAATGAGTACGTATCATAGAAAAGGTAAATATTATATTAATTCCCTTAACTTCAGCCTTGCAGTTAAAGAGGATACTGAGTTACCTTTTTCAAAATTTCACACTGTCAAACTGGAAAATGTCCAAAGGACTTTTCAACTCATCAAGTGTAATGGCCAAGAAAAGAAATTTATTTACAGTACTCACACTTCTTTACAGCCACAGTGACAGTAGACTGAACTACAATCCTTTTTTGAAACCTACAATTAGGTTTCAATTTGAAATCAATAACATGTCATATGAGGTCACTGCTTAGTAATCCCTAGACAGTCTTTCTGATAGATCTGAGTACAAGAGAGCTTCATAGACTTTATCTGGTGATAATGAATTTACTGAAAACTGAAAAACTGATGAGGTATTGTGAACTATAGGATTTAACAAACTCTCTTTAGTAGATATGCCTGTACCGTCTCAGAGGCCTTCATCACACCTGCATGGTTTCCATATAGTTCTTACAGTTATTTGATTTGGTACTTTAAAAGTAGTGATCTGGTTTTAATAGAATAAATAAGAATAAGCAAAATAAAGAAAGAAAACAAGTAAAATATAAGTTAAATTCCTGCTGGCTGCCCATTACATTACCACAATTTATTTAATATTCATCTCCTATAATTAAGCTGTATTTAAATATTACATTCATAATTTTAATGGGATTTTGTTCTTACAGTCATTCTGAGACTTTCCTCATGTTACTGTGGAACAACCTGAAAAAATGCTTGAACAATATTTTCTTCCAGTATCTGAGTATACAATATAGTTTAATAAATTTATTATGTAGAATATCTCAAAAAATGCTGGCCTATTCTCCTTTTTAACATTAACATCTACTTTTCCTTGCCCTCTGAAAGAGTGTAAGACTCTTTGACTAAGTTCTTTTAGATATTCCATGCATGGAGTATATAATACTTAATATTAAATTTACTTGTTAAAGATAGTTAATTTCACAGAGGATTTCTGATTTAGCAGAGTAATACAAAATATGCTGCATAATGCAATACAAATGTAAGGGGGTTTTTGGCAAAACACAGCAATTGCAATACACAGTTCAATCACAACACCAGTGTGGTCCATACTAACTGTCTCTATAATATGCTCAATGTCATGATGCTGGATGTACCCTGTGCTGGTTTTGAATGGAATAGAGTTAATTTTTTTCCATATTAACTCATATGGGACTAGGTATTTTCTTTGTGCTGCAGTGTTCATAACACAGGGATGTTTTAGTTCTTGCGGAGCAAGGCCTATGCAGTCAAGGCTTTCTCTGCTTTTCATACCACACCAGCAGCAAGTAGGCTGGGAATGCACAAGAATTTAGGGACACAGTTAGGGCTGCTGGCCCCAGCTGACCCAAGGAATATTCCATACCATATAGTATCATGTTCAGCATACAAAAACACAGAGGAAGAAGAAAAGGTTACACCAAAACTCCTTTTCCTTCTCCAGTCCTTATCCCATACTATTTATGTCATGCTCAGGTCACACACTATCCAGTAAATACTCAATAACAGCCACTCAGCTTCTCATCCTTTGCTATTATACAAAGATCATTCCCTTAATCTACAGACCACCCCTGTAAAATATCTGTAAAATTCCCCTTACAATCTCCACTCCTAGTCTGTTTAGGTCAGGTTATATGGTTTAATTATGTAATGAACGCTTGCCCTTGCTACTAACCTGGCTAGCAAACAAGAGGTTCCTGCTATAGTCATTCACACAACATGCAGCTCAAATTCCAGTTTACATGTTAAAGGAATTTCCATTACAACTTGTACCATTGGTCTCTTCGAGTCAGAACTTAGAGTTTAACATTAAAATGAACTCCTCCCCTTGCTCTTGCTCTGGCTTGGACTTATTCACTGACTGTAGTTCCTTAGGAATGTACCTGCTCCATGTGGAGCCTTATCTATGAACCAGTCATTTCAGTGCTACGCCTGCTGCAGCATAGACTTGTCCACAGCCACAGTCTTTTTGAGAAGAACATATTCCAGTGGGGCCTCGCTCACGGACCACAATACCTTCAGAGATATACCTGCTACTGCATGGCCTTACCAAGATCAACAGTCCCTTCAGGTGCAACCCTGTTCTAACACATCCATACCTGTGGCTGGAATCCCTCTATGGCTGTTCCTGGTCTCTCTTGGGCTTATTCATGGTCACACACTTTGAGGTGCTCCAGCACGACCTCTTACATTACCACTGGTGCTTCAAGGCGAACTTGCTGCATCAGGGACTTCTCCACAGCCACAAATGCTTTGTGATGTATCTTCTCCTGCTGCAGTGTGGACTTATCCTTGGGCCACAGGGCCCTTCATACCCGCTGCGGCATGTAACAACCACAGCCACAGGTGCTTTCAGATACACCTGCTCTGGCGCGGACTTATCCACGGCCACAGATGCTTCAGGGTGTCCCACTCCCATGTGAAGTCACCCATAGGTCACAGACCCTTTGGCTTGTGTTCACACTGGAGATTCAGCCTGTTCAGTACGGGTACACAGCAGAGAGTAAAAAGTAGCACTAGGCTCTAGTATATAGTAAGGCAAGAAAGCTCAATGGCAAGCATAGAAGCCTGGTGATTCATAGCTAAACAGCAATAACAGCTATGAATTTGATCTCAGATTTTCCAACCAAGTCTCTTGTTATCTCAGACACTTTGAGCCCCATGTTGGGTGTCAAAAAGGACTGTCATGGTTTAATCCCAGCCAGCAACCATGAAGCTGCTTGCTCACTCCTCCCCAGTAAGATATGGGACAAAATTTGAAAAATAGAAGAGAGAGGCTTTATGCATTGAGATAAAGACAGTTTAATAGGCAAAGCAAAAATTGCAAGCACAAGCAAAGCAAAATATGAAATTCATTCACCACTTCCCATGGGCAGGCAAATGTTCAGTTATCTCCAGGAAAGCAAGACTCTCATGCATAATTGTGACTTGGGAAGACAAACACCATCACTCTGAACACTTCCACTTCATTCTTCTTCCCCCAACTCTTAACTGCTGATCATGATGTCATAGGGCATGGAATTTCCCTATGGTCAGCTTGGATCAGCAGACTGTGTCCCCTCCCAGGTCCTTGTGCATCCCCAGCCTCCTCGCTGGTGAGGTGTGGTGAGAAGCAGAAAAGCCTTGACTCTGTCAGCACTGCTCAGCAGTAACAAAAACATCCTTGTGTTATCGGCACCGTTTTCAGGACAAATGCAAAACACAATCCCATACTAGCTACTATGAAGAAAATTAGCTCTACCCCAGTCTAAACCAGCACACACATACTTTCCCATTTTCACATTTTCTAATCTTTATCACTAATCTCCAATTATGCAACCTGTAGAAACCCTAATGTAATATTTTGCAAATAATTGAAAGAATTAAGATGCAGTTGAAGCATTAAGCAGTCATCTCATATGAGAAAAAATTTGATCAAATAAAATTGACTAAATTTTAATCCATACTTCTTTTAAACATTTAAGTACATGTATATTTATAAAAAATAAGGCTCTATAGCTGAACTGTTTAAAACAGCTTATTAAACCATTGGTAGATATTCATAAGAAAGTGACAGCTACTGTATAAATCTATGAGCTTTATCAGCTGCAGGTGAAACAGGTAAATTATAATAATAAAAACTTAACTTATTTAACTGTACACCATAAAACAAGTAATTAGTAACATATTCAATATCTTTCTCAACTATTTATTATCAAAGAACAGATTCTTAATTTTAATTATTTCCAGAAAAATTTTCACAAACGGAGCTGAGAAGGCAGCTATACTTTCCAGTCACAATTCGTGTAATCCTTGAGAGAAATACCATCCATTTGGTAGATTTCAAAGGAAATTGCTTTATGTCACCAATTTATTTGAGTCCAATGGTCTCTGGGCATAAGTTAAATGTTCTAAAGTAGGCATACAATTAAAGAAAGAATTTAAAAATGTGACTAAAATATTAAAATTATTCATAGGAATAATAATTATGTTTTGCTTAATGCTGGAAAAATTATGCCTACAATATTTTCACTTTATAAAATACTAACAAATCATTTGGCCTAGGTCAAAGATGTTTCCTTATAAAATATCAAGCGTGTCTGCATATCATGTTGCTAGCGTAAAACATCAACAGAAACGGGAATAAAGTGTAAGCTGCTTAGCTATAGTTTTTCATGTGGAAGTCAACATATCTGTCTACGTGCAATTTCAGTCAATCAGTGTTCTTTCCCATTTCTTGGCAGCTTCAGATTTTCTTTTTTTTGCACGTTTGCTAGGTTTGGGGTTTTTTTTGGTGTTCATTTTACTAATGAAGCAGCATGGCCATGATTACTTTTCTTGGCATTTAATATCTGTAAGGTTGGAAAAGCTCAAAACTGAGATTTTCGGCAGGACATTTGTCTTACCCGCATTGCTCCTTTTTATCTCCTGATCTTGGAAGGTATATTGTTATATTAAGGTATATTTTGGTTAATGATACGATACATATTACCTTGCTTTCTTTTTCTATTAGCTCACTCTTTTCACAGATCTAACAAAAATCTATGCATATCTAAAGATACTTCATCTTAATGAGTCAATCTGATAACTACTAGAATTTCTCATTACTCTGATGCTACTAATTACTAAAGTGTTACTAAGCAAAACAATGTTATATATAGTACTGGATATCATATACAATATTTTAAGATATTTAGACAATGAAGAATATATTGATAAGACTTAAACAGAACACTAATAATACCTAATATACTTATTCCTTCACGTGTCATTCTGTATAATTACAATCGATGATTTTAACTTTGCTACAGCACTAATGTGCTAAAGTCATTGCATAAACTTTGCTTAGCTTGAGATCATGAAAAGTATAAAGCTGAGAATCTAGCCATTAAACCAAAACTAAAAAGGAAGGCTTTCAGAGGGACTAATTCTCTTTAATACTATGTCCAAATAATCAGCTAAATCATCTTAACTAAAAAAAAAAAAAAAAAAGAAGAATGTATATGCTGGCACTTCTGCTGGGTCAACATGGCCCTCACAATCTAGAGAATATAAAATTTATGTGAGTTTTCTTTCTCTGAGTTTGGAAATAATATTAATTCTTATGCTCCTGTTCTTGTACAATGTCAAAAGTATTCCTATGTGCATTGTGAAGAGTTCCTGCTTAAGCAGGTGAAGTTTTCAAATGCTTTGTCAATAAGAAATACTATTAAGCTTAATAGCCAAAATATTTGTTCTTTTAAAAGAAACAATAAACAAACAAACAAAACCCTAAACAAAAATCTTCATTGATTCTACTCAGTCTTTATTCTCTTCTGGAGATTGAGACATTAAAATCACTAGGTATTAATATTACTAGGTGCTTTTGAAGAATAGTAAAATCAGTAAATTACCACAGGTTGTCCAATATCCCTGTGTCTATGTATTTGTATACAGATATATATATGTATTAACTTTTGAGTAGTTAATAACCCATTTTCCATTTACACTATAGAATACATGATAGACTGGAAATGATAATCTGAATTTCCATTTTCAGAAAGAAAACTGCAAAGCTAAACATCTACAAGTCACTTACATATACTTGTTTGCCCAGTGAAGCTCAATTTAATTTTTTTTGCTAATATGTCATAAATAGAACTGCAGTTGCAGTACTCCCCCTGTGCCTGATTTTGACAGGTACACAGGATGTTTCAGGGGACGTTAAAGAATATTTGTCATGCAACTCATATACTCAAAAAGGTTGGACACCACATTTTAAAGGGGCTAATGATTTTTAACAATTATTAGACAAGAGCTAAAAAACTGTAAATATAACTACAGTTTCAAACAGAATTGAAGTGTCAAAAATGTCAATAATGTATAAAAATAATAAATTTTCCAGTTTACTTAATAGGGAACAAATATACAGTATGGTTATGTTATTTGGGGTGTTGTTTTATCATAACACCACAAAATTATTTCATTCTTCTTACTAATAGAAGTTTATTTGTCAAAGCTTTCTTGTTTCTGAAAAATAACTGCCGTTGCACAGATAGGTGGAAGAGAAAGAGTGAAATAACAAACTGAGCTGTCAGCACGGATGATCATGGACTCACCTTTGCTGAGTACTGGAGACCTGAAGTCTATCACCAGTATTTTCCCAGAAAGGCTGTTCAAAGGTCAGATGGATAATACTCCATATTAAATTCTTACAGCTATATAAAAACATTATATACATATATAAAGACTACCTGCAACTGTAGTCTTTTCCAATAACTTTAATGTGTGCGTCAGTAAATTCTTTTAAAATATAAATAAATAAAATATAAAAATACAAATAAAATTGTCATTATAAAAGTGTAGTGCTTTTCAATATCCACAGAATATTACTCTGTTTAAATTGTGAGCAATTTAAAAATGCAGAATTAATGGTGCTAACAGTATCTGTAGAGAAGAACTATGGACATGCCTAAAGCAAGAACCATAGCTTGGTTAAAAACTAGGTTAATGAGGAAATGAGCATTGAATAGCATAGTATGACCTTTTGTGGGAAAGGTGTATCTTGTTCTGTGTGCTGCATACTCGTTATATGTTATTCCACCTTATGTGAGCTTGGAGGAAGGAGTGTGGAAAGATGATAGCACAGTGGTTGAGCTCCTGGACCACATTTCTTCTATACACTTTTGCCTTGTTAAAAGAAAAGTTCTCAATTTTACAAGGCCAGCAAATATGCCCAAGTTCAGGGAAAAAAAAGCATGTTACAATATATATCTGTAAAAATATGAAAGTTTAATGTTAAACATATAAGAACTTTGTGAATATGTTATGAACTTTCTCAAAGTGATATGATGTGTCATTAAAAAAAGGAATTGTGATTTATTTCAAACCTCAGCATTCAACAACTCCTGACAATACTGTATGTGATAACCATTTACAAAGTAATCAATTTCATCTCACTCTGGGGTAAAAAAAAATCTTATTTGCTACCTTATTAAGCTGTAAAATGGGTAAGTGCTCTGGCTACATTTTGCCTGAAGGTTCAAAATATTTGTAGAAAGCTTTGTATGTGCATGGTGCGCATACATACACACAATTCTAGAACTTATATGGAAGATTTTTTTAATTCAGTATTTCTGCTAAAGCAGTAAGCATTGCAGTGAGAATACACAGGTGCCTTGCAAAATAAAATGCCTTTCAAAGATTTTTTTAATACATTTTGTATGAGCCTTCATTTCTGTTTTTGTTAGCTGAGTTGTTTTCATAAAGAAATAGTTTTCAGTTATATATTTCCTATTCATATTGAAGTAGTAAGAAAAAGGTAGGTGTTATGTTTTATTTGTAACTTAATATATCTATTATTAGATAATACAAATTTACCTAGATTAATATGGATTTTTTGTTATATAGTAGAACTGTATATTTTTATTATAATATTTTTTCATGATTCTTAACGTTTTCTTTATAACAAACTAGCTTGGAATAAAACTAACTGTGCTAAGCTTGTTGATGGAACTATTATGACAGTAATTTCTTGTATGTGACCTATTTTATAACTCTGGTGTAAAATATAGGTGATCCAACCTAGAATTCAGAAAATAGAATTATAACATACCTATCTTCCGCCATCTACTAGAATCCTCAGACCGAAATTAAGTGTATTCTGGAGAATCTAATAATGTTCAAGCAATATGATACTGTATGGTAGAATTATAGAATGCATATACATTAATATTAGTACTCTTGGAGCATCAGACTTTCAATTTTCCATGTCAATAATCTCCTTTTTCATTAATCAAAAAAGAAAACCCCAGCAAAAAGAAGCAACAACAAAAAAAACCAAAAACAGAAACAAAAGCAAACACACAGAAAACATGCAACCCCCCCACATTTATTCCTTTAGAAGCCAATAACATTTAAATATTCATTTACCTTTTTTTATGTATTTACTTATTGCTAATTTCACAGGAAGAGAATAGCAATATTTGCCTAGACCAACATTTGAATAATAGGCTCTTGACACTTGAATAAGAGGTACTTGACTTGTATAACTGCTGCCAGACTATAAAGCAGATTTAGACCTTGATCTTTTATGTATTTAGGCACATACTTAGTCCATTAATTTCATTTGTGCTACGTCTGCAAGACAACACAATAAAATTTAATTGCTCTTCATCCAGCTTTAGGAATAGTAAATTTTCTTCTGTCCTATGCATTCTTTAAGTCTATTAGGTCTATCCTCATGGAAAGTGATTCTTGCAGCAACTTTTCAATGTACCTGACATAAATAGCGCTACATCAAAGAATACTACCCGAAATGTAAATAATGGGAATCTTTGTTTTCATGAGAAGCGTAGAATTGAGATACACTGCCTTTGAATAATGATATAGTCCAATTATGCCCCCTCCCATGTCAGGGATATTGGACTAAATGATCTTTACAGGTCCCTTCCAACCCAAACCTTTCTATGATTCTGTCATAAATAATACAGGCAGTTAGAAAAAGAAAAGGATTTCTTTTTCTTGTGGATAGAGAGAGAGGAAAATCAGCTGAACTTCTGGATGCAGAATCCTCATTTAAAAACTTACCAGAGTAATTAGTGACACTGCCAACAAAATACCTGTCCTGGTTAGTAAGCACTTCCTGTTCCTCATTAACCAAATGACTTTTAGGTTATACATCATATCTCTGACAGTAAAGCCACTTCCATGGTTAATTGCTTAAATAAATGCATAATAAATGGCTGGTAATGGGTTTATGAATCTACACAGAAATTATACTGTAGCAACATGGACAAATTGCCTTGTTAGGCAGAATGTAGTTAGTATATACAATATATGTTGTTTGGTATTTATTCTTGTTGTTGCTTTTAACTACATTAAATGAACTATTATTTTCCTTATATATTAAGGAATTTAGCTCTTCTAGGAACTACAAGAATGTTTTATAACAACCTTAAGAAGTTTTCATTCTAAATACAAAGAGTTAAGGAATGACCGTAACAAGAAGTGAACAAAACAAGCATATGGTTGAATTGCTGCAGAGTTGAAATCATGGCATAAAGTAAATAATATCATTTATAGTTTGAGTTCGTCTTTGGATTTTGTTTGTTTGTTTGTTTTCTTTTTTCTCCTGAATGTTGCAACGATATCGACTGGGAAAAAAAAATATTACAACCTTAACATAGTTAAGACTTTTCTTAATTTACTTTCTCTTATATTTCCTTCTAAATTTAATTTCCTCTCCCTTCTGTTCACTCTCTTTTTTAAGGAAGAGGTGCCAAAGAAGTAAAAAGTGGGATGAAATCATGAGTTTGCTGAATTACAGGAGTTTTGCAAGTGGTTTAATGGGATTTATGCAAGGTAAAATGCATGCCATAATTTTACCTGTTGTTATTATTTAAGGGCTCTCTCTGTGTTTTGCGGCTGGCTGAAGACAGGAGAAATATACATATTTTCAACTTATTTTATGTGTCTAATTATCCTTTACTCTAAAAGGCTCTTCTTCATTGGTCTGGCACATTAGCTGCTATCAGCCATCTTTTTACTTCTAGAAAGAGTTTAATAAGAAATTCTGATAAATGGTGAGCACAAATTTCCATCTTTTATAAACATATAAACCATTCTGTTCCTTAATGAAAACCTCAAGTTTACTGAGAACTGGAATACCAAATGAGGTACAATAAAACTGCTCATGTTCTAATACTGAAATATTATATATTAATACTGAACATTAAATGAAGTATTATCATTTTAGGGTGATGGAAAACCTACCATTAATTCAGAGAGGCTAAAGTATCAGATTTAGTTACACAGAAGGTCTAAACTGAGACAAAATTCAAACACAAGAGTTAGCATTTATGATTTCTCGTTCATAGTTTAGCACTTTTAGCTATCACCACAAGAAAGAATAATCTGGTCTGATCTCTGGTATAAAAATCTAAAAAAAAAAGACAAATATTTTTAACATATATTTTCTTCAAGATTAGACTTTTTGGTGAATAAAATGAATCTCTCAAGGCACATTTCATCTGAAATTGAAGATTAAAAATTGTGGAAAACATATCACATTGTTCCTCAGATTGTTTGAATGCTTAATTATGCTAATTGTTAATATCATGTCTATTTTGAACGTGAATTTGTCTCATTTCCATATCCTAAAAAAATCCCCAAAAGAGGCCTCAAATTGAACCAAATGAAATTGATTGACAACAAGTCACCTTTTAAGCTCTTCTTGATAAAGAGAGACCAAATTGTTAAAGTTCTTATTAGTAGTGTGATCTTTTCAGAATTTGAATATTTATTGGCAGCTGTTTCTGGACACTTTCCAAGTTTTGTTTTTTTAAGATTAATCAAAAGAATTGAGAGTTTTCAATACTAAGTAACATCTATCTAAGCTATCTAATCTATATAATGCTATTACATAGTAACATAAAATCTATCTAAAACTATTAACAAAAAAATCCTGATTACTATATTATTGTGTCTGTAGGCTGTATGCCATACTATGTGACACAACTTGACAAGATATAATACAAATACTAAACTTTATTAAACAGGTGAAATAAAGGAAACATTCTTAAATACATTTAATATTTTACATTATGTTTCCAATTTTGTTTTCATTGTTTGGTTTTCATAGGGTTATTTTCATATTTCATCTAGAATGGAAAGAAAGTTAAAAACTTAACAATTGTCCATGAAGCAAAAATGTTAAAATTTTTCCACTTTAATTAAAATAACCTTAATATTTTTCATTTGCAATATTTTGCAATTTTAATATTACATTTAATATTATTGTAGGTCTAGCCTTGTTAAAAAGTGTACAAGTTTATTTGAGAAAATATATTTCCCATATAGTCATATTGATTGATAATAGTTTTATTCTTCATTGTGTGCTCATCATTGTGCCATAGATCAATCACAGCATTTTCCATGTCAACCTCTCAATCACCAGTGCTTTTATTTCTATCAGGCACAACTTTTTTTTCCAGTCCTAAGTCCTTCCAGTTTCTAGGAATTGTTGACTAAAAATCTTGGTTTGTTCCATATTACTTTTGAAGTGTGGCTAGGTAATCCTGTTTTCCAATGCCATGTAAAGAAGAAATGAGGTTGCCTGAAAGGTGTTGGAAGTCAATGTTTCCTTACTGTTGTTTTAAAAGTCCAGGATTACATGGATGGTAAAAAAGCTGGTTCATAAATTTATTTCTGATTTACAGCAGATGTTTAAGAACTCTTCTGGAAATGCTGAAGGATGGTCATGGTGAATATGTAAAGCATGAAAAAACACTATAATTTTGAATTATTAGAAATGACAGAATAGAAGCAAGTCTCCTAGTACATGGAACCTGAACAAACAAACAAACAAACAAAGAGAAACCCACAAATAACCTTAAATTCTTACACCATTCAAGGTTTCCCAGATCAAATATTTTGAAGGCAAGTGACTATATGGGAATTAAAATTTGTACAAATGAATAACATTAGAAGGCCAGGACTTGGTCTTCACAGAAATTTTTAACTATTGGAAATGTCAAATACATTGTCCAACGTTTAGCTATGTTAAGACAAAGTTAATTTCTAGAGAGTAGAAAATTAGAAGTCTTATATATAATAAGTAATCTTGACTAAAATAGAAACAATTCTATCCATCACTTTTTTCAAGAAATATAGATAATACAGGTAATTTTGTTTTATGGAAGTTACTATTTGCATAAATTAATGTGATTTTTATCAAAAACGATAAAGCTGCAATGCCATATACTAGCATCTCTTACAAATAAAGTTAATCTTAGAATAGATTGTGGATTACTAAACTTCAAATTTAATATAATTTTATTTCTAAGTAGAAGCCTTGGTGAGAAAATAATGCTTGGTAAAAATGGCTGTCAAATTAAAATAAAATAAAAATTGAAGAATATTTAATTCCTCCTGTGAACATACTTAGAGTGTTTACAATAATTCAAACAACAAGATGGGACACTAAAAATGTACAACAGAAAACAAATGGCTGATTTGACATTTATACAGAGTGAAACCTCTTAACAGAGAAACTTGTTAAATAGACTAATTAGGAAGAATATGGTAGGTAAATTAGCTCCATATTTTGCAACCTTACTGTGTTATAAGTGCCAAACTAAATATTAATAAAAAACATATGTCATGGACTTTCGAAACTTAATAAAAGCAAGAACTCTCAGGACTACATGGAAACTCTTCTTCTATCATTTCACCTATGTGTTATTCAGTGTAAAATTATTCTTATATTTTATCCACGATAAGTTATTTGTGATTATAGCTTTGCACAAGGTGTTCCTTGGACATCAAGTTGATGAATTTATGACAAATGTATACATTTTGATTTTCTATCTATACAAAGGTACAAACATATACAAAGATATCAGATGAAAGTACAGCAGTGTTCTTGTTTCATCAGAACTCCTCTTTCTGCAATTGCTAATTTTAGACTGAAGCTTCACTTACAGCTTTGTTAGTGTGCTATTTTACAAATTACTTATATAGATATATACAAAAAATCACCATCATATGAATACTGACTGAAAATCAGCCTTGCCAAGGTTACTGAGAAACAGACAGCTCCACTTGGTTTTAAGCTAGTTTCCATTCTGACGACCTACTTTGGTGTCTTTCTTAGAGATTAAAAAAATAGAGATGTATAATTAGTTTTATTACAAGAAAAAGTCAAATTTTTATGGTTATGGTCAGAGTCATGGCCCTGAAATATTGTTTCTGATGCTTTCATTCAAAAGTGGCATTACACAAAGAGTAAGAAGTGCTTTAGATAACACTGTGACAATTCCAAAATTCTTTTACTTGGGTTTGTCTCCTTTCTTTAAAATACTTTCTACTTGGAGAAAATGAAGGAGCTGAAGATCACATAAGCTGTATACAAGAAAATTGTTGACTACCAGTCCAAGAAAAAACAAGAAAAATCATTTTAGCCTAAGAGAATTTGATAGACATTCAGAAGACAAAGTTGTCACTCACAGGGTTACCTTGGCACTGTTAGCAGGATGTTGACCAATGCTGCTAATGTTTCTCAGGTGCAGCAAGCTGTTCGGTTTCATTCTTCTTCTTCTCTTCTTATTACACACAACAACATGTTCAATCATATAAACCCTGAGTACATTTATAACTTTTTAAAAATGGGGTTTGCATTATATATTTTTGAAATACTCTTGGAACAAATTCCACTTATTAAAATGCAACTTATTACCTGACTTCTTAATCATAAATTTTAAAACCCCCATTACTTAAATTTCCTTGATTTTACTTCACAGTAAATTTTGTTATAGCATTATGGTAAGCCATGACAATTTATAATTTCAAACGTTGGAAGGTATAACTTGATTTAACCATAGACACTTCTATTTCCCTGGTACTGTGCAGAATTCAGGATAAACATTAATTATGTATGGAACAATTAGTTTTAATTATCACTTTTGGAGAATCTCATATGGTTTCAGACATCACCACTTCGCTAATGCAAACTATTTGAAAGAAGATGCTGTGAAAGATTAAAAAGCTTTACTGGTATCAGTAAATAACATGAGGGGGAAAAAAAAGTATCCAAACACTCTTGCATTTAAATTTCTATTCTGACCTTTGCTATTTCTGTGGTGCAGAACAAATTGCATGGGAAAACTGTTTTGCCTCAGTGAAAAAGAACTGAGGTGAAAACAAAAATTGTTTTTCTCCATTGGTAATGGCGTTGTTCACATAGTTTAGTAAAATTGTGTCTGATTACACTATCACAGTTTTATGAAATAGTTGTACACTTGTTAGTCATACCATTTTAATATGTGTGCATTTAGGTTTCGGGAAAACTAGTATTAATTACATTCTAATTAGTGAGCTTTATAGGTGTTAGAGGCCTCTGTTGTGGCTTTCCATTTATCTCTTATTCATCTTCACAGCTTTTAAGGACAAAAATAAAGCAGAAGAAATGGGCATAGAAATAGAGAGAAAACAAAGTTCCAGATGTAATAGGTCAGAGAGTATTAAAGTGAAGGACTTTCAAATGATTTTGAGCAAGGGAGATTGGAGATTATGCTATCAACGGAAAAGGCTAACAGCTAGAAATTGGGAATATAATAGGATGACTCTAGGTGAGATAACTGCTAGAACAAGTGTACTCTGGCTGTAGTTTGATTAGACACAGTAAAAAGCTTATTGGCTCAAGAATACCAAGGGTACCAGATAAAATCTATAAGCAGTCAGATGACTAAAATCGATGATCTTCTCTAAAACTTCTGTGTTATTTTGTAGTTTGGCAAAGGACTGACCAGCAATATTAGTGTTTCCATTGTAGCCATCCCATGGAATTTCCCTCATGGCTTTTTGATGGTCCCTACTCTTTGCTCTGTCTAATTGCATCAGGAGTCTTGCAGAGGGGAACCCATATGAACAGTGGCTGAGGTCACTTGGTCTGTTCAGCGTGGAGAAGAGGAGACTGAGGGGAAAACTCATTGCAGTTACAACTTCCTTGTGAGGGGAAGAGGAGGGACAGGCACTGATCTCTTCTCTCTGGTGACCAGTGACAGGACCCTAGGGAATGGCCTGACATTGTGTCAGGAGAGGTTTAGGTTGAATATCAGGAAAAGATTGTTTACCTAGAGGGTGATTGGGCCCTGGAACAGGCCCTCCAGGGAAGTGGTCACAGCACCAAACCCGACAGAGTTCAAGAAATGCTTGGACAATACTCTCAACCACCTGGTGTGGTTTTTGGGGTTGTCCTCTGCAGAGCCAGGAGTTGGATTCAATGATCCTTGTGGGTCCCTTCCAACTCAGGATATTTTGTAATTCTGTGAATTCCATTAATTCAAGGAGTTATTGATCTTGCAAGACATGCTCCATTGTACCTTGTACTTACATCTTGTAAAGTCCATATGTTATCATGAGTGAATGCAGTGTAACTCCAACTATATAATAAGACTGTATGGGAAATGTGTTGGAATACCCTGGAAACATACTATACCTGGATACAGTTCTTAAATACTCATAACTGGATATGCTGTAAGGGATGTCAGGAAAAAGATAACAGTTTTTGGATATTCTGAAGCCACTATTATAATTTTCTTCTATTTTCTGATTTCCTGGAAGTAGTTGCAGACAGCCTGATCACTTACCAGTAAAATTACAGTCAACACTTAGAAGATGTAGTGTGTTCTAGCAAATAATGTTTTGCCAGTACTAAAAAAGGACTTAAGTTTTATTATGACATGACAGAACAGGGTGTCAGTTTCACCTGAACCTGCATTGGTCTGAGCTGATTTTCACCTATTTCCAGAACTGGCTGGTGGCCAGGTGATCATTGCCACACTTCAGCTGTAAGCTCTGTGAATGCCTCCTGTGGTAGAGCCTGACCAAGTGAGGGAGTCACTACACAACAAAGAATTGTCCTTTTGGTCAAACAATCTGGGAACCAGCTGGAAAGTAACAGACTTGCAGTCCACTTGGGCTGTGTTATTGTGGAGAAAGAAAATATAGACATCATGGTCTTCCCATCAAACAACTCAGATCATTGAATACTTCTTATAATTCCTCTACTCTTTTCTTGAGAAAGATCATTAAGTTTGTCATCCAGAGGAACATTGGAAGCCATAACATAATACCATAGAAGGTGGATAGGTCCTAACTTCCTTTATAGGCATTTTAGGTGGCTAATAACAAGGCTTTTCTTGGTATTTATTTGGGCTATGAGTATTAGTGTTGTTGTAACTAGACAATATATCTGCTGTGTTTTGATTAGATTGTTAAGAGTAGGCTAATAGTAAATCTTTAACTCCATATATATGTCATATTCCTTTTGTCCATAATAAGATTCTGAGCATGATACAGTAGAAATGTTCATTTCGTGGCATATGACATAATGAAACATCAGAGATATACAGAAATAGCACTTTTTCTAGGCTGAAGTCATACAGTTCTGCAACCTTTTCAATATGCTGCTCATTTCTGTTCTTCTCATGAACCAAGTCACCCTGTGGAACATGCAGTGAGTCAATGTATCTTGCAGTGCAGCAGGTACTGTTAAGAAATTCCATTAAAATGACTGACAACAAAAACAACATTATCTCCAAGCTAAGGGCAGATTGTTGACATATGAGCTTAATGAATTTTAAAGCAAAAATGTCGTTTTTTCCTGGACTTCTTATGCTAAACCCAAAATATCATCTATAAAATTCTAATATCGCTGCTATCTCTGTGTAAATAGAAGGCTACTAACAAACAAACCAGATATAGCTGCTTTTTGTGAAAACTATTTACCTTAAAAGCAGAATGCAGGAACAGAAGGGATCTTCAATCCAAATTCTAATTTTCCAGAAGTTGCAACCAGCTAGCAACAGAAAAAACAAGCAGCCAGGTAAAAGCCTACCAAAATACAGTGTGTCATCTGCAAGGTCTTTGCCTATATCAAGTGTTTGATATATGATCATACTAAGCCAGCAGTGATTCTGGTAAACTGGGCTTGTAACTGTACTTTGAATGACTTTTATGAATCAGCATGTACAGACAGGATCTCCAAGGAGAAATGTTGTCATAGTGGTTTCACCAGATGATCTAGATATGCAGAGATGAAGCTTAGCAACTTGACAAATTTATGACCTTATTTTGTGTTCTGTAAGCTAAAGAGAGACAGGCAGTGAGAAATTAGGAAACTAACTTATAACTTTAAGAGAAAAGCAAATTTTGAAGGTAAAAACAGTGTCTCAATAAATAGAAGGAAACAGCTCCCTATGAGGATGTAAGGACTGATATGCACTGAAAGAAAGAAGCAATTGAACAGAAGGGCTCTTAAGTAGTGGGTGTGCTGGAGATAAAAAAAGAGCCTACATACTTACATTGACAGAAGTAGGAGACGGCAAATGACTCAGAGAGAAGAAAGATGTCTCAAGATAACAAAAGGATGTCTCCCTCCAGTGTAGATACCATCAGAAGGAAACTTTAGCCTTAAGCAAGCAACAGCTGACTAACCATAGGTGAATGAGAAGTTAACCAGAATGTTATCTGTGAATGAAATAAAGATATTGGGACAGTCATTTGCTGGAGATGAGAAATTAAATTATGTAGACATGATCAAAAACCCCCAATAGAACACGAATTAGTCTCATCAGGTCCTCATTCAGAGGAAATAACAGGAAAATCTGTATTTGCAATAAGGAGCCACTCTGTATATGAGCTGCATTAAAAACGCATATTTATTTTTATTTATTTTCACCCCTTGCTGTATCACAGATTCACAGAATGGTTGAGGGTGGTGAGGCACTGGAACAAGTTGACCAGAGAAGCTATGTCTGCCCCATCCACGGAAGTGTTTAAGGCCAAATTAGATGGAGCTTTGAGCAACCTCGTCTAGTGAAATGTGCCCCTGTCCATGGTGGGGGATTTGGAACTAGATGATCTTTAATGTCCTTTCCAACCCAAACCATTCTATGTTTCTGTGAAAATATTTTCCTCAGAATACTTCACATTATAAGAATGGAGAGCATCCCTTGCTTAATCACAGGTTCAACATTTTAATGAGCTGTTATTCCTTGCTATTATGCACGCAGGCAGTATTCAAAATAGTTCTGTGTGCAAAAGCTCTGCTCCAATTTCAGATATAAATGTACATATTGATTTATACTTAATGAAATACTATATATGGAAAATACTATGAGAAGAGTAAATTATTCAGAGTAAATTTCACAAACTTGTATAAAATAAATAATGCATTGTAATTTATGGAAGCACAGTTGAACTTAATTTATTCAGAATATGACTGAGTAATCTTTTATGAATTTTAATATTTTCTACATTGATATCACACATAAATTGCAGATATTATGAACATTTAAAAAAAATTGTAATGGCCATTCTTAATCTTACTAAACAGTAGCTTAACAGCTTTAATGAAACAAACAGGAACAAAATTATTCCTATGAGATATATTTTACAAGAAACGGGATTCAAAGTGCCCTAACATCATTCCAAAGTGCCCAAGGCCATGTGTTAGGCCATGTGTTGATATGGCTACCATTTGGGAGGATTTTTTTTACTAGAATGGGTGGTGACAGAAAGTGCCCAGACAGGGTTGGTAGAATGGTCAGTGAGCTGTAAGGGGGGTGTGTGTGTCTGTGAATGCTCTGAATAAATGGTCATGGTACAGCAGCACTTGGACTTCAAGAAAGAATGAAAAATCTCTGCTATAAGCTAAAACAGCCACTTGAGACTCATTTTTTCCCCAGTTTTTCTCAATCCTTTGGCATTTGTGATAAACTTCAGAGAGGAGAAAACATTTTTAACTACGCTGAGCAGACCAAAAGAGAACTAAATCTGATCTGAAAGATCTGTTATATGAAGGTGTCCTACTCTAGACTAAAAGCCTGTTTCCATGTATTAGCTTTGAGATAGGAAATAAACTGTGGAGAGACTAAAGAGAGTCATATTTGTATCACTCTGGTCTACAAGTGAGAACAAATCCCATTAGAGAATTTATTTAAGACTTTATTTACTTATTTAATGCTGGGGATAAAGCAAACAAATGAACCTTTTTTATCAATGTTAATAAAAAAGAGTCAGTTAAAAATTAGGAATGAAAGAGAGGATAAAATTAATCAAACATACCTGATGTTTGCTTAAAATAGAGTTAGAATTCTACATAAGATTATGATAAGAGTTGGAAAATGAATAGAAGAGAGTTACTGCAAATACAGAAATAATTCTATCTCAGGTAGATCCTCCACTGAATAATTGGTCAACAAGACATCATTAAGTGAAAGAGTATCCTGCAAAATTCCAATATTTTGGAATCCAATATTCTGCTGTGGATGTACACTTATGACCATTATTCTTGTCTCAATAGGTCCTTGGTTTTACCTGCTAGAGTCAGCCCATGAGTTTATTCCACAGTGCTTACACTTGTACACAGCTAAGGATTAATCGTAATATATAAGGCACTCGTAGCTCTATAAACTTGATACCATAGTGCCTAAATTAGAGTCTGAAACTCACAGTGCAGCAAAAGAAAGATCCAAAACAATAGTTACCTATGTAAAGAACACTTTAATATGTCAGTTCAAGTACCATAACTGAGCCTTCATCCATTAATCAGCACTGCCTTTCTGGTACCCTATTCTCAATTGGTTTTCTTCAAACCATGATGGAAGTTCAGTGCCATGTATTATATGGTGCTCTACTAGTTGGAATATTTGTTCAAGTAGATATTAAAACCAGACATGTCTCAAATTGATGTCTCCATGACTAGCAGCACACTCTACAGCACTCAAATAGTCAGCAGTATGTGAGTTTTAAATGTGGACATGACTGAATATAGACGCTTACTGTTCTCTAAACTCAGAAATAAAGTAGGAATCTAGGATTTTAAATGCTTCCACAGCTTAGCTGTTTACAGGTATAATTCTGTTTATGTTTACTTCAGATTTGTGACTGAGTCTGAAGTCCAACCATAAAGTGTCCTCCTGTGCCCATGACTGAGTTGTTTGAAAAAATTTGGAAATTTCATGCTAACTGACACAATTTTGCTGACATCAAAAATTCATGCATTTACTGTTTAAATTTCATGTAAGTATGTAGGTTCAGATGAGCACCAATTTTTAACTGGGAAAGTTTGGCTCACCGACCTATTTGTAGTTGGCTTAGAAAATTGGTGTTTCACTCAACTGAAACAACACTCAGACGGAGTTGTCTTTTCTCCAACTGGTCATAGACTGTGATAATGTGATATGTCAGAATATTTTTTTCTCATTTAATAATTAAGGAATTTTTTTGTTACACAGTCATGTCCTATTTAGCTAGCAAAATTGTTTACATTTTGCCGTAATTTCATATAATCTAATAAACATCCTAAACATACTGTGTCAAGTAGCCTGCCTACACTCTTGACATTAAACTGATGCTAAAGTGTCTTACTGGCTTTTGCCTTAAATGACTACATAGGCACAGTCAGTGAAGAGCTATTTGTTTCTGAGACACATGCTCTCACAGATTTCCCTGAGACATGCTGTCTGCAACATGATTTGAGTTTGAAAGACAATCAAACCACAAACCAAGGTATACTGCTTTTCTAACATGCACTGCAAGATTTCTTCAAACTCCTAATATACTACCATGTTACTGAGAGAAGCTCCTTGCTGGTACCTGGCTGAGATCCCTGTCTTGATTTGTAATGTCTTCTGAATCTCTGTCACTAAATCTGGCTTAGTGTTAAAATGCCTAGTCATTTAATGCAACCTGTTTTATGTCAGTGCACATGTCCTTGGCTTCTGATGAAATATATTTTTGGTCAGACTTCTTTTCCAAGACACCTTCCACTTGAAATATTTTTCAGCTGCTTATGGCATTTGGAAGTACTAAGGCAATTGACTTAATATTAGCATATTTATAGGAGTTAAAGGAGCACTTTTTACTTTCTGTGTCTTAGAGTGATATCAGCAATCTTTTCAGAAACATAATTTTTATTTTTAAATCCTGATATTCATCTGTTTAATCTGGATCTGATCCTCTCCTGGGATTACAAGATGTCCTTAATTTCCTAAAACAAAATTGGGGCATAAGTTACGCACATTCTGATTTTTTTTTTCTGATGACTCTGTGAATAAAAATTTATAATATTGTGGCAGAACAAAGAATCTGATAGTGCACTAATATTTCAACAAAAATAATGTTTGGTCAAACATTCTTGCAGAGAATGTTAAAAGGAAACTGATCAAGGTACAAAGCTTCAAAATATGATAAAAGGAAACAGACTAGCTCATTTGAAGTTTGTACACTTAAGGAGATCTTATTAAGAGTTTACTTGTCACAAATAAAGGTCATCTATTACTGAGGCAAAGTGATTATTATGAATCAAACCAACAACTTTTCTTATACGAAATGAAATCTTTTATTCCAAAACAGGTAAAGGCTATTAAGTATATGAATAAACAATAACAAAGTCATAACTTTCAGACAGATCCTAACTATCTAGATGTAACTTCAACTCACTTCAGATATAACTTGAAAGTATGAAGGAATTTGCTAGTGCAGAACTCATTAACATCAGGAAAAGTATTTGCTTTGGTTATACCAGACACTATGTGCTAAAAGAAATAAATTGTTATAAAACAGACATTACAGAAAAGACTTCAGGAAATCTTAATTTAGAAACAAAACTTTCATAACCCAAACAATTCACACTAGCATGTGTTGTTACATAAGAGTTCGCACTTTGTCATAATTTATTAATTAAACTTTATGAACCATCTGTGCAATGTTCTTTGCTAACATAAAGAAAAATAAACATAATTACTTATTTGTTGGTTCATAGTGTTTGTGTGCATTTATAGTACAAAAGGAAAGCATTAATGTATTATATAGGAATACAGATACTGTAGCAATCAGGATCCAATAGCCAAGCTAAAAGTTTTTTTTATAGATGGAAGGATAGAAAAGCACTCTTGTGCTCCCAACCTTCACGTCAATTTTCAATACTTTAAATCCAGTTTCCCATTTCTTAATGTTATTTTTTCTATAAAGCTTAAATCTTATGTAATTCAGTTACATGTATTGTAGCTGCATATGCCTCGTTCTTTTTAGATTGTCTATCACTAAATACATGTTCATATATGTTGTCTCTTTAAAAATTTTAGGACCAGGAAAAGTTATTGACCTTTGGTACTTTTTAAATCTAGACTTTATACAGTGCTTAGCTATGGAAAAACTGATATTTTCTTAAGTCATGTTCTGTGACAGCCATTTTGAAGAAAGTAATAAAAACTCCTTATTAAAATCAAAACATGATGTAGACAGCTGGTGAAGATGCTAAATATTGGTAAAATACAGCAAAAATTATCTACAGAGAGAGAATACATTAATTGTAGTAACTTTTCTTGCCTTAAAATATCAGTCTGCAGTGAAATATCTCACAATTTTTGCCTACATGTCAAGTTTATTACTTATGAAAAGTTTGGGTGATGATTACAGCTCTTAAATTAAAGCTGTGTTAATGGAGTCTCCACCTTGTCTTGCATATGACATTTGAACTTCAGTGGCTCCATCAATACTTGGACTGCTGGAGCTCTTTCCTTAATCCTTCCTCAGCATCCCTGTGAGATCCCTGCCATGGTGCAGTCTGCAGCTAGATGCTCACACAGTTTGAGCTGCTCCCAGACAGCATCCAGTTCCAAATTTCCAATATTTCCATCTAAAGTTAACTTTTCCACATTTTAACTAGCACTGTAGTTTAATCAGTTTCATAAAATATCAGTTTGGGTAATAGTTTAGTCACAGTCCAAACCAGTATTAATTTTCATCAATATTGTTCCAGCACTGTAGGGCACCAATATCCAGAATCTTATCATCTTATCTTACACGGGGGTGGACAGAAAGGCTAATGGCACAGAACTGGCTAAATGGTGTATGGATGGACTAGAAGTTGTGCAAGTTTTACACCCATATAGAGAAGTGGTAAATGTCAGGTACACAAGACTTATTTTTGTGCTTGGAGTAAGATACCTCCCTCATTCTGGACATGCTGCTTTCACCTCTGTGCTGGTTTGGCTGTAAACCAACAGGGGAAATTAACCCCACACAAAATACCTCGAGAGATTTTAGGTCAAGATTACAGTTTTAATAAAAAAGGTTAAAATAAATGCAGTAATACAGAAACACCGGCTTAACAAACCAACAGAGTCACGGTACAACCTGACACTCTGTTGACCAAGGTAGTGGCTGTGTAGTCCAGTTAGGCACTGGTCCTGCAGTAAGGCCTGGCAGCCCAGTGTCGGTAGTGGAGTAGCTGAGTCCAATTCTGAGAAGTGGAGTCGAGTCGAGTCGAGTCGAGTCGAGAGTCCCGTCAAGAGTGGAGTCCCGAGAGTGGAGTCCCATCAAGTCGAGGGTGCTTTCTCCCATCCAAACCCCTTGTTTTATGCTGTGTTTCTTGGCTGGCACCTCCCCCAGGGGCCGGGACTTTCACAATGGAAGAGGAACTTCCCGATGTTCTATTGGTTGCTTCGGTAATGAGCTTGGATGATCGCCAGGGTCCTCCGAGATGATCCAAGATCAGGCTATTAGTCAAGCTGGGTGGTGCTAATGGGCCATTAGCTGAGATCAGATAATCAGGATGGGTGGTGCTTGCTGTTGGTTGAAGTGCTTATCTCAGTTGAGATAAGGAGTCCCAGGTGCGTAATTATGAAATTTATCCAGCTTTTGTGGGTGGTAATAGAATATATGACTAACCCAGGACAACCTCCCAGCCTGAGTCCACCTTGGCTGTTCTCTGCATGGCTTTGTTCTCAGGTCTAGTAGTCTGAGACAGTGTGATGCCAACGTGGCAGATTTTTTTCTGGTGGTACTATTCCCGCATTTTCAGAAATCGCTGTTGGCTCAACATGTTTACCATCAAGAGAGGGATGAACTTTCTTTTAAAGATAATTGGCAACATCAGTGAAATAACACACAACTTGTTCTTAGGTAAATTCATATTTTGAAAACCTTGCAAAGAGCAGGCCATAAGTCAAACCACAGATGACCTTTTACAACAGCAAAAATCATTACTTATTTAATTAACTAATGTTCTGCTAATATACATCCCAATTTTTATGATAAAGATATGCAAGCAATGTAAACATTTTAGAATGATTGGAATTACATGTATACAACTGAGTGATTAATTACATAACCAGTGAAGAAGATATTAGTTAATGTATTTTGTCTTTTATTCATGAAAAACAGAAATAAATTTCAATTTTGCTTCTTTTTTTTTTTTTTTAATATTTCAGGGGAAAAAAAAGAAAGGCAGCAAATTAACTATGGAGATAGAGGCAATGGAGCTTCTGTTATTACCCAGCAAGAAACATGTAAAGGCATGATAGAGACAAAGGAATTGTACAGAGGCAAGTTATTTCAGAATCACTTTTTGTCTGTCTGAACATTTAAGTATTCCATGAAAGTGGTATGAATTCTATTAGTGTAAGATTGAACTGATGTTATTTCACCAGAGAAAGAAGGTGTTGCAGAAGGTTAGGCTTCAACTTTATGCTCAAAATTTTCTTATGGATAAAAGAGGAAGAAAGAAAAATATAAAGACAAAAATTTATAATCAATATTCTTGAAAACTCAATGATTTAACTGTAGAATTGCTATTAATCAAGATGCAGCAGTTACGGAAAAAAAAAAGAAAGAAAAGCAAAACGAAGGAAAGAACACCATTCTTACAAACAAAATATCATTAATAATGCCACAGTCAAAACTGTTATACACACTCATAAAATGTCTGTGTCTTTATCTGGTGTTATGGTCCACCTTCCCCAGCCCCTCTGGGGTCAAGTAAAAAGAAGTTACCAGGCACATCGAGACAAGTTCAGACAGAGGAAGCCTGGCAAGTCATCATCCTGAGGCCTTGCAAACTCAATAAACCTGTGGCCTGTAACAAGCAGTGGCAATATTCATAAATAGATGACATACAATACACACAAAATAAATACAATATGCTTGAGTTCTGGGTTATATCAGACATTGAACAGAACTGCAGTTTTCAAGCATTCATGTAGAAGATTAACTGTTCAGCTTCTGCAGAGTATTTTCCCTGCTATGGTTCTTCTAATCAAGTACAGAATGCCAACCCGCTCCTGCTCCCTTCTTTTAAGGAATAAACAGTTTGGAAAAAAATAAGAATAGAAAATAGAGAAACTCAGCACAAGAGTACCTTAATAATATTATGTATCACTGAGGATTATATAATTTTTGTCTTCTGATTCAATAACAGCTCTTGCCAAATCTCCAATAATATTAACAGTGTTTTGGTTTGGTTTGGTTTTTTTAATTAAAGAAGTCAAGTGTCTTTCAGCATCTAATTTTTTTAATTAATACATCAATATGAAATATGAAATTCAACAGAACATCAAACATATTGTTGCCAAGCAACTAACAACAGTGTTGTTGTGTGTTTTGTATGTTTGTGTTTTGTATGTTTTAGACAATGAAACCATGTTTTGAATTCCCTAAAAAAATGTGTTTGTATTTCTAATGTTCATTACAAAAATCCAGCATTTCTTGCTGGTCTATTTTTCTGTGGTTATCGACATTTTCACATTCTCTCAGCTTCAGGTGGCAAATAACCCTGAAAAAGACCTTGAAAATCACTTACAGTCTTGACCAGGGTCACTGAAACGATTGGATTTTTGTTTACTCTGATCAGTTTTGAAAAAATCCTGCTACTTTTCAAAACATTCAGAAATACTTTTGAAAAGAAGGAGTGGGGAAACTCAAAAATTAAGAAAAAACTCAAAACCCACCAAGCAATATTTTCTTAATTTCTCAGAAAACAAAAGATCAGAATTTGTTGAGAACCACCAATGGGATTAATTATTTTAGAGATCACTTTTACTTTCGAGTCTGCTCACAAGACTGCTTGATTGCTCTGTCATCTTAATCTGCCCCATTATTGTTTTTCTTAGTTATTTCCAAATGGAAATGCATCTTTTGGTTGTCTACCTTTGAAAAAGTAATACAAGGAATATAAGAAAACAACAGTTCTATTCTCTGCATCTTCTTCAGAAACACTGGATAAGATTCAATGCTGAACGAATATTTGAAGCAGGTTTTGTAGGCTACGGCATACATTTCCATTAGAGTAACTGTTGAATTTTAATCTACTGATTAAAAAATGCAAGAGATCACAGAAGAAAATTGTCAGTAATGTTTCCACCTCATGCTTGAATAAAATTTTTTGGAATCATCCTCAAATGTAAAACAGATCTTAAAATAGGAACTTATAAAAAGATCTTCAATTAACCACCAATGAACTAAAAGCACTTGTAGGAGTTTTACTTGAACATGGATGTCTGTTGTAGATTTCCTGACAAAGATAATTTAAATGGCTGGATATTTCTTTCTATTGTTCTGGGTATTTCTTTATATCATTTTATTTATTTAACTTCAGTATCATAGGTGTTCTGGAAAGTCTGATATTTTATGTTCCTTAGCGGTAAAAGGGACTTAATTGAGAAAAACAACACTTCCACGTCAATAAAAGAGAGCTGTACTGATTGCAAAATATAAATTATTACCCTACTTAACACTGAAATTGCATTCTAGGAACATTCTTTTTTTTTTCCTCAGTAAGCTTCAGAGTTTTAATAGAGAATTATAATACAATAAATTTGTTTCTTTTTATTTATTTATTATTAGTATTGATTGATATGATGATATTATCTCAAAGATATTAAAAATCCACAGAATTCAACTTTTCTTACAGTTTAGAAAGTAATTTTATAACTTTCAATTGAAGTGAAAGAAATAATGTCCCTGAACCTTTGTTTCAAGATGGCATACTGCATATTTCCTATGGGTTGTAGAGAGTGATCAAAGAGAGAAAATTTAAATAAATTCAATAGTAGTCCTGACAGAGTTCATACCAAAATGCAGTGAAGAAGGAAATCTGAATATTTCAGTAGTAGCACCTCAGTTTATCCCATTTTAATTTTTGACTTCTGAATTACAGAAATAAAAAATTAAAAATAATAAAAGAAAAAGATTATTCTATTTCTGGTGGTTTTGTTGCTCTATTATGGAGATACTTTGGTAGGATTTAATAATCTAGGCAGTAATAAGACATTTCAATATGTAGAACTGGTAGTGATTTTATGGTACATAAATAGTTCAGAAACGGACATTCATAGTTTATAATTAACCAGGAATGGTGACTAATTCAGTAATTTCAATTTCTATGAAGAGGCTTACTTATTAACACCCTAAATGAGTAAAGAGCATTATGCTATTACAGGAAGGTAAAAATTCAGATTACACGGGCAGTTTCAGAATTCAGTACTGTCTAACTAGGACAAAGACAAGGTCATGCTGACCTAGAATAAAGCATACATATATTTTATTTCTGTTTAGCCTCCATTAATTCACTCTTCTACTTAATTACAACATTGGACTGCAATTTATAATACATCTCCACTAACTAGATTCAATACAATGCACATTCCATGTACAAATCTAAAATACTTCCTAAAATGTGAAGAACTTCCTGTGGTGCTTGTCTCTGAGTCATGCTATTGAGAAATAATAGTTGTCTGAAAGGAACTGTTCATAAAATAGAAAAAAAAAAAGTTAAATAAAAATTTTAAAGTATTTATAAAATAAGGAATGGTTACATTGATATTATAAATCTAAACTGACATTTACAGAAGGAAGGTTGGCCAAAGGTAGATGTGGAAAATTGCTGTCCAGGTGGGTTTAGAGACAAAAATGTATTAATTTGTACTCACACTCCAGCAGATAAAAAAATCATATCAGTAATATAAACCTTACTAGATCTAAAAGACAAAGGTATCCCTAATTTTGCAGAAAATTAAAAAATAAAACTAAATGTTTCTGAAACTTCTATTTCAAAATCCTTTATTTCATGTTTATTTGGGGAGCATTTCAGCCATTAAATAAGGCATTATTATTTGTTTTATTATTGTTTTAAATCCTGAAAGTCATATATACAATAGTCACCTTTTGAAGTTGACTAAGAACCCTCTGACCATTTAACCATGTTTTTATGAATCTTGAGATATTCCAGAAAATTTGAAAAACAAAATAATACAATTAATGTCTCTGATTCCCAAGCATTCTATCTTTACAATATCATAGAACTGATACGCATGAAGCAAATACAAAAATTACAAGAAAGCAGAATATTTGATTAATAATGGAAAAACGGTTTCATGGAAAAACTTCTACTAAAAAACCTACTAACTTGGATGTAGTAATGGTTGATAAGAGTAATTGCATCCTCAAAACGGTCCACTACTTATCACCTCTCAACCAGTGAAATTCACAGCACTAACTTCCATAGATGCAGAAGCAGACAACAAGCTTAATGTTCAGACTATGTCCCTTTCTCCCAAGTCCTTCACTTTTGAGATTCCACTAGCCAGAGAAGTGGTATAAGCAAGTTAAGGCACTGCAGACAGAGCTGCCAAAAGAGATACAGCAAAGCTGTATCCAACAACGACTGCATTCACACAGAGGCATTTAGGAAAGGACTCTTCCATAAAGTCCTCTAGGTATTTAGGTCTTTGCATTAAAACTCTGAGGTCTACACAAGGAGGTCGAGCCCAGGGTTGCAGCAGGGAGGAATAGATATGGAAGCTGTCTTATTTTGCATAGACTTCTACCTACTGGTTACATGTCAGTGATCTCAGTTTTCTTCTTTCCTTTTCTATAACTTCTCCACTTTTTGTCTTCTCCCACGTCCCCTGCCATACCACTGTTTCATTTTGTCTTTTCTGTTAGGTTATTGCCACTTAAGCAAACACAGTCTGCCTAGACACTGACGTCCTTCACCACATTTTCTTTGGCGTGTATGTTCACTGATGCCTTTTGGGAGAGGGACCACTTGTTGGTTGAAATACCTTTTTTTTCTTTTTTTTTGTATTGTGCCTCCCAAAATGGGATACCTTTTGGTTTGGTTTGTCACTGTGTAATGATATGAATTATAAAGTTATAAGTTTAATGAGTGAACTATTGTATTTTAAAAGGGTCAGACTAAATACTCATAATTGTTCGTTCTGACCTTAAAACTAATGGAAGCTCTCCTTCCTTAATTCAGTCCCCATTTCCTTGCAGCAATGTGCCAAAATTTCATCCTTCATTTGGAAAGGAAATAATTATGGATGAAAGCATTATCTAAGGTAATTTAGGACACAAACCATGTGAAAATGTGATAAAAAAGTGTGCCTGTGGGACGGCAGATCCCGAGTTTCCCTATCTTCACTTATTAGTTAAAACAGTGCTGCGACGAGGCGGTGTTGGATGCCGCAGCCTTCCAGAAGCGTCCCTGGCTGGGGTCGCCTCAGTCGATGGCCTGGGCAACATGCACGGGTCCGGAGCAGTGGTGGTCGTGAACACCTTCCTGTCAGATGGCGAATGCAGCGAACAGAAGCGAAGAGGCAGGAACGGGTCTTTTGTATGGTTCCACGTTTATTAGTGGAGGGTCAGGGAAAAAAGACAAGATGGGGCTGAGGGTCAGGGATTAAATAGGGTACCCGGAGGGCGGGAAGAGCATCGGGGCCAATGGTCGGAGGGCTAAGGGGAGGAGCAAAGGTAAGAGTCCAATAGGGTCGAGAGGAAGGAGGGACTTAGGGAAGGTAACCAATGGGGAATACAATTCGAAAGAAAATCCTAGAACTACAACCATATAAGAACTGGGTAAGGCGGGGTTACAAACACTCCCTCGGGAGAGGAACCTTCTGATTGATGTGGGTGGCTTAAATTCTAGCAACCACCCACCATTGGGCTGAGCCTCTGTCCCTAACCACCGCAACATCTCCCCCTTCTTTACATTTAAAGAGAGAGGTTATAAACTTAACAGTAAGTTTCTTTACACAACTTAATATCAACAAAATCAGGAAAATTATAAACACAATCCAAAGAATGGTCTTAATGACTGAAATGGCCCAGCCCGAAAGTCCGGTGTTTTTAAAGAGATCCTCGAACCACCCGCTGGCTTCCCTTTTCAAGTTGTTGATTTGGTCCTTTATTTCCTTGATCGTAGAATGGATGCTCCGGCTGTTAGATGTAAGGTTGAGGCAGCACAAACCTTCAAATTCGTCGCAGCCATGGCCATGTGCCAGGAGTAGATAGTCGATGGCGGCCCTATTCTGTAAGGTAGCCTGCCTGGTGGTCTCCTCGTCTTCGAGGAGTTGGCTCAAAGCTCGGGACGTAAGGTTTGCTTGCCTCCCTATCCAGCATTCAAGGTGGCCAATGTCTCCTAAGGCCTTAGCGGCCGCCACCCACAGCAAAAAGATAGAGACTGCTGTTTTCTTTGTATGAGACCAATCTGTGATTTGACTGTCGCAATTTTCATCCAAATTATGTGTATTCCTCTTTTGGCGAGCCAATTGTGTATTTCTTTTCCAATGGATAATTTGGGTCTTATCCGGAGTAAGGAGGGCAAGCTATCCGAGCGAGCATGGACCTCCCCGAAGACGCGAAGGGATTCCATTCCAAACCCTGTCGCCACAGATGAGGAATACTCCCCTTGGGAGCTGTCTGGGACGCGTGGTGGACGCAGATAAAATGTCCGAGGTGTAATTGCACCAAAAAGGAGATTGATATTCTTTTTTGGTCAGATTTACATCTTTTGTATAACTTTTCTGAATCCGGTCTGATTCTAACCACTCAGAGTTGGAGATTTTATAGCCAAATTTAATGCAATAAGTTGCTTTAGAGGACCCCAATAATGCCAATTCCTGGGGTTCCTGTGGTGCATGTGGCAGAATCCTTGTCCATTCATCCCAGGAGTCAACAGGGTTTGGTTTTTTACCTGCATAAGGGTAGTCATTCGGTCGCAGGGGAATCCCTACCAGGCAGGTAGACATTGGGTCATCTACCCCTGACATCTGAAGGCACATATTGTCCTGGCCAATGGCTTAGGCCAGGGTCACCCACACATTTGTATGGGGCTGCGGAACCAGCCAGGCATCCAGATGAAGGACCGCTACATGAAGGAGCCAGAGGTGGATCATGTTCCAAGGTGTCATCTCTCCTTTGGGCCTTTAAGATAAATTTTTGAAAAATTATAATTGTAATTATTAATGTAAAAGTATAACATTAAAGGGTAAAGCCCTGCTTTCCCTCAATCCTCCCAACTCCCCCTTCTTTACTTTTAAAGAGGGACAGGGAGGTAGGGTAGGATAAGAGTAGGGTAGGTTTAGGGTAGGTTTAGGGTAGGGCCACACATGAGGTAAGATCTAGGATAGGGTAATACATAGGGAATCCTCAGGCAGGTTAAAATATGTCTGGTGTGTTGAAACAGTCTTCTTGGGACGGGTCAGTGTGATTCTCGTCCCGTCTTTTCCTTCTTTTCCACGCAGAGGTGGCGTCCTTTCTGTTGTCATCTTCTTCGAAATTGAAATGGTTCTTTGTCTGGCTCCACGTGTCCTCCAAGTAAGGCTTGACATTCCTCCCTGGAATCCACTTTGGTCCTGTTGGGGTGGAAACACAGGCGTATCCCCTCCCCCCCGTGATTAGTTCGAAGGGCCCCTGCACCTGATGGGTCTCTGGGTCCTTGACCAACACCGGCGGTTTCTCTTTTAGCTTAGCTCTGGTTGTGTTGGTAAAGTGCCGGTAGACCGGGGGCTCTGGCTCTTCAAATGAGTTGTTCAGGAAATTAATGGTAAAAAGAGCCTTGCAGAGCCGTTCAACAGGGGAGGTGGTCTCAGTTCCCCCTCTTTGCTGGTCAAGGACCCGTTTGATGTTCTGGTGGGCCCTCTCAACTATAGACTGTCCTGTAGGGGAGTGTGGGATGCCTGTGTTGTGCCTGATGCCCCACTGCTGGAAGAAATGTGCCAGCCTTTGTGAGGCATAGGCAGGACCATTGTCAGTCTTGATTTCAGCTGGGATCCCCAGGGTAGAGAACGCCAGAAGGCAGTGCTTTGTTACATCCCTGGCTTTTTCCCCTGTATGGGAGGACGCAAACACTGCACCTGAAAAGGTGTCGATGGACACGTGGATGTATTTGTTACGACCAAAAGGTGCATAGTGTGTTATGTCAGTCTGCCAAAGCTGGCAGCTTTGCAGACCTCTGGGATTGGTGCCCTGTAGCCCAAGGGATGGCAACTGGTAGGATTGACAGCTAGGGCAAGTAGCTACAATTGCCCTTGCCTGTTCCCTGGGTAACCTGAACATCCTTACCAACGCCGGCACGTTTTGGTGGAAGAAACTGTGGCTCAATTTAGCTTGGGCAAAAATATCTGGCGTATTTGGAGTTGTTACGACCATTGCTGATGCGTCTGCTCTCGCATTTCCTTCTGCAATAAAACCTGGAAGGTTGGTGTGCGATCTCACATGCATAATATGGAAAGGTTGCTTTCGGTGGGACAGCAACCTCACCAGGCTCGAAAGCAAATGATGTAAATTTGGGTTTGGGACCTCCTTGAGCCAAGCATGTTCAGCTCTCGCAACTACCCCGGCTACATATGCCGAATCGGTGACCAAATTGATAGGGATGGAATCAAACTTTTCAAAGGCTCTTACGACGGCTGTGAGCTCGGCAAGTTGAGGGGAGCCCTCAACCCACTCAGACTCAGTGACCCACTCCTGAGTCCGGGGGTCCTTCCAAGCCAGAGCGGCCTTTTTGGAACTCCCCAAGCCGTCGGTGAAAACTGTAAGGCCTTTGACTGGAGTTCTACTTTGTGTAAATTTTGGGGCCAGATCAAGATCCAAATTAAGTAATTTGTGACTTTGTTTGTGTACTGAAATTTGTCCCGAGAAGCTGTCCAGAGCAAACTGGAGGTCCTCATTGGTTTGGAGCAAGTGCTCTACATAACCAATTGTGCCCAATTTCATTCTTATACATGTGAAATCGCACCCCGCGAGGACGCGGAGGCGTGCCCTAGCCTTAATGATAAGTTGAGCCATAACCTCCTGCAGCGTGGTGAGGGTTTTCCTGGGCTGGTGAGGCAGGAAAACCCATTCTATTATTAGGAGCGGGTCTTTCAGCTCCGAGTCCCACTGATAGATGAGGGCATAAAGATGTGGGGACTTACCGAGAAGGACCAACTCAAATGGGAGTAATGGATTTACCCGGTGGGCTTGTCGTGTTGATATCACCTCCTGGACCCTCGTGATCGCTGTCCTGGCCTCTGGTGTTAAGGAGCGTGGTGCGTCCAGTTCCTCATCACCGCACAGGAGCACGAAAAGGGGGGCAAGGTCTTCCGTAGTGATCCCCAAAAGGGGACGAACCCAGTTTATTGCCCCACAAAGTTCCTGCAGTTCCCGGAGGGTCCTTGGTTCAGTTTTTATTATAAGTTGCTGAGGCGTGATAGTCCTTTCTCTGATGGAATGTCCTAGGTAAATCCGTGGGTTGGTCTTCTGAATCTTCTCATCTTGGATTGAGAAACCTGCCTCACTGATTGTCTCTATCGTGTGTTTAGAAACTCGTTCCAGATATTCTTGATTGGCCGCACACAATAAGATGTCATCCATATAGTGGAGTATGGTGGCCTTTGGAAATTTGTTTCTAACCAGGGAGAGGATGTGGGCCACGTACCACTGGCAAATTGTCAGTGAATTCTTCATCCCTTGTGGGAGAACTTGCCAGTGGTACCGCCTCAAGGGAGCCTGCCGATTCAGAGATGGTATCGAGAAAGCAAAGCGGGGCGCATCCCGAGGATGGAGGGGGATGCTAAAAAAGCAATCCTTGATATCGATTACCACCATGGGCCAATCTCGTGGGAGCATAGAGGGAGAGGGAAGGCCTGGCTGCAAGGGACCCATGTCCTCAATAACCTCATTGATCTTCCTGAGGTCATGGAGGAGCCTCCACCTGTCCTTGCCTGGCTTGCGCAAGACAAAAACAGGTGAATTCCATGGGCTGTTGGTAGGGATGATATGCCCCTTGGCCAACTGTTCCTCCACTAGGGCTTCGAGCGCGCACAATTTTTCTTTGTTCAGGGGCCACGGATCAACCCACACGGGTGAATCGGTTTTCCAATTTAAGTGTGGGGTGGCGCGCCTCACAGTGGCCCCCACTAGAAACCCCGAGATGGTGAGGCCAGGATCTCTAGTCGGGTGCCCCATTGTGACAATAGGTCCCTGCCCCAAAGAGTGAGGCCAGCCGCTATGACGAAAGGTCTAATCGTAGCGACCTTACCCTCTGGTCCCTCTACAATGATGGGTTTTTCGCTCCTCATGGAGGTGGTGGTTCCTCCTATCCCCGAAAGGCGTCCGCCTGCCGATCTCAATATCCAATTTGAGGGCCACTCGGAGCAGGCTATGATGGTGACGTCCGCTCCGGTGTCAACCATCCCTGCTAGGTAACACTCCGATTTATCGTTCCGGAGTCGGCACTCCAACAGGGGCTTATTGGGGCCCACAACCTCCGCCCAGTAAATACACTCCACTCTTTTATTAACATCCCACCCTTCGGGTAGTACCAACGCATGAGCAATTGGTGTCCCTTTGGTGATTTTGAAAGGTGGGGCTGTGCAACATAGAGTAATACAAAGTGTCGAATCCGGCGTGACCTCAATAGTCTCTGGCATTATCATTATGTTATCCAGTGCCAGGACCAGGTCTTTATAGATGAGTACGTGTCTTGGTGTTCTAAATGGATTTTTAAAGTCTGTTGGTAACGTATATGTGTCCGTATCGGTAATGTCCACAGTGATAGGTGTGCAGAGAGTGAGATGGGTACCTGCAGAGCGGCGTTGTGGTACCTCTTCCACCTGGGCCTTTAATTCTTCTTCCAGAAGGGTGTAGCAGGTGTCACAGGAGTGGGCGACCTTGGATTTGCTGTCATCGCGCGTGGTCGCCACGCGCTCCATCTCCCGTTTTTTGGTCTTTGTGGTACGCACGAACCCTGCCGTTCCCTCCGGTTCCACTGCCTTGGGTGATAAGACTCAGAAAATTGATTAGTCACCGTTTGAGTCTGTGGGCAGTCTTTCATAAAATGACCCATCTCGCCACAATTGAAGCACCTAGCATTCTGCAGGTTCACCGCCATCACTTCCGCAACTTCCTTCGCGACCACCTGCGCTATCACTGCACTTTGGGAGGCCTTGGTTGTACAGGCCTCCAGCATCGTATCCAAGGTAGGGGGGGGGTCCTGAGGCAACGTGGCCAAGATTTTCTTGCAAGTCTCATTTGCGTTTTGCTTGGCCATCACAGTAATTAAAGCCTTTTGCGCCTCTCTGTTTTTGGCTTGTTTCTCTATAGAGTCTTTCAATCGATCTACGAATCGAATAAAGGACTCCTCTGCCCCTTGTTTAATATTTGAAAAAGTTTGTGTGGGCGTCATGTCGGAAGGGGTCAGGAGAAATGCTCTGTCAGCGGCTGCCTTGATTTCCTGCAGCACCCCTTCTGGCATGGCATCAGCCTGATCTTGTGGCCTATCGAATGCCCCCTCGCCACATAAATGATCCATAGTTAAGTGTGCTGTTCCCTCCTCCCCCCGATAACGAGCTAGGAGTTCTCGCAATGCTCGTTTCCAGCTCCTCTCCCAGAGGAGGAGCTCCGCTGAGAGAGGAGACAGGAGAGGAGGTTGCGAATGTCGTGTGGTGTCATAACGTTCGCAGCTAAAGTGGCGTTTAATAGATTTTTAAAGTATGGGGATTCTCTGCCATGCGTTTTGGAAACCTTGCATAACTCCTTAAGATGGGCGTATGGAAGAGGGGCCCACGTAGGGTGTCCACCTCTCCTATAAGTCACCGGCGCTACCGTTATTTTCCCAGCCAAATCCCATTCCCCATCTGCCGTTGCCTCCCTCTGGATGTCCCTCCACTAATCCTCTACATCGCTGTCTGTTTCCTCCGGTAAGGCCATGAGTGGAATAGGCCTTGACCTGGCCAAAATGGCCGACTTCCTGGTAGGCCTCCGCCCACTTCCGGTACCATCACCATGGGAACCAGATGCCAAGAAATTCCCAGGGGCGGAGCTTCCCTCGGAAGTGGGAGGAGCTAAGTTATGTGGGAGGTTCCCAATCATGGGGGAGGGACCCGACGCAGATGACCTCGTCGCAAGGGAGGGGCCCGACGCGGTTACATCACCCAAAGACGCACAGGGCGGAGTTGGGGCGGGCGCAGACAGGGTGATTGGCATCTGGCTAGTGGCGCCATTTTGTGTCCTAACCGGTTTAAACGTGGACAAAATGGATGACCCGGCCACGCGGTCGGCGCCATCTTGTCCAGTTCTATCTAATGGGGTAGACGAAACTGAGGAATGAGGGGATGGAAAGTGGGTTAGGGAAGGACCCTGAAAAAGTGGCGCCTTCTCCCCCAGAGAGGGGTTCAGGCTGAGTTGGGAGGTGGCAGGGAGCTGGCAACAACCCTGTGCCGTTTGGCAGGCTCCAGCTTCCAACTCAGCCTGCTCTCGAGAAAAAGGTAAAGGAGTAGGGAGGGCAGACGACACAACTGTGGGATTTTCTAACTTTCCTGAACTATCTTTCCCCATAGCCTGAACTGAAATATAAATTAAATGTAGAAGGGAAAAGAATTTTAAAACTGATTTATCCCCATTGTCTCTTAACTCTGTTAAACGTTCCCCCACACAATCCCAAAACTGAAGCGAACTAACTTTTTCAACCGAAGCCTCCTTAAAATTAATAAAAACCCAACAAATAAATCCCTTAAGTTTTTTCTTAGAAAAACCAAAATTATTCCCCACAAGGGCATTTTTAACTTGGACGTAAGTTGGACGTACTTGGACCCTTTGAGGGCAGGTAAGCCTTACACCCATTACAAAACTGAAGCGAACTAACTTTTTCAACCGAAGCCTCCTTAAAATTAATAAAAACCCAACAAATAAATCCCTTAAGTTTTTTCTTAGAAAAACCAAAATTATTCCCCACAAGGGCATTTTTAACTTGGACGTAAGTTGGACGTACTTGGACCCTTTGAGGGCAGGTAAGCCTTACACCCATTACCCTCAAATACCTCACCCGACACCCGAGAGGAAAAGGCAAAACTAAAAAGCAAAGGGTGACCCCTCAGATACACTCACCCTTCTTGAGTTGGGTCAAATAAGGCTCTCGGAGCGGTCTTCTGTTCTGGACCGACCTCTACTCCCAGAGGCTGCAGGTCCCGCTCTCGGCGTAGTCCCCTAGAACGCGGATTCCACCGGAGGGCGTTGGCTGCGCCGAGGCGAGTTCTCCCAGCGAGGCGACTTCTCGGTGGGGACGCTTCCAGGGAGCTCTCAGCGAGGTCCCTGTTCGGGCGCCAACTGCTGCGACGAGGCGGTGTTGGATGCCGCAGCCTTCCAGAAGCGTCCCTGGCTGGGGTCGCCTCAGTCGATGGCCTGGGCAACATGCACGAGTCCGGAGCAGTGGTGGTCGTGAACACCTTCCTGTCAGATGGCGAATGCAGCGAACAGAAGCGAAGAGGCAGGAACGGGTCTTTTGTATGGTTCCACGTTTATTAGTGGAGGGTCAGGGAAAAAAGACAAGATGAGGCTGAGGGTCAGGGATTAAATAGGGTACCCGGAGGGCGGGAAGAGCATCGGGGCCAATGGTCAGAGGGCTAAGGGGAGGAGCAAAGGTAAGAGTCCAATAGGGTCGAGAGGAAGGAGGGACTTAGGGAAGGTAACCAATGGGGAATACAATTCGAAAGAAAATCCTAGAACTACAACCATATAAGAACTGGGTAAGGCGGGGTTACAAACACTCCCTCGGGAGAGGAACCTTCTGATTGATGTGGGTGGCTTAAATTCTAGCAACCACCCACCATTGGGCTGAGCCTCTGTCCCTAACCACCGCAACATCTCCCCCTTCTTTA
>VZRJ01011798.1:270527-290037 GCA_013397565.1 Ptilonorhynchus violaceus | reverse complement strand
GTGTGGCGCGTGTCTGGTGGGGCCATGACGCGTTCGGGGGGGGGCACACACACACAGACACACAAAGGGGTACTTAGCTGAGGCAAAGAGTCAGAGGGTTCTCCTTACGTGTTCCATGAAATAGGTTTATTCCATGAATCGTCAGGGAAGGAGAGAACCCAGAACAATGGAGGATTCAGGGTTTTATCCCAGGGGCAGTGGGGGCGGAGAGAACAACAGGGTTGAGGGTCAGGAGGCAGAGAGAAGGTGGGGTAATACAACTTTAACCAACAGGGGCAAACGAGGGGAGAAGTAGGGTACAGGAATAAATGGGATGCCTAAGTAAGGGAGAACACTCTAGAACTGAACCTTATAAGGGAACAAGAAGTAACAGGCTGCTTGGTCACTCCTGTGGCTGGCTCAAACATCCGCAGCATTCTCTGCTGCAGGCTCAGCCACCTCTACAGAAGTGCTATAGGAATAGCAGTACCACTGTCAGAGGAAGATTTGTGTTGTGAGATCTGAGGGAAGAATGGTCTCTGCTAAGGATTCTAAATCTGGACCAGATGTTTGTAGAGGAGTAAGGAGTGATACATTCTATGGCTTTGTAACACAATGGACCTTTCATGTTCCTGCACAGTGTGGTAGGCAGTAGGGAGAGGCAAAAAGATAGTCATGCAAAAGACTCTTTTGTAGTCTATTTGTTGACAAAGGAAGCTGGAAGATATAAGGGGCAGAAGAGCATCCTTCAGTAGCTTAATTTCAGGGTGAGAAGAGATCAATCGAGGAAGAATGGAAATAGGTTTCTGTAGCAACTTAGTAGTACAGCTGATAAAGGACAGAGAAGACAAGCCTTAAGCTGTGGCCAAAAGGAGTAACCAATAGAAATTTTAAAGAAAAATCAGAACTAGATTGAGGGGGTTTATATAGAGGGAGATTCCATTTCTCTAACAAGGAATATCTTCCTGTGGTTTACTGGTAAGAAATGAAGTGTTTGCTATATGTTGTTTAATCTCTTTGGACTATGTGTGTTCTCTTTTCTTACAGGTAAATCACAAACCAGAAAGTAACATCCTCAGATTGGAGAAAAGGTGGTCCACTGAAAAAAAGCTGGGGAATTAACAGTAGAACCTATGGAGAATCTTAGAAGGAGTAGGCACAGAATTTATCTTCAACTTACCCACAGGCAAGGTCAAAACTGGGACTAACAATTTGTAACTGCTTTTTCCAGTAAAGTTTTAAGCTTTATTCTGTTGAAGACACTTGAGAATGTCTTCACGAGACACGAAAATGGCAAGTCAAGCAAATATTCCAAGAGGATTTCTAAGAGTTTAAGCCTCAGTAAAACGCAGACTCCCTCCAGCGCCAGGCTTCATAATGTTGGTTGGTTACATATCCAAAGTTTAGTACAAGTTTTTGCTTATAATAGGTCACATAATCATAGAATCATAGAGTCATCAAAGTCGGAGAAAACCCCCAGGATCATCAAATCCAACCTTTGCCTGAACACCATCATGTCAACTACATCATAGCAGAGAGAGCCATGTCCAGTCATTTCCTGAATACTACTGTCCTGGTTTGAAAGACAGGTGTCTGTCAAGGAAGGCGAGAAACCTTCCTGGGATAGAGGATGACCCCCCCCTTCCCTCCTAATTACTATACCTTTGAAATTACAGGGCTTTCAGGCAAAGATGTGGTAAAAAGAATAACAGTACTTTACTAGGATTATACATATCTATATATACATAACAGGACAGATAAATGGCGACAAGAAGAGGACAAACCCAGTCACAGTCGTTTCTCTGTCATTGGGCAATTCTCTGTTGGGGCACAGAGGCTGCGGTGACTCCCCCATGGCTGCAGGGGTGCTGTGGCATGAGCGTGGTGACCTCTCCATGTGGCAATGGCAGCTCCGGCAAGCGGGACAGGAAGAGGGGAGATCGCTCCCAGTGCGAACCCACGGGGCAGGAGCCTAGCTCAGCACCAACCTCGGCAGCGGGCAGCAAGCAGCGCAGGCAGGCAGAGTCAGCTGGGGAGCCATGGACCTCGGTATCACCCACCGAGGGGCCAGCAGAAGGCAGGAACAGCAGAGAAAAGCAGACCCCGGCGCCGACCCACGTGGAGCAGAAACCCAGGCTGGTGGCAGAGACGGCAGAGGTGAGCAGCTCTGGGCGGCAACAGTTACAGCGTAACTCTGTACCCTGTGCCATGGTGGAACCCCCATGGAGATGTCACAGTGTATCCGTGCTCTGGAGCGAGTGGGCGGAGACATCGCAGTGTAGCGGTGTTCCCAGAGTGAAACCGGTGCTTGCTGCAGACACGACCGTCCGAGCAGAACACAGAGTGGAGAAGAAAAGCAGCGAGCCGGTCCCCACCTCCCTCTCCCCAAAGTCTCAAAAAGTCCCTTCCACTCTCCATCAGTCCCCTATGAGAGAGCCTCTGGGGAAACAACGGCCTCGCCAACACTCCCAGCTCTTGTTTCTTTAACTGGGGACATTATTGTGGCATCTGGATTGGGTAGGCAATCCCTTTTGTCCTTAAGTATCACCCATTGTGGGTGATCTTGTGGAATGCAGATGGATAGACAACTTTCTTTGTTCTTAAGTATCATCCATTAGTTCCTGGCCAACCCCTCTCTGCCCCCACAGGTCTCCCTGCTAGATGGGGCAAAAAAAAAAAAATTTCGTTTGTCGAACCCATAACAACTACCATGGATGGTGACTCCACCACTTCGGCAGCCCGTTCCAATGCCATTCCAATTTCAGTAAAGAAATTCTTCCTAATGTCAAACTTGAAACTCCCCTGGTGCAGCTTGATGCCATTTCTTCGTGTCCTGTTGCTGTGCAATTTTGCAACAGAATTAGCATTTCCACCTGTAAATTTGGTCAAGGGTTTGAAGAGAAACAAACGAAAGGCATGTAAGATGTGGCTGTATATAAAATTTTTAAGACTTAGTAATTTTACTTCTTCTAAAATATCAATATAGCTTTTTGTCTGGATAGAAGCCCATCACACCTGCCTCTCTTTTCCACATCTTTGGTTAACTTCAACTTGTCAGCTTTAGTAAGAGTTTTTTCTTTGCACTGTTGCTGCCTGGTTTAAAGGAGAAGAACACATAAATAGAAACTTGTTTTACACAAATGTGTGTATTCTAACGACTGTAAATATCAATCTTGTGCTACATGTCAATAGAGTAGGTGGACTCTAATTTGTATAGTTATTTTTGCTAAAAATATGATTGATATGTCATTTCAGCATTCCATGCTTGAAGCATAAATCTACAATTCCTAGAATTTAATAAACTGGAGGTCAGTTTCTTACAGTAAACTTAAGTCAGACATTGTTCTTTTTCTTAATAATATCTCATAAGCATGGTATTTACATCATACTCTTTTTCTTCTGCACTAAACTTTGAATTTATTGCTCAGAAAGTATACTAATGAATGATCATTTACCAAGGTATTTTACAAACCATTCATTTGTGTTCTCGCTCATGTCAAAATCAATACTGTACGTAAAATACCTCAATATATTCTCTTTTAAATACTGGTTTATTATACCATCTATTTCATTCAGGCATCTTGCTTTGATATTTGAAATAAAAACAAATTTTATCATTTTCAGGAAATCAGTGATAGTTTAATAAATTAGTACTTGTTATTACTAGAAAAAAAGGAAATATAAACCAGCCCAAAATGGCTTTATTCTGATTTTCATAAGAAACCTCATAGTCACATAGCTATAGCTTTAAAACAAATTAAAGATTTATTAAATAATCCATCTTCATTTGAATAAATTCAGTTGAGGATTACATCCAGGCAAAGTGGGGGAGAAGTAAAATAGGGGAATAAACACTGTGGAGGAAGAAAAGTCTTACCCAAGCAAGTGATAATTGCATCTATTATATATGGGTAAGAAACTCAATCTGTATTATCTTTAGTGAAGTGTTTTCTACAGTGCCTTTTAGGAAACTGAACAGTTGGAGATGAGGTTGAAACTGTGAGTTGGACAACCACTCTGTGATGAAGGCTGTATAGAACTTTCTTCTCTGCTTCTTTCTTTCAATACTAATGAGCTTCTCACTGCTTAGCTGTGACATATGAACATTTACTACTGAATATTTAAAAATTGTCCTAAGCATCACAGGAGAAATGCTTTCAATTACTCTTCACAGATTTTGTGAAAGTATCATGTGCCAACTACCTGGGAGAGTCTTTGGTTTGGAAAGTAAAATTATTTTCAGAAATACTAGACATTCAAACAGTGAAATGTATTTATCTCACTTTGCCACTGATATCCCCCTCTCCTTTTCTGAACATTTATATGCTCACAATAATGTCCAGGTTTGGTTTTTTTAATTATGTGCTTTTGAGAATGAAAACATTTAATCTGATGGCAGATGTTGAACATGATAGGATCTGCTTCAATCATATAAATCACTACTGCTTACTGTGTGATCATCCAATTTCTTTCAGAAAAGCTCTATGTTAAACTTTTGTTAAAATAGTGCTGGTTTTCATACCCCAAATACCTTCATGTTTTGACCTAAACTATTTTAAGGTATAATCTTGTTATTTTTGCTGTCCCCTCACAGAGGTTAAAAATGTTTACTAAGAATGGAGAATTATTTTAAGAAGGTAAAGGAGAAAAGCCTGAGACATTAGTTTTTTTCCTTCTTGCCACCCCCTTCATATGTCCTTGAACACACTCCAAACAGGATAAAAAATGTTTTATTGAACATACCAACGTTTGGGGATGTTTCTCTTGCACCTTGACTAAGCCTACTATGTGGTAAATATGACAGTGGGTTGGTTTTTTTCCCTTCACAAGTAAATTTCTGTCCTAAATATTCTTTTTCCTATTTTTATTTTTTACTTTTTTATATCAGTAATGAACGTTGGTGCACAATCTGTAACTATACAAATGGTTTATCATAGCCAAGATTTTGTGATTGAAGCTCTCTTGAATAGCATGACATGTCATCTTTTGTTAGGCATGAATGCCACCAGGGTCTTTTTGAAAAATCTCTTTGTGTAACTCATTGCTGAGTAAGATTAAAATGGCGTGCAATTTAATCTGGCTTGTGGAAATAAAAAAACCCTCAAAGTTAAAAATTTTGCAGTATGTATGTTTGTTCATCTTGATCATCACAGGACTAGGGCAGTTCTTGTTTTTCATAGATGTTATTCCCAATGCCATGTTTGGAATAAAACAAGGGTTTGGGAATTACAGCTGCTAAAAATCTTAGCACTTTTACATGTTTACACACTTTTTTCAATTATTCCAAAATACTAATTGGATATTATTCTAATAGAGTTAGAATGAGCTACTCATAAATTATCCACAACATTGATGTAACACATTTGCTCTTTTGTAGTAATTCTAGTATTTTGCATCCTATTTATATATGTACATGAAAATGCCAATCACTATACATGTTTTTTACACAAACTGAATATTTTTTATAAATACGCATACTTATGCTTTCAAATTTACTATGAAAAAAGTTTGACTAAGTCAGACGTTAATTCATATATTCATACATTTCACATCTTACACTTGCTTTAGGGCAATTAATCTGATTGAAAAACCTCTAGTTTTGTGAATCTTCTTTGAAGGGGATGAATTGAATCAAAGGTGTTCTGTGATTTTGGCGTGTAGAAGATGACCTGGTTGGAGTGTCAAATCCATAAAGTAGCACAGAACCATGAAATGTCTAAGCATCAGTAATGTTTATGTAGGCATATTTAATTTATGGTTGGTTTTGGATTTGTTCCATCAGGCTGTAAAGCAGGGTTGAGTTTAATGGGTTTTTTACTTCAATAATGACTTTGTTAAGCAACACCAAAAAGCCTAATTTTGGGGCAAGTTGTCAGTGGCATTTGCATTTTACTTGCAGACATTGATTAAGGTCAAGTTCTTATTATGTAATTATATAATTGTATGGTTGTATAGGAACTGGGTGAGATTTGTTATAAGCTAACATGAAATACTGAAACAATGTGCTAAATGAATATATAGTTACAAAATGTCAATAAGTTCCATCAACTCTATATGCTTTGCTGATGTTTTCTCTTAATTTCTAGTTGGCAAATGAGTGTTTGTTTGAATTAAGCATTGTTTATCAATTTCCCTTTTTCTAATAATCTCTTTTCTCTAAGACTACTTGAAATCATAGGAAACCAGGAAACATAATATTTTACATAGAAATATTAACTGCCCATTGTTATTGACTTCTTTAATGCTGTGTCTGAAAAGTAACCAAAATGTCATATTCACTGACATCTACCTAAATATATCATCTATGGAACATAAATAATTACACATGTCCATTTTAAAATATATTTTAAAATATGCTAGACTTATGTCCTTTTTATAGCTTGATATTCTTAGTTTGCTGATTCAGTGATATTGAAACGCCTAAAGTAAAATCTTAATAAGCTACTGTCATATTTGCAATTCAGTTCAGGTCTGTAAGTCAGACCAAAGGTCACAAGTCAGTTTAGATTTTGTGTTCTCCTTTATTTTTTATTTCTGGCTCCTTTTTAGAACTTTACATATTTTTACCTGTACTGTTTTTAGTCTTTGGAATTATAAAACACATATGAAAAGATGTTTATTGCAATACATGTAGATGGAGATGTTTATTTTTACTCTTTAATAATTTAGTTAAGCATAGCCACACTGCAATTCCCTTATTTTTTCCTCCTTCTGTTCTGAAAGAGCATAATGATAGTACACTTCTAAAAGTCTAGAACCAGAGAATGTGAAACAGCAGGGAAACAAGTTACATTATATAGGGAATATGGTACAGATACCATTTTTTAATACTCAAATCTTAAGAAGATTAGGTTTTCATACTTATTAACAATGGGTGACTTGTGCCCATTTAAAGAAAATATTTTATCTTCAGACACAGATATCCTATACAAGTTTAAATTCAGATGCAATATTTTTTCCTCCGAATATGCAACATACATTTTTTGATTTCTCACCAGGAAATTAGTGTAAATTTTAGTAATAATGAAAGGAAAAATAACTGGACATCAAGAATTCATCTGGCAATATCTGTGGTTACTGCAAGGTACATGATAAAATTTTGCATACACTGATGCTGTGTACTTTGTAATATAACACCTTCAATAATCCACTGTATAGTTTTAAACCAATCAAAGAAGTAAGTCCTATACAATAGTTTTAACATTTTAGAGGTGGACAGACATTGCTTGAGAATTGTCATGGTACTTCTAAAAAATTTAACCCTTTATTGTTATTATATCTGAAAATTTTAAACATAAGGATGCTTTTAGATTAACAGGGATTTGTTAAACTGAAAGCTATCCCCCAGAAATCCTATTATTTCTTCTTAAATTCAGTCTTGGATTAAGATGGCACATCCATTCTTCAGTGCCGCTTACGGAAACAGAGTTCTTGCACTTCAAGGAAGAGAGGCCATGTCTACCAGTTTTGGACAGCCACAGAAGCTTTGCGATTTGATTCTGGATAAAATAAGATCATGTTTTTCCTTAGCTATCTGAAATCAGTTATATAGTACCTGAAAACTGAATAGAGCTAATTTTTGGCTTTTAATAGCGACGATAATTAATGGTGTGAAAGAAGCTGGTCTCAGTTTTATCTATTTGTCACTAACCTAGGAAAATGCACTTGGTAAGAGATAGGTAGCTGAGGAAGTTCCATTTATGTAGGAAAAGCAATGATCAACTAGGACTCTTTCTAAAAAGTTTTCAAAGAATTTTAACTTACAAAATTATTGGAAGAAGTAAAGCAAACTATATTCCAAAGCACCCAGCTAGAGAAATGAACACTGTTTCTTTTTTCCTATTTGATGTCAGTTCTTATTGGTTCAAAACATAATGAACAGTGATTTAGTATTTGGTGTGTTTATCCAGGTTATACTGTTATCTCTGTTTGGTGCTTTGCATAAGTGTTTTTACTTTAATCTCCGGTGTAAAGATTGTGTGGTGTTTCAGATGCCAGTAGGGGCTAAATGCCCTTCTTGGAAAGATATACTTTTGAACTGGCAAGGAGACGATAATTGGCACTGAGAGTAAGTAGTTTTTATGTCAAGGTTGTCAAACCTATTTTGCTGCCAGCTCTTGGCCTGAATTCTACTTAATGCCAGATGGCATTGTTTTTTAGATGTTCTTGAATAGAGCAGATCATTAAATCCCCCTGGGTTTTCTCAGACACCTTATATGATGAATTTTCCTGCCCACATGCCTCTGCACTCTGTGGAAGTCTATGTTATTTCTTCCTTTATATTGTACAGAAATCATGATTCATTCACATACTCTATATAAACTGTGCAACATAAATACTTGTTCTTTATTTCTTTTTAGGTGAATGTTGCATTTTTCAATATACAATTATTTGCAGGCATAGTTGGCACTATTTAGACAACCAAAAGTGCACCTAATTACCCTGATTGTTCCTACAAATCAGGTAGAAAAGAGGCTTACTGATATAAAATACCCTTTTGCTTTTATGAATAGGCAGTTATCTTGCAGTGTGAAAGAGCTGGCACACACTGGATGGTTTTTTTCCAGTCCTTTCTACTCAGGCCACTCGAGACTGATTCTCCAATGCTTCACATATTGTACATTTGCACACTGTGTGCTTGATACCAGATTGTACTAGCGAATTCCCAGGCTTAGGGTCCATGAAAAGGAGTCTTTGTTAGAAATGGTAGAAATCAGTAGCAATGTTTCCTTTGCCAAGAAAGCATGAAGTTCAAATTAATAAGAGGGCCCCGTGAGGTTGCCAAGGTAGGCATTGAAATACTTGTCACTGCTGGAGGAGTTTTAATGATTAAAAGCTGCTTTCTCTTTTCCATTAAGAATTTGTGAAGTAGTAGTGGAAATTACTCTGTCTTTCTCTTGTGGGGGAACCAACTAAAGAAGCTGTTTCATTGTACCCAGTAAAAATAATGTATTGGCACCAAGATATCTTAATTTTCAGTCCACTTCTGTTAAGAGTGTTATATTTGATAAATCTTAAGGAAACCAGGGGTTCTAGGGACTAAATTAAGACCGTGGATATCACTGAATTTGTGTAGACATCACTTGCTGGCTTTTGAATTATGGTTTCTGTTAAATACCTCATGATTTCCGTTTGAAATCTCAAAACCTCTGCCAAGGATGGTTGTCAACAGTCTTGAGAGCACACTAACTTATGAACAGCTGTTTATTTAGACTTTTTAGCAAGTGAGCTTTAATGGAAAGAATTTGAGCATCTTGTGAAAGATATTAAGGTCTTGTAGAATTTTGGGGTTTATTTTTTTATGTTTAAAATAAAAATTTAGCAGCACCTCAGATTTTGACTAGAGTTTACCCTAAGCAGGCAGACTCTGTGAACACCTCAGAATACCTCTTAGAGTATGCTTTGCTGTAACAATAATGTCATACTATCAGTAAACAGATTTTTTTTTTTTGAGAGAGAGAGAGAGTGAGAGTTAGAGAGCAGCTTCTCCTTCATTCAATTTTCTCCTTTAGATTCTTGTATTAGGTATGCAGCCACACCCTTCAGAAAGGTTTTTCCTGAGTTGTTCTTCAGAAATAAAATTGTGATTTGTTCCTTCCTGTAAGTTTAATCTTTCTGAGCTGTACCTTTTAAAATATATTTAAAATTTAAAATATGGTGTCATGTCTGTGACAAGGTCAATGAATATTAGAAAGTAAAATGTTAAAATGTTGTTGCTTTGAAGTCTGTGATGCAGAAGGGAAAAAACCCCCAGTCTGCTCCAAAGCATGGGTGGTATCAGTTTTGGAGTGTTGCCAAACCACTATGTTGGTTCCAATTTAGGAGACAGATAAGTTTTTCACATTTTTTCAACATCTCAGTATCTGTATTGATTACCTCACATAAAATTGGCAGCATGCACAATTTTATTTGTGCTTCTACAGACTGGTGGTAGTTTGGTCATATCATTAAAGTCACAGATATTCTCCAAGGTTCTTTTCAATACAGTTTCATGAGAGAGGACACTGATATTTTAGTTTCAAATATCATGGCATTTTGACAGGCAACTGTAAGGAAATCATACCTGTGGGTATTTTCCTACTATCTAGCAAGGTTTATTACTTCAATATTCCATCTTCATCCCATCCCATTTGTGCTTGATATACCAGAGAGAATCCTATTGTTTGCACTGAATATAAATTTAGTATCTATTATTCCTGGAGGGATTTTTTTGTTTATTTGTTTAATAAATTCTTTATGGATGACAGTAGGACTTAAACAAAAGAGTATACTATTTTTACTACTAAGCAAGGACTGCATTTACAATCAATATATTTTGATTTCTGACTGCGTAGAATCATCTTCCATTTGAATTCTATTAATTAAAAGCAAATAAACAAAAATCTGAAGCCCCTGAAGGACTTAGAATAAGTTTTCTTTGATGGAAAAAAATCCATTTACTAAGCAGAGGCAGAATAGTCATACATTTAAATTGTAAATGAAAAATCATATTATAGTGTTTCTTGTGGACATTCATTTCAATCTCTCTAATAACATAAGCAGCTGAAATAGCCAACTGTCATCCCAGCATTTCCAGCTACTCAGTCATGAGCTGTTTTCAATACAGGTACACAGAATCTCTCACATAAATTCTTCCTGGGACTTCCAAAGTTGCTAGCCGTATTTGTTCTTTCATAAGACTGTAGTTTAGAAAATGTCACTGTTGACTTCTCTTTACCAGACAAAAGAATAATGACCCAAAAAGAGTAGGATTTTGCCATGATAAATTTCTTTTTATCTCAGTCAAGTAAAAAGTACTTTTAAATAAGAAAAAATAGATTTGGAAAATACTGTCACAAGTTCAGACTGTTTCTAAGATTTGTTGTTGATGGTAGCAGTTTTAGTGCACCAGACTACCAGACAGAAAGATTACCACTGCTCATAAATGCTTCACGACTGGGGCCTTGTTTGATGTCCTAGCAATGCAGCTGAGGGAAGGATGGTGGAAACGGCAAGGTTGTTGCTAAAAAACCAACACTCTTTTAACTGTCTGGGAGGTAAAAAGGTACAAAATGTGTGATTTATTATTGACTTCTGTAGAGTGACTCCTTATTAGATCCTTTTGGGCAGCTGGAGTTGATGTTTTGCCTTCCCCTGTCACTGTGTCTGCACCATTACTGGCTTTGGCATTAACCCCTGGATTCATCTTTTAAGATCTCTGGTCCAGAACAATAGTCTACAATTATGCAACCAAGCTCTGCAGTAAAACGTAAAGGTAACATAATGCTTAGTTTCTTTTGAACCTTTCCTTGAAATGGCTATTAATTTATCTAACAGAATCAGCTGTTGAGACAATGTGTATATTAACGTGTCATGGTTTGACACTGGCCAAATGCCAGGCCAAATGCCAAATGCCCACAAAAGGCCTGCTCACTCACTCTCCTCTGCTCTGCAACTGGACAGAGGAGAGAGAATTTAACAAAGGGTTAATGAGTTGAGATAAGGACCGGGAGAAAACACTTCGAAGGGCAAAACAGGCTCTACTTAATGACATAAAGTGAATTTATTACTGACAAGATCAGAGTAAAAGAATGAGAAGTAAAATCAGCCCTTAAAGACACCCTTTTCTCCCCCCAACCCCTCCCTCCTTCCCACCAGTGGTGCAGGGAGACAGGGTGGGGGTTTTGGTCAGTTCATCACCCAAGATCTTCTTTCCACTGCTCAGGGAGAGGAGTCATTTCCCTGCTGCACCGTGGGGTCCTTCCCATGGGAGACAGTTCTCTGTGAACTCCTCCAGCGTGGGTCCACTCTCGGGAGCAGCAGCACTCCCAAAACTGCTGCGGCGTGAGTCCATCCCACGGGCAGACAGTCCTCCCAAAACTGCTGCGGCGTGGGTCACTCTGCCACGGGGTGCAGTCCTCCAAGGACAGGCTGCTCCAGCCTGGAAGCAAGGCCTCTCTCTCCACCGGGACTTCCTGTGGATCACGGTCTCCTGGTATCCACCCGCTCCAGCGTGGGCACCTCCCCCACGGGCTGCGGGGGGATCTCTGCATTCCCCGTGGGCCCCCATGGGCTGCAGGGGCACAGCTGCCTCACCATGGGCCTCACCATGGGCTGCAGGGACATTTTTGCTCCGGCGCCTGGAGCATCTCCTCCCCCTCCTTCTGCACTGACCTGGGTGCCTCCATTGTTGTTTCTCTCACATGTTCTCATTCCTACTCCTCTCTAGTTGGAAAATTACAGCTGCGCCACCAACTTTGTTATGATTTCTTCTTAAATCTGTTATCACAGAGGCGTTACCATCATCTCTAATTGGCCCAGCCTTGGCCAGCAGCACATCCATCCTCAGAGCCATCGGGGATTGACTCTGCTGGAAATGGTGGAAGCTTCCAGCAGCTTCTCACAGAAGCCACCTCTGTGGCCCCCCCCGCTACCAAAAACCAGGCCCTGCAAAACCAACACATAATGCTATTGTAGGACTACAAGAGTGTGAAGAAGGAAAGAAAAATTTTAACATGAAAGATTAATTAAAGTAAGCACTGAGACAGATGCCATTAAGACTTGAGATCACCAATGATTTTAAATAGCTGCAGTTTCCTGGTCTTAGACTACTTCACTCCTTAATTTTATATTATTTCATACTTACCTGAAAAGTCATCCCCTTATTCATATGCTTGAAATATACTTGGGTTTTATTAATTCTGCGGTGGGAAAACATATTCTTCTGTGAGGAAGCCAGTCTTTTTTCTATTAGCATTGACAAACAGGCTAACTTAGAAGTATATTTACTCTGGTATAATGAAATATCAAATTTTTAAAAAAATCTCTAATTATTATTTTTCATTTTAATATTTTATGTGAAACATGTTAAACAGATTTAAAAAACCAATCTTTCTGAATAATACTTTCATATTTGTAATGTTGTTGATAAATGATACAAAACATCAAAGAGATTTGGTAATGCATTGGATTAATGTATTCTTGTAATGGAAGCTCTTATTCACTAGCATTATTTTTGTAGCATGCCTTGATCCTTCAATAGCTGTCATTTAAACATGAAAGGTTCCTGTATTGCATTGCCTTAGGATATGGTTTTCTAAATAAATGATATCTAGTCTAAAGTGGTGGAGTATTGGGCAAATGGGGGTAAAATACTTACGGAATACTGTCAAATTAAGATGGCAGCAGATAACATCTGCATTAGTACAGGATAAATTTAAAATACAATACAACTGTTCATGATCTAAAAATGAAATTTGAAAATGAGAATTTTGGATATTAAAACTATTTATTATTTTATCTAGTTAAATCTTTTTCAGTAGTCTTCCTTAACCCTTTCTTAGCAGAACTGAAGTTATTCCAAACTCACTACTACAAAGTTAAGATTTGTGTTCTGGGTTTGGCTGGGGCAATTAATTTTCTTCACAATGGCTGGTATGTGACTGTGTTTTGGATTTGTGCTGAACACAGGCTTGATGATATAGAGATGGTTTTGTTATTGCTGAGCAGGGATTACAGAGAGCCAAGGCCTTTTCTACTTTTTGTACTGTCACACTGGCAAGGAAGCTGGGGTTGCATAGGAGCTTGGGAGGAGACAGAGCTGGGCTAGGTGACCCAAACTGACCAAAGGGACATTCCAGACCATGTGACATCATACTCTGTATGTAAAGTGTGGGGGAAGAAGGAAGAACAGGGGGAGATTTGGAGTGATGGTGTTTGTCTTCCCAAGTCACCGTTACATGTGGAGGGGCCCTGCTCTCCTGGGGATGGCTGAACACCTGCCAGCCCATGGGAAGTGGTGAAGGAATTCCTTGGTTTTGCTTTGCTTGTGCATGTGGAGTTTGCTTTCCCTATTAAATTATCTTTATCTCAACCCATGAGTTTTCCAGCTTTTACCCTTCTGATTGTCTCCCTGAACCTACTGCTGGGGCAGTGAGTGAGTGGCTGTGTGGTCCTTGGTTTCTGGCTGGGGTTAAGCCATGACAGCGGTGTTAGACATTATTCCTTGATCGCTTAGGCATTTGTGATTAGAAGTTAGCACTACTTTTTTACACTTAGATCAAGGATTCTTAGTTTTGTTGTGTCTTCCTTCAAGCTTCTTAGTAGGTTGGACACCTCATACCTCACAACTTCTTGCACCTAGACAACTGAGATTAAATTCAAAGTATACGTACATGTTTATAACAGTTTTCAGGAATTTTGCTACGTCTGTCTTGAAACAGATGTTAAAGTAACTACAAAATTAAACTGATACTGAGAAAACTCAGAGTTTTTCTATATTAGTATTGTAGTTTGGACCTGAAATGTGTTTTTGAAACAGTCTTTCTAATTGTTTCTACTTACTGTGTTTTGATACTAAGAACCAAACAGTCTGAGTGCATGAATTGTATTAGTCTTGAATGAAACTAAAGTGGAAAATGTGCTCCCAGAGCACACCAAATGCAGTCTAGCAACAAATGAACATCCAGACCATGGGACCTCAGCAGAGAGAGAGAAAATATTTAAGAAAAAAACCAAAATAAAATACCCTCAAAAAACCCCAAGAAAAATCCGATATGCCATCCATCTCTCAGATTCTCCGTAACACTTTTTCTTTACTGATCTGCTCATTTAGAATTGCATCATTTAGAATTGCAACGGTTGCTAAAGCAGACACAATCATACAATATTCAGGATTACATGCCATTTTATAGGATACAACCTTTTCTCACACAGCTAGTTCAAGACCTGCTATAGTACAAATTTGCAAAGAAGAGGAAGAACTCTAGTAGGATTCTGCTTTATTAGGTGTTCTACTCAAAGAGGATTAAAACACCACAAATTTGTTTTTTGTTTTGTTGTTTTTTGGGTTGTTGGGTTTTTTGGGAGGTTGGGTATTTTTTGGGGGGGTGAGGGGTATCAAGGACTTCCATATGGCTTGGTCTAGACTTTCCTGAGCCAAAACTTCACCTATAAAAGTTCATGAGTAATTTCTGCAACTGAGCTCACTATTTCTCATACTCAAGAAAGTGAGATACACCAGTTTAGACAATCTACAAAGTGGATAGCAACAGTTACAACTGTAGTAAAATGAAGAAACTACTGCTTTTCTTAATCTTTGTAATCTTGTGAGCAATCATTAAAAGATATAAAAGTCAAGTCCAGTGAGAGTGAAGGTCCATCTGGATACAAATTTTGCATGCCTTCTCAGATAAACTGCTGAAGCCTATTCCTTGGAACAAATAAAAAGAAGAGACACATTACTGAATTAAAAAGGAAACATGATGACAATTTGGCTTATTTAAATGGTTAAATAAACCCCAAATTATTTATTTGAGGAAAACTTTCTAATTAAAAAAAGTTAATAATGGAATTTGCACACCAGCTTAAACCATAACAAAACAAATCACTGGAAACAGCTGCCTTATAGCCTGCAGACCTTCAAATAGGACTCTTCTCTGGGATATCAGAGACCCAGATTTACATTTCTCTCCTAAGTAATTAAAAAATGAGAATGGGAACTCAAATTGCTAGATAAAATTCATTCTTTTTGGAATTATTAAAATATTCAAAAAATAATAATAGGGCTTGAGGATCACTATATAGAGTTATAGGTGACCCATGACTGTGTTCTATGGAAATGCAGACATGAACTGTCTTTTAAAGGAGAGTAACAGCAAGCACAGAGAGAATAAACCTGACCTTTAAAATTTAATACTATAGACTAAAAGAATGAACTACGATGATATATTAAGTCTCCTCACAGTTCTTGAGAGAGTTTGTATATGTACGCTCACAGGAAACTGTAAGTTAGTAATATATCCACGTGTTTTCTATTGGCTACCCTCGTTCTTTCTATGCACATTTACCAGTGGCCTATATACAGTTTCTATACTTAGTGCAGCTTTAAAAAGAAAACTTCTTATATGACAAGATTTACACTTTTAAAAATTTTATTATTTTGATGAAGAATCTGAATCACCATAGATAATTTTTTCATTTTCAATTCAGAAATTAAAATTTGTTTGCCCATCTAATTTAATTTAAATCCATATTATTTAGGAAGTGGGAGGAAGATTAGTATCAAAGAAATCACTTCTTCATTTCTCAAAGCTTTTAGAAACTTTCCAGATTGTCTACCCCTTAATTTTGAATTGTCACTTTTTTTCTTCTTGAAAGGTCTAAGCTGGTCACAATAATATTTGACAATCTCAAAACTGTTTATACAAAAACTTTCTCTGAGAGGATTATTGACTCTTACTGTTAAATATTTAAAGTTATTTCATGATGCTCCTTTACAAATCATTATGGCATTTTATTTCTTCTGCTAACTTTATTCTTCAGCCTTTTTTTACGTTCATGTTCACATTTTAACTGTCTCCTCAGTATGGATTTGTATCTCTTTGTCTTCTGACAGATAATTTGAGTTAGTTAGGACTACCTCTTTAGATGCTGATTTACCACTTGTCTTGATGATGACGTGATCGATTGCCTGTATTCATAGATCACTCATTCTCTTATTCTATTTTCTTCAGTTTGTTGTTGTTTCATAAAGTTTGCACTCTAGACAAAATACGGTGTGATTTGTACGAAAGCAACATACTCCTGCAAAAAAAACCCCCGCTAACATAACATTACCCTGATCATAAACCAGCAGCAAAGCCTGAAAGCCTGTAACTCACCCAACTAGGTATGTTTGTATGTAAAAAATAAGAAATTCATTTTAGAAAGATACCAAGTGTATAGAGATTATCTGGAGTATTACTGTAAAATTTTGAATTATAATAGGTGTAAACATGGTACAAACCACATATTGGTGATATAAAATAAGAAAGCAATGGCACTTATTCATACTGTGTACAAACATAAAAAAAAATTTAATTGAATATTGCAGATAAACCTACGGAGAAGCATATCTGAAAATGTGAATAGACTGAGAGGAAAAGCTGGCAGCTTTTCAAATACCAATGATTAAGATAAATTCATTGGTATATTTATAGGAATTTCCTTGGTTTTTAAGGGAAAATGAGCCATTAGAAAAAATGAAATAATTTTGTAAACAGATACACCTGAGGATGGGCAAAGGAGAAACGATGAGTTGAAATACTTGCTGGGACACGTATCAAGAATTTCGTAAGATTTATGTTCATGACATACAGAGGACATACATTCTTTGTGTAATAGTAACATAGAGAAGACTTGCATTTTTGAACACAATTAATACTAACTGTTAGAACCATATAAGCAAAAAAAATTAAATTATGTAAAAGTCATATCATATTCTACTTGTGTTTTTGCAATTTTACTGCATTGATTTACTCAGACTAATGTTTACTCTTCTTGCATGTAGTTATTTTCACTTTGAATCAGGAGACTGAGATGTTACTAAACTTTTAGACTCAAGTCTATTATTTTAATTTTCCATTTGGTTTTGTCTTTCCAGATATTATGAATGTCTGTTGAATTAATGAAATCAAGTATTTAGAATCTAATATCATATAAAAAGTTGGGTGTTTTTTAAATACACTTGTATTGTTACTATTTTTGCTTTGCTTTTGTTCTCATTACATAAAAAATAATGAATAAAATCTAATCATTCTTGTATTTCTCTGACTCTTTTCCAAATGCATAAATAACAAACTGTAAATATCATGCTGTTTACTGACTACTACAACATAATAAACCCACTTACAATCCTCTCAAAACCCAGTGATTTTAGCAGTTGTGACGACAATTTTGTTAGTCATTGACCAATAGTTTAATCTTAGTATTTCAATGTGAGATGGTAGACCACAGACAACCAAAGAGTAATTTTTGGATATAATCTATTTTTAGAACTACTATTGAGATGTCCAGAACTTGAAGTGATATTTTTCTAATCAACAGTGAAGCAATTTCCAGTGCTTATTCCCAGATTCTATTTTAATGAGAGACTTCAAATGTTGTTTATGTAGCACAGGAGAACTACTAGGAGATGACAATATTATTCCTCTCAGAGTGTATGCATTTACACACTAATAGGTCTACAAAGACTCCTATAACAAGAATTCAAAAAGTCAATACAGTGGACTTTGCATATCGCTAAGAAATTCAATCATCCTTTAGGAAGAGCTGATTTTCAAAAAGCTAATTTCTCTTTCCTTTTGGAAAAGTTCAATTATTTTTCCATCTCCATAAAATTTTTAATTTTTCTCCCAAATGCTAAGTCATCTTGGTCTATCTAGTAATAACTAGTAGTAACTGAACACTAAGAAAACCTGTATTTATTTAACGAAGAAGAAATTTATTCATATTTAGAAAGCAAAGTACTAATGCTAGTTAGGTGATACATGGTTATAGACTTAAAAATAATTTTAAGACAATTTATTTAAAGAAAAATAAAGGAGGAAAAAAGGTTTCAGTCTTTCGTAAGATTTGTAGTTAACTTTTGTGATTCCTGATATGTATTTCTGTAAGTTTTGAAAGAGACTTTGAGCTCTAAAAAACCCCAACAGAACAAACCACACAGCAAAAAAACCTCACAAACAAACAAACAAACAAGCAAACAAACCCAACCTCCAATATTTCAATGAAAGTTATCAGCATGGTTTATTTTGGTGAGGAATAAGACTGCATCTTTTCTAGATGATAAATCATGTTATTTATTCAACTATAGAATTAGTGACCAACTGACTTTGTTTAATTTTTGAATAGAAGAGGTCACTGAAAGTACTACCTTAGCTGCACACAACAGCTTGATGCATGGAAAGCTAAGATATTTAAAGACATGCCTGGGACAAAGGTGAAAATCAAAGTTGTAAAGATAGTGTCTCTATTGCTACTTCTTTAATATGAGAAGAATCTGTATTCTAGGTTACTTATAAAGTAATAATGGATAAAAATCAATTTGCTGCAGAGAATTCATCATGACTGTATATCCTCTCATGGCTGAATACTCCTGTGCTGGCATTCTATCGCGTGAATGAACTGCAGCTTAATATTCAAACAGTAATGTGTGACCTATACTTTTAGCCTGTCTTTTTCAGTGGTATGAAGTAGTCACGACTTAAACATACCAATGGCTTAAGAAGTTATAATTTTTTGTTTTAATGTATGTTCACTGGAATGCAATCCAATGGAGGTGTAATGCACTGACACAGTTTACCTTGTTCTTCCTCTTACCTTGATTTTAGGCATTTTAAGAAGCCCTGGACAATTTAAAAGTGCTTCTAATCCTGAGTGGGTTGCATACTAAACTGTTAAATGGCTTCATCAGTTGATTTCAGCTACAGTTACAATGCTTAAAATATCTAATTAAACTACTAACTAACTAAAATATCTAATTAACTACTAACACAGATATTTCTGTCGTCTTCACATTGCAAATTTTTTTTATCTTCTTGCAATAATGATTTCTTAGTCTCTTTAAGTGTAGTGAACACAGGATAGAATGTTTCGTAGGTATTTTCTTGAAGTTGTTTATCCTGCTTTATAACCTGTTTTCAGTACAATGTAGCTGACATTGAAAAACATTCAATAATAATAATATTTAAAAATATGTTATAGTAATATATAACATATACAAATGTGTATG
>VZRJ01011798.1:0-270519 GCA_013397565.1 Ptilonorhynchus violaceus | reverse complement strand
ATATAACATATACAAATGTGTATGCTACAATGATTATAACTGCTGATTACATTCTATTTCTCAAAAAGTACATGTCAGCATATGTGTTGGATTAATTATTAATTCCAGTGTAACCCACAGATAATTTCATACCTATCAGGAACTAAGACTGGGGTAGATTGTGATGGTATTTATGAACTATGGTATTTGCAAGGATGTTCAAATCTTGTGTATTATATTTTTTTTATTATCTTAAATTTCATATCAGGCTATAAATTTGCTTCATATTTTTTTTTATGGGAACACAGGTTACAATTTAATAGAAAAATCTCATGCAAAATGAAATGCGTAAGCATAGTGTACTGTGTTGAATCAAAGTCAGTTTTCAGCACACAAATTTCAGCACACAGTTTTCAGAATCCACAAATGCTGTCTACTTCAAAACCAAATTTAATTTCCTAACTGCAGCTGATTTATTTCTAGAGCTGTTCATAAACTGCTTGCAGGATTTTACTTCATTTTTTTATAGTGGAAAAAGAAAATGTGTTGTTTTCTTTAGAGACATAAGAACTGTGAACTTTTGTTAATGTCTCTTCCCAAAAACCTTCTCCTCTAGGTGAAGACAAATCACAGAAATCTGTAACTTAAAATTTTAGAAGTTACAGTCAGAATAGAAGAGGGATCAGCAATAGCTGGTGGGTAGCAAATAGGGAAAAGGAAACTAAGTACGCAATTTTGTAAAATGTCATATATAGTTAGACATTGCTGGACAGAAAGATATGATACAAGCACAAAGGTATCCATTACTAAAAAATATTCCTGTGTTCCTTGTTTTTTCCTCATACATTTTTCTTTGCCACCTGTCACTCAGCTTCCACATCTATTGCTGTATTCTCTGCTGCTGTCACATTCATACTTTTTCATTACTTCATTCTTCTGTTTCTCCTTCTCGTATATTCTCCTGAACTCATTAACTTCTTCATCATTTTAGCTGAGATTTCAACAGATATTCTTTGCACTCTCAGGCTTACCTCAGAATCTACTACCACTCTACTCCATACTGTGTTACCAAATCTTGTTAGGTCATGTCATGCAAAAGGTCTGTATTCTCTTTGGTTTCTGGAATTCTAGATGTTGGATGCTGGAGACATTGAAATCAAATAGCTCTGAACTCCAACTTTTCATTTGGACTTTTTTTTTCTGTGTTATCTTAGCTATGTGATCTTTTCTTGTGAAAAATAGAATATTTATCATATGTAATAATCTGAACACCAGAAATTAAACATGTACCTCATTAAAAGAGGGGATCCCAGAAGACACCAAGATGAGCATTAGCCAACACTGCTCCCTTATAAGAGAAAGGCTAAGGTTTTCCTGGGCTGCATTAGGAGTGTTGTCAGTAGGTCAAGAAAAGTGATATTTTTACAAGTCAGGCACCAGCTTTCCTCAGAAGTGTGTGTAAAACCAACCATTTGTACTGCAGGTGGCAGTGACAGGGACTGAGCTATCTAAAGTATTGGACCATTCAAGGAGCAATTTGCCAAGGAACTCCTGGACAGACTGGACATCTTGGGAAAAATGTTCACATGAACCATTTTGATACTAAGGAATTTGTTGGAGAAGATGCCAGACAATTTTTTCAACAAATTTAAATTCCTTTAGGCACTGGGATTATTTCTTCAGTATTTATAAGGTTTTTTTACAGCCTGGGTGGAACCCAAGACATGAGCTTGGCTCCAAGAGAGAGCAAGAAATCAAATTCAAACAAATAAAAAACTTCAAAAAATGTATTTCATATTGGATTGGAATAGATAAAATAAAAATAATAATTACTACTCCACTCACAAATAAAAACCTCATCTCAATTATATACAATATAATATATGTATATATTAGATATAGAATGTATCTTAATAATGAGAATTTTGAATTGATTTTAAACCACTGTGAAAACGTGAAAGATGCTAATAAAAATATTATTTGTGTAGCTTATTAAAGATTTATTTTTTTTCCCCAGACATCAGATCATAAGAGCAAAGCCTCATCACAGCCTCAGTAGTGAGCAGTAACATCAGAATTAATAAGTTTATTATTAACTAAGCACTAGTAAAAGCTGTGGTATTATAAATACAACGTAGAGGTGGACTTAACTGACTGCCAGGTGCCCATGAAGCCCATTTGTCACCTCCCTTCCTCAACAGAACAGTGAGAGAAAATATGACAAAAGGCTCATGGATTAAGATAAGGAGCGGGAGATCACTTATCGAATACCATCATGGACAAAACAGACTTGACTTAAGGAAATTGGTTTTATTTATTGTCAATTAACAACAGAGTAAGATATGGAGAAATAAAAACAGAATTAAAAACACCTTTCTCCCCTATCCATCCTCCTTCCAAGACTCGACTTCACTCCTAACGCTTCTATATCTCCTACTCAAGCAGTGTGGGGGATGGGCAATGGGGGTTGTAGTCAGGTCATAAAAATTTGTCCCTAGAACTCCTTCCTCCTCATGCTTTTCCTCTGCTCCACCGTGGGGTCCCTTCTTAAATAAGGGTGCACCTTATTGCAGAGGTGCCACCAATGTCACTGATGGGCTCAGCTTCGGCCAGCAGAAGGTCTGTCTTGGAGTTGGCTGGAACTGGCTCTGTCCGACTTGGGTGCAGCTTCTGATTTCTCCTATCACAAGCCATCCCTGCAGACCCCTGCCACCAAAACTTTACCATGTAAACCCAATACATCATCTTACTCAGGAGAGCACCTCACATAGTGTTTTGATCTCTAGTGAGAACTAACAGGTACTGTTGGAAGCTTTGAACTGGAATATTTATAAAAATGGTATTGTTCTTGTTAGTTATTCTCACTGGAAGAAGGCTGGATAAAACATGTTTGTTAACTTTGCCTTTATCTTACCCAGAAAGATCTGCAAATTGTCGGTGAGACATGAATGAATGAAAGATTTTTATTGGATAGATGAACTATATATGTTACAATCATATGCAGAGTTTTTTACTGAATATAGCTGCTGTGGTGCTTACTTTTCTGAATTTTTGACTACAAATGCAGATGAGCTATGCTGGTTAACACTGTTAAGAACATTCTCAACTGTAGTCTAAATAGTTCTGTGTGGATAAATAGTACCTGGAAGATGTCCAAATTTAGAGCAGTAGCTGGTGATTCTCTTACTTATAATTGAAGGTATGTAAATTATAAAGGAGAAGAATGTTTGCAAACACATCTTTGACTTTTTAAATGAATTTTGCTCTCTTTGCACAGTCTATTACTTGCCATATGTGAAAAATACCAGCAGAATAGAAAGCTGTTTCTTTTGCCAAATTTATTAGTGAAACAAGATTCTCAAGTTTGGTATCCTCTATATGTCAGACAAATAGATCTTTTTGTTCTTTGCCTTCATGTAGACCCCAGCAAAAAGCTATAGTGAGAGGGGGAAAAAATCCTCTTTTACTTGAAGGCTGTGACCACAACTTCTGTAGTTGAAATTTTCAATTGTTATGTTTCAATATGTTAATAAAAATGAAAATAATAAATTATTTGTGATAAGTCAAGCTGATTTTATCAATAGCTTGTGAATATTTAAATAGTTTGCATAATATGAGGTATTATTTTGGTTTGGGTTTTTCTTGGTTATGTTAATATCTATTTTCTTTCTTTCTTACTTTCTTTCTAAAAATGTATATATTTTATTTCAGAGCACATACATCACTTGCAAGAAATTTACATAACTTGATAATAAAGAAATTAGCAATACATTAGTAATAATCTATCATTATCAATAATTATTATAATAGTATTGTATTATCTTATAAGAATAATAACTGTAATAAAATTGTGACTAAATATTTTCTGGGAGGTTTTTTTATTGTATTTCTAAAATACACTCATTTTGTGCTTAACTATATTTCAGGCATTTAAGTATTCTGATTTTTGACAAAGATTGACACTTGATAAATTTATTTTCTTAACACTAAGTCTCTGACCCTAGATGATTTTTCTAAAATTGTTTGAAAGAGTCAGTTTTATTATGTGATTAAAGGCTAGCAAACTGTCTGTAGCTTACAGCCTTTAGAATGTTAATAAATTGGTATTTTGCCACTCCTTATTAAGTACTGAAAAATAGTGACAGGAGAAAGTGGTAATACCTTAGAGGAGTGGTAAGTTCATAGTTTTATAATTTGTTATGAATATTTTTTTTATAATATGTCCTTGCATGTATAGCACTTGCTCATCAAGCACTTGGACTCTGGGACAGATAATAAAGGTGTGAATACCAAGCAGCTACTGAATCTACTTTGAAACCGGTTTTACTATTCAATTTAGTGTTATTCATGTTTCATTGTCATTTAACAAGAACAGACTGTCGAAATATTGTGTTTGTTGTGGTAACTTGGATGCTTAGTGTGCTGAGTTTTTTTCGTGGTGAATACCTTGCTCTCAGAAAATAAAATTATTGCATCGGAGATTTTTTCTTTACTTGTTCATAAAAGTGGGAATTTCTGTAATAGCCAAGCAATATTTTAAAATATTAGAAATGTGAGGAGGAAAGGGAAGCAAACTTTTACAAAGTAGAAATCCAGACCATTATTTGCTGTGTTGGAGGGTAGTTTCGTTATTTTTATTTGTGCAATTCCTAATTTCTGCCACTAAGCATCTGAAGTGGCTAGGTTGCTCCTATAAGCACCTTCTCAATCATACAAATTATTTTCGTGACCTCAAAAATCAGCCTAAGGGCAGATCAGTGGATCTGATGTGGGAGTGTGATGTAATCAATCTGCCAGGCTTCCCCATATGTATATATATTTGGCCTTTATCCACCATGCTGCAGAGGCTTTACCTCCTTGGCCTGCTTGATTGCAGCACGTTTCCCACTTATGGATAACCTGTGTGATAGAGTCCACGGTTAAATCCATCCCTCCACCACAAGCCCATCTGTATGTTGCATCTCTTCACTGATGACCTGAGGCATCATGGGCCCATCGAGCCAGAAATAATTCACCTTTGTTCAGCAATATCTAAAACCAGCCAGACGGCTTTCAGCTCTGAAACCTAGCTTGATCCACCTCGTCTTTCAATAGCTTCTGCAACTCCCTGCATAGGACTCCATATGGCAGCTTTCCATTTTTGGTGTATCCCTGCAATACAGCAGGAACCATCAGCAAAGAGAGCATATCGCTTTTCATTTTCTGGTAGCTGATTATATGGTGGGGTCTCTCAGCACATCACCTTTTCCTCTTCCTTCTCTGAAATTTTCACCTTTGGGCCAGTTTGTATTGACTTCTAAGGTCCCTAGTTTCCTATTTGAGCTTGCTGTTTGATCAGCACTTATCCACGTAGCATCAGTGGCATGATGTGTGGAACTGACTTTCCCTTTGAACATCCAGCCCAACAGTGGCAGTCGGGGTGCCAGAAGGAGCTGTGCTTCAGTGCCAATCACTTCTGAAGCAGCTCGAACCCTTTCATAAGCTGCCAGAATCTCTCTTTCAGTTGGAGTGTAGCTGGCCTCTGATCCTTTATATCCCTGACTCCAGAACCCCAGGGGTCACTCTCGTGTCTTCCTGGGTACTTTTTCCAGAGGCTCCAGGAAGGACCATTCTCCCCAGCTGCAGGAGAGAGCACATTTTTCACATTTTGTCTTGTCCTGACTGGCCCGAGGGCTACTGCCTGAACAATCTCCTGTTTAATTTGTTGAAAAGCTTGTTGTTATTCAGGCTCCACTTGAAATCGTTCTTCTTCTATGTCACATGATAGAGAGGGTTTACAATATGACTGTAATTTGAAATATGCATCCTCCAAAAACTCACAGTGCCTAGGAAAGCTTGTGTTTCCTTCTTGATGGTTGGTAGGGACATAGCTGCTATTTTGTTGACCACGTCCATTGCAATCTGGCAATATCCATCTTGCCAGTTTACTCCTAAAAACTGAAATTCATGGGCAGGTCCTTTGACCTTACTATGTTTATGGCAAAAGTGGCCTTCAGGAGGATTCAGATTATCTTCTCCCCTGTCTCAGAAACTTCCCCTGCTGTGTTGTTCCACACAATGATGGAGCAATGACGGAGCAAGGTACTGCAAATGTTCTGGAGCCTCACCCTTTTATGATGCAGACTGGATCAGTCCACAGCCAATAGTAGAACTATGCTTCCACCCTGGGGCGGTTGAGTTCTGTTGTACTGCACGCCCCTCCAGGTAAAAGTAAACTGTGGTCTGCACTCTGCTACTAAAGGAATGGAGAAAAACACATTAGCAATGTCAATGGTGGCACCATTTTGCTGCCTTGGACTTCGGCTCATACTGAAGTTCCAGCATGTCTGGCTCAGCAATACTCAGTGGTGGCGTGACTTCATCCAGGCCACAATAGTCTACTGCCAACCTCTGCTCTCCACTGGACTTACACAGTGGTCATATAGGACTATTAAAGGGTGAGTGAGTCTTGCTGTCCACTCCCTGGCTCTCCTGTTCACAAAACATCTTACAGATGGGATTCACAGAGTCACAGTTTGTGTGATATGGCCAACAATGCACTGTTGTAGTAGTGATCAATAGCTGCTGTTCTTCCACCCTCAGGAGTCCTACTGCGGTGCCAGGCAAGGTATTCAGCTGCATAATTTCGTCTGTCCTCGCAGCATGCCCTTTTGGGTCCTTGGTATACCCTTTTCTGAGGTATTTCCTGGAGTATAATCTATGCCAAGGATGTATGGGGCCTCTGCACCAGTCACAATGGGGTATTTTTGCTATTCATTCCCAGTCAGGCCCACTTGAGCTTCCAGTACAGTCAGCTGTTGGAATCCCCTTGTCACCCCAGAAATAGACTTTGCCCCTACATATCTTGATGACATCAGGGTACATTGTGCACCACTGTCAACTAAAGCTTTATACTCCTTTGGATCTGATGTGCAAGGCTATTGGATCTGCATAACTTTACAAAATTCTTGTTTATATTTTCATATTTTCTTATGAAATAAGTAATAATAAATATAAATACTTAAGATGATTATGAATGCAATGAATGCTTTGTTTTGTTTTGCTTTTACAATGAAAAATAGCGTATTTCTTGACTAAAACTCCCTTTTCTCTTTTTCAGAGCAAGAACTCATATGTACTTTCATTTCTGTTTCTCAGAAGAATTGTTGATAAAAGATGCGGTTTCACTTAAAACAATTTCTTTGGGCTTAGTTTGTTGTATAGATTGCACTTAGATGAGGGGAATGGTTCAGTGACTTTTAGGTTTTGAGAAAATACAATTTGAATGTATCTGAGAAAATAATTTCTGTTATCCTTTTTACTACATGCATGTCAGTGCTTTTCAGATCAGGACACTGGAGTAGCAACATTTTCTCTTAGGTTCTATAAATTGGTACGAAAGAATTGCAAAGTTGAGAATTATGTTTAGACTTTTTTTGTATTGTGTTTAATAATACATGTTAATAATGTACTTCAATATGCATAGATTGCAGCAAGCATAAACTTTGCAGAGAGCTAGTGATACTTCATGCTATTTTTACACTCATAAGCAACGTATTTCTTCAAGATATGATGTATCCATAATTTCAAAGTTAAAAAAGCCTTTTGCACACAGCAGATAAGAGGTTATTACCAACAGGCATCTAAATATATTACCCCATATTCCATTTCCTTGTTACCAAAGCTTTTACACACCTAACTGCAAATCCATGAGTCCATTCATCCACAAGTGTATGAATTCCTACACTTCCAAAATAAATTATCCTGAGGGGAAGATAATGATTTGGCATTATCCTCCAATTGAAAATTGTGCTAAAATCTGCCATTCTTGGTTTTTCCTCCTTCAGGCATATTTAAGATGTTATTAAGCCCAAATGATGTATTCTAAGAACAACCATCCTCATTCGGATTATTTTTGTTACCAGATAAGCCACTATATCTTGAGGAGTATATGAACCTGAGTAGTGATAGTCCAAATTTACTTGGGGAACAGCAATAGTATTTTGCCTTCTCTGTTGCTGATGTTTCAGTGGAGAACTGAGAAAGGATAAGTGCCACAAAATTTAATAGAAAATTTTAATGGCAACTGACAATCTCGTATTAAATTAAATGCAGAGAAAGGAGTATTCAGCAGTAACCCAAAGTGCTAAGAGTCCTTAAATTATATTTATGAAATATTCTGCTTTCCAGAGGTTTTGAAACAGGCAAGTACTGCACTTGTTGCCATTCCTGGGCTCATTAAGCTGACAAAACTTTCTAGTTATCATAGCTTTAGATACATTCCCTTTATTATGCTTCAAATGCAATAATTTATAGCACTATATATGAGTATATATTTGGGGAGTGGTATGATGAAAATGGTGGAATCTTCACTTGATACAGATCTCAAAAATAGATTCATGTCCAATGGTGAAAATTAATTCTTAAAACTCATACACAAATTTGAATTTTTTCAAATCTCGTATTTTGTTCTAACCTGCTCTAAAACCTGGAGACACTTTTGAAATAAAATTCAAGGTTTCATTGGCTTTAGCTGTGATTTTGAAACATCTGTTTAAAAAAATGTATCAGCAATTATCAGTTAATGTTTTCATCTTTAGCTTATTTTAAGCTTTTCATTCATCCTGAAGCTCCATCAGGACTCAGTTTCATCATAGATGAAGAGGAAGTGAACTTCTGGATTTGTTTACAGAAAATTTATTTCGACAGGAGGTATTTAGTTTATAAGGTGGTTTATAATGGAAGAAAAGTTTATATATGGTCCCTTAAAAGGGAGAGAAAACGAGTATTGGTTGTAATCATGTATGTAAATCAATTTAAGCAGAATTCTACAAATTTGCATAGGAATTAACTTGATTTTATAATAATAAAAAATGCTTCTTGATTACAATTAAAATTGTATATTTGCTTTTCACACAGTTCTAGTTGCAGCCTCTTCATGATCATGCCTAATCCTTTTGGCCTTTAGTCTGCCGTATAAGCCAAACTTAGTGTAACAGACAGTTTTGAAATGTAGAGATATTCTCTATTCCTGTTAAAATACTGCTGCAGGGAACAAAAATAAATTAAGAATTGTTGGAAAAGAAGAGAGCACATAGGCAATTGCCAGATAAGGTGATTTTTGTGACACTGTATCTAGGTCATAGCCCTAGACCTTTTTATTCAAAAATATTTAACACAAATGCAGGAAAATTATTTGAAGCACTGTAATTGGAAAACTTCCTCCAGGTTCAACACCTCAACCAGTACATTGCCTTCATGTTCTCGCTTTATCTTGCTCTCTTTTCCTCTCTTTGGTTAGTAAGTCTTGATTGTCTTCTATGCAATTGTCCTGGGTTAGTTATATGTTCTATTACCACCCACAAAAGCTGGATAAATTTCATAATTACACACCTGGGACTCCTTATCTCAACTGAGATAAGCACTCCAGCCGACAGCAAGCACCACCCGCCCTGGTTATCTGATCTCAGCTAATGGCCCATTAGCACCACCCAGTTGATTATCTGATCTCAGCTAATGGCCCATTAGCACCACCCAGCCTGACTAATTAGCCTGAACCCCATCGGAGGCCCCCGGATCATCTCTGAGACCCCTGGGGAGCATCTCAGAGGAGCCCAGGGCTCATCCAAGCTCATTACCAAAGCAACCAATAGAACATCGGGAAGATCCTCTTCCATTGTGAAAGTCCCCGCCCCTGGGGGAGGTGCCAGCCAAGAAACACAGCATAAAACAAGGGGTTTGGATCGGAGAAGGAGCCCTCAACTCGACGGGACTCTGCTCTCAGGACTCCACTGTCGACAGGACTCTCAGCTCGACTCAACTGGACTTCACTCCTCGGAATTGGACTGAGCTACTCCACTCCACCACCGGGACTGGACTACCAGGCCTTCCTGCAGGACTAGTGCCTAACTGGACTGCACAGCTACCACCCTGACTGACAGGGTGCCAGGTTGTATTCTGACTCTGTCAGTGGTTTCCTTTTTTTTGTACTATTGCATTTATTTTATTTTCTCCTATTAAATTGTATTTCTGACTTGGAGTCTCTCACTGGTTTGCTTTCAAACCCTCACAGCGATCATGTAGCTTTGATAGTGGAGAGAAAAAGAATTGATGGGCTAGATGAGAAAAGTGGGATAATTAAGACAAAGAAATTGCTAGACTGATTTAAAAAGTGTACTTTAAACACCAGATGCTGAGAACAGCTTTATATTTGTCTTTCTGCCTTACTATTTGATAACAATGTTCTAAACACTAGACATGATCTGCTGGTGACTGAAACATCACCCTTACACAGAAATTTTAAAAGAGAAAAGATAACAATCTATATCTCTATAAGAGGTATTAGTGTTAGCCTGTGGGTACTTTCAGAACAATTTTTAGAACTGATTCTGTCTCTAAAACAAAACACTCTCTAACCATCCTTCTAGATTGCTCAAAACTACTAGATATCACTTTAAGTTATGTCCTGTAAAGGTTACATAAAACTCCCTTCTGAAGCACTCATTCTACTTGCATACTTACCCAAAGCTGATGTCCCTTCATTTGACTGACTTTCAGTGACACCTGGAATTTGTCTACATGGACAAGAGGAGACGGAACTGAACTTAAACATCAAGTTTGGCCTTGAAAGTTGCACAATCACATGTGTTTCATGCTTCATTTGTGATATGGCAAGGCTTTTCTGTTGCATTATTTACCTACAGAAGACTTGTGATCCCAAGCACTGCCCGTTTCTTAAATCACACAGGTAGTTTCCCCTTCTCCACTTGCCCTCTTAAATGACATTGCTAGAATTGCAGAAGCAGGCAGGGCTATTTAAAACTCAAAATAATCCTTTGTCCCCAATGTTTTTCTCAGATCATCGAAGTATAATAATATTCTGATTTTTTTTTTTCATAATCAAAAGAAAAATGAGAGAGTTAATAAAATCTATTCAGGATGTGAACCTAATTTGCAATGTAAAACATCTTGAAGGAATTTGTCACCTATAGATCTGAGAGATTAGGTTATTACTAAAAAAAGATTCCTACAATTAATAGAACACTATTTATTCTACCTAGATGCTCTGTATAAAGCTGTGCTACTATGAAGAAACATAATATTCTTTAACATATCAATGAAACTATAAAATTAAGATTGAAATTTCCAAAATTTGAGTAAAGAAAAATAAAAAATATGGGAGAACACAGACAGCATGTGAAAGTTTTAAGCTAAAACCATGCTGAAAACTGATTGTGTTTACCTACTTGATTTTCTTGCTGTCTTGGCCTCATCTCAGTATCCCACAAGTCATTTCACACAGTCTAAATAAAATATATTAAGCAGCCATCAATCCATTTTAACTCTCAGTTTATGTCCTTTCTATGCAAATATACACATCATATGTGTATATTGTATACACCCCATATGTATATGTATAATGTACCCCAATAAACAGGACTTTTGCCATTGCTAGTAAAAGGGATTGCCTTGGCCTGAACTTGTTTTAATTTGTTTAAACAGCTGACTGGTGGCCATCTAAGCACTGCTTTGACTGTTTCAGCTGAAACATTGTCAGTGTCACCTGTGGTATGACTCATCAAAGAAGTCATTTAACAACATGCAACAGTTTTTTTATATTTTGTCTTGGAACGCTATTATGCAATTGCGAACTGTAGCTAGGAAAATTGCAAAGGAGACAGACTATGATCTGAGAAGATGTAAAAACAGTAAGAAATGGATTGCACTCCCAGAGAGGTAGAAAGCCTCAGCATGAACATTATGCTTGTCTTCAGACCTGGCCAACGTCTCTTGTAGTCAGTTTATTCCCCATGCCATGGGAAGATTGGCACCACTGACTTTAGGACCCAAAAGCACTGGTAAGAGAGAATAACACCAAGAGAAAGAGACAAATGCTAGAAAATTTTCTTGCTTGACAGCCATAAAGTTGTTATTACCACACCATAAAGGTGTTATTCCTCTTTTATACTGGGTGCTGAGTGGAAATATTACCTTAGCTGGACTAGAGATAAATGTGAGATGTTCTGTTTAAACTCCTAAAGTTTTAATAAAGCTGAAAATTTTAATTTTCATTTATATATATTCTCTTTTATCCACATTAATATTCTGCATATGCAATTTATTGATATGTACATGTATACATCATCATAATAGTTATCCGTCTCATCTTTTTTTAGGCATTTGCTATTGGTTTACCTTTAAATTTGATGTTAGGAACTCAAGCTCTTCCATGTTGTTCTGCCTGCACCACACCCCTCATCCATCATAATTTTTAATGTGTTTCATCTACTTTCACAAATCCTTCCATGGCAGGTGTTCATAAATCTGTTTGCTCCCAGGATATATTCTTACCCCCTAAGCTTATTAACTTGTAGTCCCTATTTCCTAAACTTATGAGCGAACAGGTTTTCCTTTCCTCCCACAAATCCATTTGTTTCAGCAATACATATGCTTCTTTTCTCCTGTGCTGAGGTAGAAATTCCCTGTTTCAGACAGATAATCTCCTAAATGTGTCTCAGGGAGAAACAAAGAAGGAAAGCAAACCAGTTTTGGTTTGGATAGCAAGAATAGGGAATAATAATGAAGCAGTTCTGGTATTACTTGGAATTTAAGTTACTTGATTAGCTGGGTTTGAAACACAGTAGAAAAATCTTCTAAAGTGTTTTAAAACTATCCAGTCCTATCAATAGCAACAAAGTACAATTCCTCTTACTTATGTAAAAGCTGCCCACAGCTTTTTTAGATACGATGTATGTGTCAGGGAAAGAGTAGGGAGTGGTCTTAATCTGTGCTCTTTGGAAGTAAATTGAGGATTGCAGGGGTGGCTCAGTTAATATCTTGGACAACAGTTTCAAATTTTCTGAAGTGAGATTTTTCTAATGGCAACTTTCTTTCTAAAGGAGGGATTTTTGCAATGCTTTTCAAGGAATCAGAAGAAATGAGAATGTTAGTTAGAGAACTAACATTCTCATTTCTTCTGATTCCTTGAAAATGGTGGGGGGGACAAGAAAAAAACCAAACAGAACAGAGGTAAGCTTGAGATGGCCTAAGGAGTTATGAATTTGGATTCATGTGACACCATATGCTCATGATTATTCTAGTAGATCTTGGTTTGGGACATAACAGCTCTACCTCGCAATATGTAGAATGCTTGTGACATTATTGGACACTTGAAAGGATATTTCAATAAAGGGGGAAGCATAGGGAAACAGAAAGCTAAAACTGAATAATCAGTCTACTCCCCCCATCAAAGGGCTGTGTGTGTGCTGTGTTCTTCAGTCACATTTACCTTACACTGTCACTGAAAGAGAGACCTTTTTGCAGACATTTTTAGTATAAAGAGCAATGATACTATAGGAGGGAGGATGGAAGAAAACCAACAGTGAATTGTGTTGCAGTATGCCATCCTTGTGTGCTATGAAGCAAGTTATTTTAGTTTCTTACTTGTTTCAGAATGTAAGCCTATTAGATGCTAAAAATGGTAAGATTACCCTTTAAAAAAATCATTCATTATATGATATCAAGTCTTGGAAGGGAGTCTAGGAAGAAAGAAATATACATTTCAATTTAAATGAGGTCCTGTATTGTGATACAAGAAAAAATACAGACAAATCCAGTTTTAATGAGCCCTTATACTATATAAGGAGAGGAAAGAAGATAGATATATTCTTGAAATGAACTCTTAAACCAATGAGAGGGAGCAAAGAAAAGATGGATTTGTTACCTAAAATGAGCTCTGCAAGAGGTGAAAGCTTAAGGCATAGAAAAAAAGGTTTGTCTTGCTAACCTCTTTACTGTTTTCTTTTCCAAAGGTTCAAATGTTCATTACAGATTCATGGCACTGCTGAGGATGATAAATAATAGTAAAGATCATACAGTTGTCCTTTATACCCATTATTTTTCATTTGTTTTACAAAGAAAACCAGAAGATATAATTAAACATTTGGCCTTAATGGAACTGAGAGCTGTATTGTATGACGACAGGTAGCAGACAAAAAAGAAACTGTGAGGAAGTAATGGAAGGCAAGATAAAAGTAAAGTAATTTTGACTGGAATGTAATTGTTCATACAACATAAATTTCATTCAATTAAAGGAATATAATATTTTAAAATTTATTATATCTGACTTACAGCAGGATTCTAAATAACCATCAGTTTCCTTCACCAGCTAAAACACCTTTGGTACTTTTTAAATGTTTAAGTTTAATATTATAAAAACCGCATTACAGTACATATATGGATGATTGTTTCAAAGTGAGATAATTTAGCTCTTTAATTTCAAAGCCATAAACATTAGATGTGTTTTTCTGTCATTAGATTTGTTTTTTCCAAAACTCAAGTAATAGTAAAGTCAGTACAGTTCTGTGAAGCACTTAGATTTTATCAGAGTTTCATTTTCCAAAGGAAAATGGGTCTGGCAGCATTTTCCTATGCACTTCTGTGAACATGTATTTTCTAGAAGAATTATTTAAAATATTCGAAGAAATAGTTTGGCACTTTGCCTTAGCAGTGGAACCATAACTATCCTGCTTTAAAAAAGCTCACCTTCTAATAGATGAATAAAAGAAAAAATAGATATCAGTTAAGCTTCTTCACAGAAGGGTACCAAATTATGAACCGTCGGCAGTAAAAAAGGTATAAAGGATCTGCAAATATAAAACACAACACCCGTAACAAGGTCAGAGATAACCAGATTTAAATTTAAGAGGAAAACAACTGCCTAGGCTTGTATTAAAAGCAAAAAGACTGTCTTTCTGCATAACTAGTAGCAGTGACATACAGTTATAGGGTAAGTGTGAAGTATTCTGATCAGTGACATATCAGTTTCTGACCTTGAAATCAATTATCTGAATGAGTCAAACAAATAAAACTGAAGTTAGATAAAAACTAGATGAAGACAGGTAGCTAAAATAGATTATTTTAGCAAAGCTAGTAATTCTGGTTTTAGCCTGTAGCAGTCATAACTTGCCCGGCCTGGAACATTCTCCCTATCCTGTAGCCAAACTCCTTATCTGAAGTATTTTTGGCTCCTCATTTTGACTTTTGGAAGAGGTAAAATATTTCTTTCCGCACATAGCTGTGAATTTTGGAACCTGCTGTTAAGGAAACATCCCAGTGTGACCATTCACAAGGCTCTCTGGCAGTCACGCTCCCAACACCAGGGATTTCAACTGCTGAGACCAAAGCACCTTCACAGTGGGTGGCTCCAGTGAGCTGACAGGTGCCTCGCTCGTCTCCCTACACACCTCACTCACATGTACTCAGACCAGATTTCCTACCTGTTCAACCTCAGTTTTACTTTGGCACAGTCTTATATGTCTCATTCCATAAAGCAATTCATTCACAGCACAGTAACACAGAGATGGCTCAAGCTGGTGCCTCCAAGGAGGGATCCTGGCTGGGTCACAGGTGCCCTTTGCTATGCAAAGAGTCAGCAGTTCAAGGCATCTTCACTCAGGGTCCCACTGATGCATTATCTGTTTGAAAAGCAGAGGCTGAGGCCAAAGAAGAGGGTAAGAAAAAGTCAAAAACTTTATTCGACGTATGGAGAAAGGAAAAACCTTTCCCCAGAGGTACCCCTGGGACCAGCCAAGTTCGTGGGGAATGGGCCCTCTCCCTGTGGGCGGTACAAAGCAAGTGTAAGTTAAAAGGCAAAATAAAAAGAAAAAAGGTATAAAAAGGGCATAAAAAGTACAAAAAGGTATCCCGCTCGCTCAAGCTTCTACTATTGTAGGGTTTTAGAGTACTAACATAGCTAACAGTTATTCTCCAATGAAAAGCAGAATTAATGAGATCATTCCTCGTGGCAGGTTTCTATTGGAGGTCTCTGCTAGTTCTATAACTTTGTTTTTTGGTCGTCATAAAGCGATATCATGTCCAACTCTGGAATGCTTAAGGATGATAATTGGGCCTATTTTGTCTAGGACAGGGTGCATTATTATCTATGAGTTCCAGTGGAAAGTTACAGGAGTTCTAGTATTCTAACATTACATTCTAATATATATAAAGTTAGAAAAGCAAAAAAATCCCCTGGCATCACCACCACCCAGAGCTCCATGTGCAGCTCCCCCTGCAGCAGCACACCCAGCTACTGGCACTGACTTGTGTTCCTCAGCATCTACTGTTGTAAGGCATGAAAATCCTGTCAGGGTGCCCCAGCCAAGTTGTCTTCAGTACCTTTATCAGGGCCTGAGGAATGCAAGCAGTTCTAAATTGGGAACGAAGATGTTAGAAGAGAGAATAACAAGAGAGTGAAAAAAACCAGATGAAGAGGGACCGTACCATCCTGGACCGAGGCCAATCAGGGGTCCTGAGAGGTGCATGCAGGGCGCGTGGACAATGCAGGAGACCCAATCGGGTCATGCGTGATCGTGTGAATGGCAGCTGCAGAAATGCATAAGAATGGAGTAATGTAAACAATAAAGGGACTCTTGCGTAATCATATTGGTTCGTTGTACGAGGGTCCTGTGCTCCCGCAATCTACTTCCATCCCAGCTTCTGGATACCAAGGTTATCAGCCGGTTCAGAAAGACTAAACAAATTAGTGGACAAGTCCATTAACTGATAATAAAAGGACTAGGCACAGGAAATAGCTTGCAAAGAATTCTGATCCAGCACCTGGAGGACCCCATGAAGAATGATCTGCAGAAAAAGACTGGATTGAATTGCTCTTCCTAAATGCCACTTCTTGCTATTGTCTGAAATATATATAATATCCTACTGTCTGCAGGAGTGAATGAGACTGATATAGACCATTGATCTGACTAAACTAGTGCAGTTAACTTTCAAAATTCCCAAGCATTGGTAAAACTGGAAAATATGTAAGAAAATATCATCTCTTATTCACAACAGGACATCATAGATGTTTCTCTATAATTAGCATTTGTTATGAAATTAAATGTTATGAATGGATGAGGTGGGTTTAAATCAGTCCCTGCCTTTTGCCCAGGCCTCTGGCAGCAGGCAGTTGTGTTATTAGGAATGGCCAGCACCCGAAGACCCACTCTGATTTGTAAATTCTTTAATAATGGCCAATCAAGTCTATTAAAAATGGATTATTTATTTAATAGACACAAAAACAACAGACATAAGATTCTAAACAAAACTACATACTACACAGGTTAGACAAGACAGATACTAGTATAATGTTGCTGTTGTAGCAGGGATGGAGCAAAACAAGACACAAAGTACAATCCAGAAAGCAGGTGAAAATGCTATTATTTATTAATATACAGATCTGTTTTATACCTTAGCACACATGAATGCCATAAGGTCATTGGTCCCTTGGCCATCCACCTCTCAGGGTGATTGGCTATGCTTTGTAACACCCATTCCAAAATATTTCTTTAGTTGATATCATAACTATAACAACTTCACAGGTGCGCGATAAGGATGTTAAGGATGTTTTTCCGAAGGAAAGCATCTCACTGTTTTTCATAACTTACGTGAGAAAAGACAGGCTCTCACAGAATACTGTGAAAGCTGGAAAATTTCTCTGCTGAAAGCTTTTCAGTATCCACAGTAAAACACTGTGCTACCATCAGTAATAGGCTTAAGTATGCAAATTACTAACTACACAGGATAACAAGAAATAATACTAGTAAAACACTGTGTTACCATCAGTAATAAGTTGGAAAAACAAATTATTAACTACACAGGGTAATAAAGAAATATCACTAGTGAGTTATAATACAAATATACAGTGCACGATATAGATACCAATACTATGGCTAGCCAAGGAATAGCACAACTTAGAAGTCCATATGATTTGCCAAACCGAGTTATTATGGTGTGGTGTGCTGAGGCTCTTTCCACTCACTTCTAGAAGAGGAAATTAATCAAACCAGCATTCCAGTTTGAGGGGTCCCCCTCCTCACACATCTTAAAGGATGCACAGGAGATTTTTTCAATTTGTGAAACTACGGTAGGTCTTTTATAATCATGAAGTCCTAGTGTCTATCAGCCAGAATTCCAGTATAATCTCTCTTTAAAACAGCTGTTTATTGTCATTCAGTCCTGGTGCCTATGGGTCTCATAAGACCATGGGAAGAAGGGGAGATCTTCCTAATTTATGTAAACAGCAGATAACCTACTTGACAGCCAGAAGGAAGGTAGGAGAGAGAGAGGAGTGGGCTGTCTAGCCACAGCATTTAAATTCAAAGCACAGTTAAAGAAAATATATTCAGAATAAAAATAAAATCATTTTTCCTAATAATAATTCAAGCAGTATTGATAATCAGATGTAGACTACAAATATTAAAAGATAAATGCAAAATTAATATATTTAATATGTTTTCAACAGCAGTTTTACTAGAATTGTCATTTAATACCATTCTTGTGTAAAACCAAGCTAAATGTATTGGTTTAAAAAGCTACTAGGTACAAGGCTTTTCTCTGTGCCCAAGCTGTGGTTTCAGAGCTCCTCATATCTGACATGAGAGTTTAAGTACAGTATGGCAGCAGAAATTCTCCTGCTGGCCCAGTCACTTCCTTGGAAAAACATTGTCTGCATAAACGAAATACGGCATTTTTTTCTCAGCTGATACCTAGAGTACCAAATATGAGCATATTTGCTTAAATACTCCTGTTGTAATGCAGCTATTGGATTTTTATTACTCAGATTCATTGTCTCTCGCCTTTTGTGACATTTGAAAAAGATCCCAGTATCCAAGGCACTTGGCAGTTAAAAAAAGTGCTTTCCTCCATACTTAGCCCATGAACTAGGCTGTCTCGTTCATTCCAGCAGAAATCCTGTGGCACAATTCATTTGTGTGCAATGCCAGTGTTTAAATCCTGGCTGGAAGAAATCTGAGGACAGCACAGTGTTCCCACTTGCTCCAGTGGGAACTGAATCTCATTTTTGATCTGCAGAAAACTCAGTTGATTTTTAAGGTACATTTTAAAAATTATATATATTTTCTTAAAAGTTCAAAAAGACAGCCACAGTAAGCGGCAAGAATTTAAGGTTAAAGTCTTACTTATGGTTTCTTAACATTTCATTGCTGTTATTTAAATGTAATGTTATTAATAAATTTAAGACCCTTGTTTTACTCAGCTTTTTAACTTTCCTCATCTTAAACATCAATATTTCTAAACAGATACCTTGCTATAAAGACTGACATCTAGGAACTAACAGGCTTTTCTCTTATTCTACTTTTGCACTGCAATAATGACATATTTTCAGATATATATTTCTGACTGACAAAAAAAAAATTTGTCACTTACAAGACAACAAAAAATTAACTCACATAAAATAGATATATTTATGCATAGGGTATATTGATTGAGATATACTAATAATATTTGCATTTTTGGATTAAATTAATTATTTATAAAGGCTATATTGAGGATTTGACTTCTCTGTTTCAGTCATTTAGATGTTGTCATTTGTGTATGAAAATTCCTCAAGACAAATTTCGTTGGAACTCATCTTAATGAACACATTGCAGTGGCATATTCCATTATCTCCACTTTTTGAAAGTACTTGTAATGAATGAGGGCTATAATGAATAATTTTTCCCACATGTTTTTTGAAGAAGTTTAAGTAACTGCAACCTCGTTTAAGTTACTATGACTCTATTGATCCTAGGTATTTTTTATACTTCTTACATATAGTGTTTGAGACCTTCAGAACATTTACAATATTTACTCTTCAAGCACTTGTGAGATAGAGAAGTGCTGCTGATCTCATTTTAAAAACGAGAAGAGCAAGACATGAAGGTGACGTTGTGTGGAACATGAAAGTTATGTAAGTGGTCTTGAAAATCTCTATATAAGTGATTAAGTCATGGATGCGGTGCAAGACTGCAGAACTAAAATTAGTTTCAGAGTTTGAAAGCTAGATCTTACACCCTAACTGCTGAAGTACCTTTCTAAATAAAGTATTAAATATACAGGAGTAATCTTTTAGAGTCACAACTTCTTTTGAACACCTCTCACAAGCAATGTCAGCAAGCAATATCAGGGAACTATAAGTCTACAGAAAGGAACAGGAGTCATTCAGTTAAGTATATGAATAAATTCATTGCGCTGAATGAATTCACATTTTATACATGAATAAAGTTCAACCAGGTACAGCATATTTTAGATAACACAAAAATCTAAATAGTAGTCTTTTGTCAACCTTAGATCTACAGTTACCTTAATGTATTTGTAGAGTTAATCAGTCACTTAAGACATGATTCAGAATTATTTTCATGGGCTTATTTTGCTCCCACTGACTTTTTTGCTTTGAGAAAAACGAGATTAAACTTTCTAAGAAAATAATCATGAAAATGTTTCTAATTATGCCATTTTAATAGGAAAAGAATATCCCTTTGGATACTATTTGAGTTTGTATCACTTATCTTGTGTTCCAAAGGACTGAACTCCTCTTTATAGTTCAGTAAGCAGAAAGCCATTCCTTACTTAGAGTTTTCTATATAATCTTATTGACATATACTTGTTAAAATACTAACTGTGAAGTATTTAGGCCAGATTTAAATGCAGTAATAAGTAAGGGGATTTGCATAATACTGGGCAGTGATGGCAGCTTTGAAATGCCAGCATCATTTTTCACAATTGAAAGCATAGTGCCTTTGCAAAGAATCGTTTATTAATACCAAAGCACTGTTTGCATTAGAATTTCCTGCATAGAATAGCCCTTGGGCAGCATTCTGAAGTAATAGTGAATTGCTATTCTAATCCACAATGGAACATTTTAATAAGTGTGATAAATGACTCACAAAGGGCTTCAGATTTCAACATCAGTAGAATTAGAATCAGGCAAAGGCTGGGTCTGGGTGATAGATGTAAAGGATTTTTGCGGTAAACAGTTCACAGTGTCAGGACAAGACCAGTTTATTGAACTTTCAGAGACTAAATTCCTGTCCATTTGTCATCTTGTTACTAGCAGACATAGATGTACATAGAGTAATAGACTTACATTCTTCATCAACTGATACATTCCTGTAACTCCTGGACCACTTCACAGAGATCAGAAAATAAAACATTTAACAAGCAAGAGGTGAAAAAAATCAAAATATTAAATAATACCAGATTTTTTTTTTTATTCCTGCAAATATTTTTATATTGCAAGCACAAAGTTAGAACAATTCCTGGTACAGATGATATTCCCATTAAGTCACTCTGCATTTTATAATACTTTCAAAATTCTGTGAAATTAGTCTCTTTTGTTTGTTTTCAAGCAAAAGGAAGAAATTATATGGTTACATTATTAATTGGTTTTAGTTAAAAACACTTTTAATATTTCATGTTGAAGAAAAATCAGAAATAATTTTGCTATTTTTCTGTAGCTTTCCATCTCATGTCATAGCAATACTGGAGGTAATAATAATTGGATTTTAAAAAACATAAAAGGCAAGAGAATAAAAACAATAAGATGCTTACCTATGAATAGAATGGTGTGTGATTGAATTTTACTGAGTTAGATCATACATTGAAAATAGATCCATCTCACATAACTTTCCCTATCAAACTTTGTTGTGGAGTGTAAATTAGTTGTTCAGGTTCCCTCTGTCATTATGAGAAAGAGCAAGAACAGCCATTCATCTTCTGTGTTTCATACTTCCTCTAAAAGTGCCTTTGTCTCTCTGCACTATGCAGGAGGCCTATCTTAGTCTTGGTGGTTAAATTTATGAGGTAAAGATTGGTGAGATGAATCCTATTAGGAGAAAATTTCGCTTGTATTCTCTAGGTAGGACATTGTCTTTTCTTAATAGCAAGCTAATAGGAGAATAGACTGCTATAATATTTTCTTACCACAATGATTGAATGAATAATCTTTGAAATGACCATTAAAATGCTCACTGACTCCAGTGGTGGTCATTCAGTACTTGTGCAAATCAGTTTTATTTATTTAATCTTTTGTTAAACAGGTCTTAAAAAATTTAGAATCAGGTTCTCCAATATTTAATATTATTGGACTGGTTTTTTATTGCCTTACATAACATGCTGTAATTTAAAGTGTGCAGAGAATATCAAGGAAACAAAAGCCTTGGCTGCAACATTAATAGTAAAAGGCTAAGAAAGTAATGTTCTAAGTCAGTTCTAAACAGGATTTAGTGACAATGAATGAAGGCTGAGGTAGTTAATGCTTTTTCTGTCTCAGTCTTCAACAAAGTCTCTTAAACCCTGTGCCTGGCATCTGTGAGAGCACATTTGGAGTACAGCATCCAATTTTGGACAAACAAGTCCAGGAAAAATATTGATAAATTGAAGTGATTTCATCAGACAGCCCTGAACTGGGTAGGAGCTGGAGCACTTATCCTGTAAGGAGTGGCTGAGGGACCTGATTTGTTCAGCCTGGAGAAGAGATAACTCTGCAGAGACCACCCACCACCTATGGAGAGGTATTTTGCACCAGGGGGTTCTGGTCCCTCATGATTCTAGTAAGAAATGCCTTCAGACTCTAGGGCATCATTTGAAATGCTATTTATTAGAGGTAATGTTATAAGAAGATAAAATCATAGATAATTTTATATCCTTTCAGATGCTGAAGCAATGTAAAATATTTGTAGCATTGAATAGGACTGCAACCCATGCTCAGCGTATCATACAGACCCCATCCATAGTAGGGATCCTCCTTTCCATCATTAAGGCTATTATAGGATATTTTTACAAGGAAACAACTCTGTTAATAGTTTTTACAGTCAAAGTAGAAATGATGTTCTTATGAGAGCTTCTTGCTGCTCTTTCAGATAGAGGCAAGGCTATGCTACTGGTGTAAAAAAACCAAGGGTGAAAATTCTTGTTTTGAGTTTGTCTTTCTATATTGCATAAATAGAAATTACTCTAAAGAGCAAAGAGGATTTGAATTACTGACACTGGAAAAGCAGAAAAAAATCAATGGAAACGTAAGCTATTTATGAAATACTTGTAGGTCTTCGGCTTCTTAATCCCAAAAAATTCTACTGATCTTTACTAGTGAGTTGAAGGATACTTGGTAGGAACAAATAGAAGTTTAATTAACATTTAACTTCACTTTAAAAGGCACTGGAAAGATATAGAAATCTTAATTTGAACTCATAAAACAATGTGCATTTTTGTGTGTTAAAATGGACTTTTGATATGTAATTTGCATATTACACAAGCACAAATTTATATATATACATCTATTTATACATCTCTTGGTGCTCACCAAAGCAAATGGGCTCATGAAAGGAGTTAAGATTGGAGGCAGGCTGGGCTGTAGTGACCATGGCCTCTTTGCGTTTGTGATCTGAAGGAACACATGCCTGGCAAAAAAATCAAGTCAGGGCCCTGAACTTTAGAAGAGTGAAATTCCAGCTGTTTAAAGAATTAGTGGATGAGATATCCTGGGAAACTGTCCTTAGGGGCAGTGGAGCTGCCCAGAGCTGTCAACTATTTAAGGACACTTAGAGCACAAGAGCTCTCCATCCTGAAGGAGATGAAGCAGGACAGCCTGGAAACTGGCAAGGATGAGCAAGGACCTGCTCCTCAAAATGATGAGTAAGAAGGAAACGCACAGCCAGTGGAAGCAGGGATGTGTGGCCTGGGAAGAGTACAGTGGATGTGCAGGGTTGGGATCAGGAAAGCTATGGTACAGATGGAGTGGGACTTGTGAGAACTAACAAAAGGGGTCATAGAATTTCCCAAGTTGGAAGGGATCCACGAGGATCAACAAGTCCAGATCCAGGCCCTGCAGAAGACAGCCCCAAGCATCACACCATGTGCCTGAGAGTATAGTTCAAATGTTTCTTGAACTCTGGCAGGCTTGGGGCCATGACCATGGGTTTCTAGAAGGGATTCTCTAAGTACACAAGTCAGAAAAGAAAGGCCAAAGAGAGTGTACAAATAGGGGAGAAGTGGTAACAACAGATATGAAGAAAGATGAGGCACTTAACAAGTTCTTGACTTCAGTCTTCAGTGGCAGTCAGGCTTTCCATGTCTCTCAAGTCCCTGAACCTCTAGGTGCAGGTTGAGAGAGCAAAGTCCCTCCCACTGTAGTTGAGGAGCAGGTTTGAGACCTCCTGAAGGAACTGAGTAGCCACCAATACACCCAGGAAAGCAGGTAATATCACTCCTGTTTTAAAAAGGTGAGAAAGGAAAGTCTGGAGATCTACAGGCTGGTGAGACTTGTCTTTGTCCCTGGGAAGATCATGGAATAGATCCTTATGGAAACAATGTTCAGGAACATGCAAGACAAAGAGGTGATCTGAGACACCCAGCAAAGTTTTACTAAGGGCAAGTCGTGCCTAAGCTGGTGGCCTTCTGTGATGGAGTGATTGCAATGGTTGATGAAGGAAGACCAGCCTGTGTCATTTACCTAGACTTTTGTAAGGTCTTTGACACGGTCCTATATGACATCCTTATCTCCAAATTGAAAAGACATTGATTTGAAGAGTGGACCGTTCAGTGGATAAGGAATTTGCTGGAGTGATACAGCGAGAGAGCTGTGTTCAGTGGCTCTGTGTCCAGCTGGAGACTGGTGATGAGTGGTGCCCATCAGGGCTCTACCTGGGACTCATGATCTTTGATATCTTTATCAATGATGTTGACAGCAAGATTGAATACACCCTCAGCAAGTTTGCAGATGACATGAACCTTAGCGGTGCAATTGACATCTCAGTTATGTCATGCAAATGTCCTTATGATGAATGAGATTGTATAAACTGTGAAAATTCTACAATACAAAAATTGATTATACATCTATTAAAATAATTTAATTAACACACAGCATTTCTTGTTTGGGGGTTTCATTGGTAGACTATTGAAAATAGAGAACAGAGTAAATATCTGCAAAGTGAAGGTATTATTATTGAAGATAAAAATACATGTCCTGCTTGCATCACAGTGCCAAGTGCAGTTTTAAATGAGAAATTCTGGACCCAGAAATATCTAATATAAATTTCAATAGAACACAGTACTCAGAAGTACATCAGAACAGTTCTTCCCATTTGTGTAAGCATCAGAAGATGATTGATACCTGCTTTTGCCTGTCTTCTATGTTTGCAAGGTACCCTTTCATAATTAGTATGGCAGAGCCTAAAGTTTTTAAAGAAAAGAGTAAATGTAAATCTGAAAGCATATATGTAGTACAGCAAGCTGTGGCATCAAACTGTGGGGAGTGGGATGGATTGAGGTTCCCCTCTCTCCGCAAGTTTAGTTTAAAGCCCTCTTCCCCCTCTTGGCAAGCCTATGACTGAAGACACTCTTCTCTGACAGATGGACCCCATCAGCTCCCGGCAGAGCAGGTGTTTCAAAGTGAGTCACAAGGTGATGATTAAACACACATAGTTTAAATAAATACCACTGAACATCTTAGTAAACTCAAAGCCTACAACATTTGGAAATTTTTTTAACTTTGGAACATGTCACTGAAAATTGCAATAATGCTGTCAAATATATTACTTTAGGCTTGTCAAAAATCTGCCATTTTTTGATTATTATTAAATTGAATGATTTTTAAGTTCTGTAATGGAATATTCCTTCCATGACAAAACCAACAGTTCCTAATATAGTGTTGGCAGATGTTTATTCAAGGGGAAAAGAATAAATGGCATTACATTTTCAGTTTTCTATAACCACAGACAGGTTATTGGTGAGAAATTATTAATAATAACTTAAGGGAATTAGAGAGTGTACAAAATAATAGGCAGAAAGGAATGGATTTCACATCTGCAATGCATCCATGATTTATTCAGTGCAATTCTGCTGTGGAAAGGTATAATGAAAATAGAACTTGCTTCTACTGTTTAGATGGTTTATTTGATTTATTTTTCTTTATGTAGAAAATGAGTTTCTTATTACTTTCTTGGCATGTGAGATGAATTGATAGTAATTTAAATTATATTTCAAATATATAATGGTCAGAATGGACAGGAAAAAATAATAGAAAACTTAAAATGGACAGCATTAGCAACTCCTTTCTTTTTAATAGTGCCTCAAATATGTTTTTCATTTTTCTCCTGTTCCTAGGGACAAGGAATACATACAAATATCCTAAGGGTGGGTGTCAAGAGAATGGGGCCAGACTCTTTTCAGTGGTGCCCAGCAACAGGAGAATGGGAAAGGACACAGACTGAAACACAGGAAGTTCCATCTGAACATGAGGAAAAACAACTTCATATTGAGGGTGACAGGGCATTGAACAGGCTGCCCAGAGACGTTGTGGAGTCTCCTTCTCTGGAGGTATTCAAAACATGCCTGGACACAATCCTGTGCAACCTGCACTAGGTGAACTTGCTTTAGCAGGGGGGTTGGACTAGATGATCTCCAGAGGTCCCAATCCCAACAGCACTGTGATTCTGTGATTTTGTTAATTTAAGTGTTTATTCCAAGAGTCAACAAGACTCTTACTCTTACATCAACTCATACGTTGATGAATTTGTTAGGGTACTGCCAAGCAAAACATTGATAAAGCAACGTAAAGCTCAAAACGATTCTGACTGATCCAGTGATACTTGTTCATATACTGTTTGATCTTTTCTGTCTTGTAGTTTCTCCAAAAGACAGACCTTTCTATCATCACTTGGACACTTGGAGCTTAAGTCATTATAGTCACAGATGTATTCATCAGGGGTTTTTTTCTCTTTTTTTTTTTTTTTTAAATTCTGCCACTAATTTCTCTTGTTCTCACAAGATGACAAAGAAATACAGTTAAAGATCTATAAAGGTCAAAGTCATGGAATTCCTAAGACATAGAATTCAAAGATAATAATTCTGTAATCATAGAAACATAGAATGGTTTGGGTTAGATTGGACTTTTAAAGATCATCCAGTTACAACTCCTCTGCCACAGGTAGGGATACCTTCTACTAGAACAGGTTGCTCAGAGCCCTTTCCAATCTGATTTTGAACACTCACAATGATGTGATCACTTACACAACTTCTCTAGGCAACCTATTACTGTGTCTCATCACCTTCTCAGTAAAGGATTTCTCATATACAATATAAATCTCCGCTCTTTTAGTTTAAAGCCATTACCCCTTTTCATATCACTACAGGCTCTGGTAAAAATGTGACTCTCCATCTTTCTTGTAGCCAACAAGATTTCCCCAGAGCTTTCTCTTCTTCAGGATGAACAACCCCAGTTTTCTCAGCCTGTCTTCATAGGACAGGTGATACAGCCTTCTGATAATTTCTGTAGCAGTACTCTGTAGCTACTGTAAGAGGTCCATGCATTTCCTGTACTGAGAACTGCAGAGCTGGAAATGGTATCCAGTTGCAGTCTCACAAGAGCAAGGAAGAGGGGGCAAAATAAACTCCCTCAATCTGCTCATCACACTTCTTTTTGTGCAGCCCAGGATACTGCTAGCTGTCTGGGCTGCAAGTGCAGATTGCTGGGTCATATCTAAATATTTTACCTTGTTAAATTGATCATAAATTCTGAAATGATCATATGAGCTTATAGTTAATACAGTTTCTTGAATTATTTACTTTCATAGCACTTTGATACAAAATTCATAGCTTTACCATGTTTCTTGGTAGAACAGCTGGAAGGAAGCCTTGTGACATCTAAGTTGGTTTGACTTATTAAACTAAAATATTTGAGTTCAATCAACAATTTGACATGTTTAAAATATCATCTAAATTTAGGTTTGAGGAAAGCTCTTTCTGTGTAATCTTCAAGCCGCTTAAAAATTACGTAGTTAATAAGCAATGTGGCTAGAAGCCATATATCCAACTGAAATAAAGTGAAAGACATGGCTGAGAAAAACAACGAAAATGCATTTTAAAAATTCTGAATCTGTTATATTCTTAGACGTGTTCAGGTGAACATAAAGTAGTTCCAATTATATTAAATTGGGTACTTTATAGTCATTCTCTGGAAATAAAAATTACTACTTTGTGAATATGAATATGTTTTTTCCTATATATCTTTCCTCCCCACTGCAACGTACATTCCTCTTTAAAGATATTCAGCTTTTCAGTAAATGGATTTGAAAGTGATTGGTATCAGTTACTAGCAGTCTCAGCTCACAATATTTTTATGCTTTCCTTGGCTTTCTCCTTGGTGACATGACTCCCTAGAGTATTGTCTGACTTCTTGCTTTTACATACTCCCTCTTTCTCCCAGAAGACAAATTCTGAAACTAAAGAAAAAAAGTCAGGCTGGCTACAGAAGCATTAGGTCTTTGGGGATTCCACCCTGCAGTATAGTGTTCCCATAAGACTAATGCAGCAGACCGTGTCTGGTTCCTAATTCCATCCTTCTCGCTCCATCACTCTCTGAAGAGATAATGCTGCAACTACTAGATATAACATGGAAGGACAGCATCACGGTAGTCAAAGAAATATGTAACATTTCAGGCAAAGGAGGAATCCGAACTGTTTCCTGGGGCATTGTTCGGGCCTTTTAGGAATCTGTTTCATTTCATCTGGGTACCAAGTTCAGACAAATGGCTTGAAATGAGGGAACTGTACAATCCCACCAGCAAACATTTTCAAGTGTGTTTTAGCCAGATCTTTCTCTTCCTGTCTTGCAGACAGTATTCAGCTCTGTAAGTAGTCCATTATCGAAATAAGACTATTCAAACACTTTTTACGAATACTAGTAACAGAATCTTGATCTTTGAGAGGGCTTGAATGAAAGTATTATTTTTATCATTAAGATCCAGGTGTTCATTTTCTTGCCTATAATTATCAAGGAGGTTGTGCCTGCATAAGGCTTTGTACCTACAGAGAGAACTTTTGTATTTTATGTAATATCTATGTCTGTCTATAGATGCATATACACCATTAGGGAACCAAAGACATTTGAGGTATAAAAGGCAAATCTCTTGCTATCTCTGTCAGCTCTCATAAGTAACTTTTATAATTATTTTTGTCCTTTTTTTTTCTGTATCTATTTTTTATTATTATACAGGCATAGACTCCTGAAAATATACAATATAATTACAAAAGGAAGGTTTGCATCCATTTATAATAAGCTTCCCTACATTTCCCTGTACTATGTCCCTTAACAATAGGAAATACATTTGAAAGCAAGAATCAGCTTTTCTTATTTTCAGCAACTACATTATCTGTCCACTCAAATAAATTTAATAGAAAAAAAATATAAGATGCATACATGCAACTGCCACAATGTTGAGGCCTTTAAACAGCTTTAACTCTCTGAAGGGAATGAAAGTGCAGCAGGTACCTAAAGGATTATAGTATATAGAAAGTCATGCTTTGTAATTTTATTAAAGAAAGGCTTATGTTGCCTATTAATATTTCAAATTCAAACTCTAGAATAGAAATTCAATATCCCTCTACTTGGACATAAAATTTCGAAAGGACACAGTTAATTAAAAAAAAAGTCAATTCCCCCTTAATTCAAGAGAAAGAAATCTAGAGTAGAGCATATAGCAACTGTTAATTCAGAATGTTCTTGCTGCTGATATGATTCAAATCCAGGAGAATATTAAATGAAATCATGAAGTAATGGAAAGGATGAGCGTGTTAAAAGGGCTGCGACAGAAACCAAGAGAGACTGATGATGCAATTACCCTTCTTCTAGGCCATGCAATACTAATGTGATAAGGGCCTGCATAGTTCAACAGTAAGGATGAAGAGGCTAACAATAATTCTCAATTAAAGCAGGTTTTCTTTGTGCTTGTAAAATACACTGCATCTCATTGATTAGAATGCCAAGAAAGCTCTACATTGTGTCATGCTGTTTGCAAAAGAGAGGTATTCAAATACTATTTAATGAGAAGTGAGAAAGCTAAAGAATTGAGGAAAAAAGAATTGAGCAAATGTTAAGTTTAACACCACCAATATGTTACTAAAAACTATAATATACTGAATATTTATGGAAGCATTAGATTAGTAAAGCTCCTTGAAAATCCCTCCATTGTTCCTCACAGAAAAAAATCACATTTAGCACCTGCCTTCCTCTCTAATAATATTTGACTTTATGGGTATTTTTCATGTAAGAGGTAATGTTGCTCAATTGGCCATTCACTTCCTGTGCCTTTTATAATCCATTATAATTTCCAAAACTGAAGTCTCTGTTTGAGCTGCTCCACAATGTACTCTGCTGGCTGACTAGTGAAATTGATGTAGCTTGAATTATATTTTTCCTGATTTATTTTGATGAAACTGAGTACAGAATTAAATCTGTAGTCCTTGCTACAGAGTAAACTTGACCATATGTCATATAAAGTTTTCACAGTCATTGTAAAACAGTTAAGGAGTCAGAATTGGTTTTATTTCGCATGAAAAGTTATATCACATAAGGAGCTCCATAAGGAGCTGTCATGGTTTAACCCCAACGGGTAACCAAGTTCTGACTAAGAATTTTCACAACCAGAAGCTAAGGCCTAGGCAGTCACTTGCTCACTCCACCCACAATGGGACAGGGAAAAGAATTGGGAGGGTAAAAGTGAAAGAATTCATGGTCTGAGATTGAGACAGTTTAATAGGTAAAGAAAAAGCCATGCACACAAGCAAAGCAAAACAAGGAATTCATTCACCACTTCCCATGGGCAGGCAGGTGTTCAGCCATCTCCAGGAGAGCAGGGCTTTCTGTCATGCATAATGGTGACTTGGGAAGACAAATGCTATCACTCTAAACATCCTTATGTTCCTACTTCTTCTCCCAACTTTATATACAAACACAATGTCATATGGTATGGAATATCCTTCAGGTCATCTGGGGTCAGCTGTGATGGCTGTGTCCCCTCCCAGACACTTGTGCACCCCCAGCCTACTCTCTGGTAAGAGAAGGTGAGAAGCAAAAAATTCCTTCACTCTGTGCAAGAACTGCTCACCAATGGCTAAAACATCCCTGAGTTTTCTCCATTTTTTCACGTACAAATCCATAACATAGCTCCATATCAGCTACTTTGAAGACAATTAATTCTATCCCAGCCAAAATTGTCACAGAAGCAGTACCCTACTTTCTGTAATATTAGTTTAAAGGAATTCCTCAGTTTATTATCCTTTCTGACAATAAAATTTGGAGAGGTTTTCATTATTTTATGCAAAGTTTAATGAATAGAATGAGGTTTTCTTTCTAAAGCTGATACTACCATGCCTTGATTTATCAATGCACCAGTCTTCAAATTCAACATTGGTTATTTTTTTTTACATTGATGTCACACACAAAATAAGTATTGATCAGTTTTGGACAAGTGGGAAGAGAGTTTGTCATTCCAGAGGATCAAGACTAGGGCTCTGAAGACTATAATGATCTCCTTTTAGCACTTGTGTTCACTGGTAAGTATCATAGTCTTGCTTATCTCACTATAATAACTTCTGGTTTCTTATATTTACTGTGTTTTATGGAAAAGAATTTTTTGCACTGAGGAAAGAGTATTTACTAATGTGTAGTACTGAAATTTAATACTGTAGTACTGTATGAAAATGTAAGATGCAAAATGCATATCAATCTTACATGCTTATGTAGCTTAGTGTAAAGTTGATTTACAGTTTTAATTGACTGAAGATTATTACCTTCTGATATTTCTTTGGCAGTCTGGTACAGAGTTTGGTCCTGTTCCAGTTTTAGTATTTATTTACATTTATTTCTTCAAAGCTGGGAATTGCAGGTGTTGATCCGAGACTTTGGGTACTTTCCCCATAAATTAAAACACAGGGTCCAAGACATAAATAAATTTTTGCCTATAAATATAGCAGACTCTACCCACATCATCAACAATCTGAAGAAAATAGGGAAAAAAGTGGCTGAGGAGGCTGGGGTGGGACTGAGAAGTGTGTCTGGAACACTAATAAAATCAAGCTTCTGTAGATCAAAGCTATCTAATGATATTCTTCATTGGCCTACCTGAAATGAAGTCTATGAAAAACTGTATTGATTAGTGACAGTAAATGTATTTGCAGCTTCAGTAAGTACAAACTGTGAGATGATGAAGACTGTACAGCTTGTCTTTCACACAGTTATGATAGAGACACTTTATGTGTCTTGGAAATGTGCACACAAGTTTTCTGTACTGCACTTTTAATATCTACACAGATGTATTCAATTTTCAGCATCAGCTGCCATTATTGCAAACACTTTTTTACAGATAGTGAGAATAATTGTCTGGGTTGTTGCCTTTTTCCTCATAAATATCATCAGCCAATCAGCTGAGTGCAGTTGTCTTGAGTTGTCCCTGAAAAATGTCTGAATTATCTTGTTCCTCCGGAATCAGATATGACCCAGCTGTTTTGGGGGCATGCTGACAATCTCTGTTATGATTATACAGAATCCTTTGATTGGGGGAAAAGAGGACCTGTTCATTTTCTCTAAAGTCAAGCAGAAGGGGACAGACCCTCAGTTATTCATATAAAAAAAATTATAGAAGATTAGCTACTCACACTTTGGATCAGTGTCCTCAAGTCCAGATTTTCACCACATTAATTCATCCTTGTGTTTCATTGAAAGGCAAATTGAATATTTTCCTAACTAAGAAACAGGGAACTAGGGTGAGTTTTCACCTGTGAAAGGAATGAGGACAAAATCTGTGCCAGATCTCTTCTTATCTCAAATTGTTTCCAGAAGGCATAACCTGAAGCTTCCATAACCTTACATGCTGTGTCTAAAGCCCATACATTTTATTTTAGTCAGTACAAAAAGCTCCACAGTTACATCTGTTAGTCTGAGGATCTATGAGTGGAGCAAACCTTGGATCTGGTAATATCTATGTAAAATGTGTGCTTTACTGATAAGCTTTGTAGAATTTTAGGAAGCAGAAGGTGGCATAGCAAGGGATGCAACATAGATTTCAAACAAAATGGCAAGACATATTGCTTCTAAGCAAAAATAAACAAAATCAGAGGCATGTGCTTGGAAGACAGGAGCCAACCCACAGCTACCATTTGCCACAGCTGTGAGTTCTAGGTGAAGCTGCACAAAACCTTTGAGAGGACCTTTCTCGTGTGAGATCAGGGCTAACATTGTGTATAAGTATTCTTCGATTACTCAGGCAAATACTTAGAAACATGAACCATCAAACACTGGAAAGCTTTCAAGAAAAAAAAAAAATCCCAAAAAACTTAACATTAGAGTGTGCCTCCAGCATGCTGCAAGAACATAGCTTATGTGGTTGGGAGAGATCTGGGAAAGAAAAAGGGAAAGATTTAAGCCTGCGCACGTCGACTAATGCACCAAGCAGTTTCTGCTCTTCAAATGATGATCATTATTAGGACATGCTGAAATGAAGGAATTATGCTTGCACAGACTCCTTTCTTGTCCATATTTCCTACAAAGAAAGGGATGTATGGGTTTCTCGAGAAACATCCTGTGCTCTTAGCATTGCTTAGCTGGTGGGATTTTTCTTGATTTTCAACAGAAGTAACAGAATTTGGGAAGTAACTAAAATATCAAAGAGTAATATATTCCCTAGTTAATGCCTTTGTATGGTAGTCTCTACTGCCTAGAGGGAATATCACAGTTTTAGACCATGGAAGACCAGAGGGCTTAGAGGATGGTATTGCTCATCTCAGCAACAATCAGATCCAAAAGGAACATGCTTTCTACTAACAATATTTCAGACCAAGTTCGTAAACTCCGCAGAGAAACGATGGTCCTCTCCAAAGCCACAAAGAAGCTTCTGAAGGTCATTTGCAGTCACCAGTTATTTACACAGGTCTTTAAATGAAAGCCTGCAAATACTTAATTTCTTGAGATTTCAGGTGGTCAGTAGATGCCTACCAATGTTAATTCAATTAGGAATTTCAGTGTTTAGGAAGACTAGTTCAAGCCATGTTTCAGGGTTCATGGCCATTTACAAAATAAGTATGAGATCTAAAAAATAAATTATAAAATTATCCAAATCATTGTTCTCTGTATATGCAGCCACTACGATCATGGCCTGAAGTCATAAGGTTTTTTTATTAAAAACCTTTTTTGCAGAACTTAGATGAAAGCAGAGGTGCTATCTTTTGCTTTTACAATTACAGCAACTATTGTAAACCTGAACACATACATTGAACCCGAATTTTGCTAAATAAATTATTAGACATAAATTGTTGCTCTCTAACTACCAGATTCATATGAGACAGAAAAAAAGAAAAAAAATTATATCTTACTCTTTATGTCAGATTCTTCCCCATTCTCACATGTAGGTGAGAATTGCAAAAACTTTCTCAAAATCAGGCTGAAACAGAAGCATTTATGATAAGTAGGGCAAGGTCTGAACCTACAGGCATTCCCACCAGCAGGTGCTCTTCTCCTTCTGTCAAATCAATAATCCAAAGAGGAGAAAGGGGACTAGAGTCTTAACTCTGGACAACTATCCCTTGGGAGAAATAGGATAAGTAACTGCTACTACATCAGCTCCACCTCTTCACTTCCCATACTGTCTAGGATGAAGAAAGGTTCAGTGAATTCAAGCACTGCCGAGCTTTTTGCACATCTCCTTGCTTTACCAGATAAGGTACATGTCTGCAGTTTGGTCATTGTCAGAATTATCAGCAGTGCTCACTGAGTGCATAGAGGTGTTTTCATTGTAGGAAGAGCACGTAGGAGTTGGCAAATTGTGCCTTCCAATGTGGTCAATGTTTAAACCCGAAACAGAACAATTGGAGTGAGATGACTGTGTTAAAAAAGTTCATTGTTTAGTTCTGACGGATGATGATTTAGGAAAAAAAATTTGTTTCAAAAAATCTTTTGAAATAGCAGACTATAGAAATATGAGTAAGAGTCAATCAGGTATGAGATTACACAAGAACAAAAGAAAATCCCTGAGATAAACTCAAGAATGTGCTCCTGGAATAAACTGCTTTTTTGATACAGAAGTATTCCAGTAGGATGTAAGGATGTAGGAAGTAAGGCCTATCATACAACTACAAAAACTCTTCTTTTTTTTTCTTCTGTAGATATTACTCATTATTGAAATTGTTCACATATTATTTATCTACAAGATCTGTGATATAAATTATAGCAGATAATTTATATAATGAATTGTGACTTCCTTGTATAACTTGTTTTAGTTTAACCTAAGCAAACCCAGGACAGAACAAAATAACTACTTATTTTAGCATAAGTACTCAATAAAAAAATCTAGAATAATATATTAACAAAGAAACTATTGATCGATGAATCCATCAATTCCTTCAGTTGCTTATCTTTTTGAATGTTTACACTAGAGTGTGTAAACCTGTGTGTACCCTGACATAATTTTCCAATATTTTATTGCTCTGAACACAAAGAAATTGGATACCTTTGGAATAGTTCTTATTCTACATCTTGTAGCCCCACCACATAGAAGTGATTTTACTTTGTTGGGTTAGTTTCAAGATCTGGAAAAGCTGTTTACTATAATACTAGTAATAACATAAATAATAAAAAAAATATTATTGTTATTAGTAATAATATTTTGTATCTGGATGTAAATATTAATGTTACAATGAAAAATGCAGATGTTTGATCTCTTCTCACATAACTTTATTTTTCACATAATTCAGAAGACGCTTAAAAGATTCTTGTTATAATCCATTTAATAACACAGTAATTCATAAATATAATATCTTTAAGTGTTCAGTACCTTAGAAGAAAAACCTCCTGAACTATAATATTTTCTTTCTTAAGGAAATTAAAAATAGCATAGATCAGAATAGATAGAATAGATCGGAACAGAAATGCTAGCTCCATCAGAAGAACAAATAACACAGCCAGCAGTGACTGCTGTGGGCTGAGGTGACTGTCGCACAGCTAGTAAACTGTCACTGTCTGGAGGAGTGACACTTGGGGCCCTGCCAAACAAAGTCACAGTCTGCCCTGGTAACTGAACCAAACATTTCTAACCCAAGGATCTAAAGGTGGCTAATGACTCATTTATATGTGAACACATCTGCGTGTCAAACATCATATTTTAACGTGTTCAAGGAAAGAGTTTCCCTTTATTAGTGGCTATAGCAGAGACAGAAAACATAAGAACTTTTCTGTCACGCTCCCAAACTCAAATGATAGTTGCTATCAGCATCAAAAATAGCTACTACAAACTTTGAAATGTTGCAATACCTTTACACTTATCTCACTTATCATTGGAGGCTTTTTTATTTATTTTTTGTTAGCTGACAGGCCCTAGGCAGTACACAACTCGTGTCTTCCCTAACTCATAGGCATACCCAGTAAGTCTGATATATTATTTTTTCAAAATAAAATCAACAGAGCCGGAAGAAACAATAAAACAAGAGGCAGAGTTGCAGGGAAAGTGAAGACAGAAAAAAAATTAAACTAAGTTCCAGAACTGGGATGGGAGAATCAAATGGGTTTGAAAAATGGTTGACAATCACTGGAAAATAATTGATAGAACAAAAATGTAATTATTGATTATTGTAAACAATAGACTAATTCCCTTCTCAAAAATACATAATCAGGTAGTTAATTTCCATTGTGAGAATCTGATACGATGTATATAGTGCTTACCCAGGCCTGAAACATTGTAGTACGGTAACAAAAACTATGCTAGGTGATGGATTGCAGAGATCAGTTTCTGATGCTGAAAAACAGGTGTCTAATTCCTACTGATTTAGTGTAATTGCTCTTTGAATAAATTGCTGTTCCACATCAGAACCTTAATCTTTATAACAAACTCATAGATTTATTTAGATAAACATGAGTTACTCACAATACCTCCCATTGGACGTCACAGAATAATTTTGGTCATTGATGGAAGTAACATTCATTTCACCTGGTTGTCTGCAATTAACCCACAGAGTTGACCTGTAAAGCTATTTGTTCAACAAGATAAATTGACATTGATGTTTCCTTGGTTTTTTTAGAGGGACCTGAACCATTACAAAGAATACGCTTATTATTAAGCTGGATGGACATAGCTGCACTTGGGTTGAGGTAATAAGAGACATAAGAACAGACTGTGAGAAGAAGTCACTGAGAGCAGCCCTGCTGAGAAGCACTTGGGGGTGCTGGTAGATGAAAAGTTGGACATGAGGCAACATCTGTGCTCACAACCCAGAAGGCCAACTGCATCTTGGGCTGCATCAAAAGATAAGTGCCCAGCAGGCTGAGGGAGGTGATTCTGCCCCTCTGCTCTTGTGAGACCCAGCCTGGAATACTGTGTGCAGCTCTGGGATTCTCAGCACAAGAAAGACATGGACCTGTTGGAGTGGGTCTTACAGGAAGGCCATGAAGATGATAAGAGGGATGGAGCACATCTCATGTGAAGACAGGCTGATAGAGCTGGGGTTGTTTAGCATGGAAAAGAGAAGGCTCTTGGGAGACTTTCAATATCTTAAAGAGGCTTATATAAAGGAGGGAGAGGGACTTTATATAAAGTCAGTTGGTGGACTGAGCAGTGGTTATAAACTGAAAGAGGACAGGTTTAGATTGAATGTTACAAAGAAATTCCTTATTCAGAGGGCAGTGAAGCACTGGAACAGGTCTCCCAGAGATGTGGATGCCCCATTCCTGGAAGTGTGCAAGGCCAGGTTGGACGGGACCCTGGGCATCCTGATTTAGAGAGTGGCATCCCTGCCCATGATGGGGTTGTTGGAAGTAGATGATCTTTAAGGACTCTTCCAACTCCAACCATTCTATGATTCTAGGATTATTTTTTTCCAGACGGAGTTCATGAGGAAAAAAATAAGCTGTTTAAATATACTTATGAAATAAATTATTTAGAAAACCACGTATCAACAAGGGCGGCACTTAGTGCTGTACTAGCAATTTGTACATTGCGATGCCGTAGACTTCTGTTTGACATATTGACTTTTCAACTATATATACCCATATAAAGCAATACTGAATTTCAGGGTCAAATTCATCTCTTGTATCCTTTCAACCTTTAGATACTTGACCTACTGTCACAACTAAGTCAGTAAGACCAATTTGTATAGTGTTTGCAAGCCTAAGCAAGTCTCATGAGGTATAGATATCTAAACTAATCTGAACTGTAGCAGAATAATGAATGTGCAGTGTGGATGCTCTAGTAATACAGATTTTTCTATAGTACAAGGCCCTCGCCGTTAGTTGCCAATTAATTCTGCCAGGTGAAGTTAACTTAGCATGCAAATATATTTACGTGTGTGTGTACATACATAAAGTTTAACTATCCAGAGGAAGAACAGCTATTCTTTAAACAAAATTTCTTTCTTAGAAATTTTTGAACACCTTTCATTGAAATCAGCACTTATTTATAATGGAAATTATATCCATTTAAGTTAAAGTTCAGGATGAATACAGGAATCCATTCAACACTAAAAAAAATGAAAAATACAAATCACTTTATTTAAATACTGCAGTTAGGCCATCTTGTTTCTTATTTGCTGTGTTCCAAACTACATTTATCCCAACGTGATGAACATTTGAAAATTCGACATCTTTCATGGAAAAAGCTATAGCTGTATATTCTTTCTGCTGTCAAGCTTTTTTGAACATTCTGCACTTTGGTATTTCCTTCTGATTTAAAAAAGTCCTCCAATTATCTCAAACACTCTTGTTTCTTTCCTACTTGTAAATGCTAGCCTCTCTACCTGAGACATGGAGTCACTTAGCAATTTACTTGATAAGATTATATATTTGTAGATATATTTGAACTTGATTTTCAGTGAAAACCAATTACTGACTGCCAGGAAATGGATTCAATATATTCTGTAATCTTTTTCCACTGCAGTTCTTCCTCAGATTACCTATACTGTTCAAATTAATTACTGGATCTTGACAGTTTTGCTTAAACAAACAATCTTGGAAATTTCGAAGTCCATTCTTAAGTTGTTTCCTTAATAATAACTAGTAAATGATGATAGCAAGCAGGATACCTGTAACAAGACAGGTGGCTGTGAGTACAGAAAAAAACCCAACTAATCATTACTAATGATAATTATTCAGAGGCAGAAAAAATTAGAGTACCTTTGTAATTCCAGGTTTATTTTGCAGATAGAAAAATAAATTAAAATTATTTAATGAAACAGATAGGAGAATTACATTAACAAAAATAAATTTTCTACTTGCAAACATTTTTCAACGTAGTCATGTAAAACTTAGTGTAGTCTATTTTAAAATAATCTGTATAGCAATACCTTTGAAAGTCTGTAAAATTTTTCTTACGACATGGACAAAAATAATTTCAGATGTAAAAAGGACCATCTTTTTTTAGTTTTGCAAGTGTTCTTATTGTGAAATTTGAACTGTCAGAAAACATAAGTAAATAATGAAACTAAACAGTTTATTTCTTGAAACAGTTTAGAAGACATTTCACATGAAGAACTTCATAGTATAATTGGATAATTTTTAGCAGGGCTTATCTGGAAATTATAGATTAGTTGTGTAAAACTGTAGATGCTACCACCTTTGTTAATAAATGTAGTTCAGAATTCCATCAAGAACTAGAAAAATCTTTGAAGTAGAAAAGGTCCCCTGGCTGACCTCACACTTGGTTATAAAAATGAGGAGTCTTGCAAGCCATGGGAAATCCCTTTTAAAAGTGTTTATGTCCCTAGGAATTATAAAGAAATAAATAAATGCATACATGCATAAATAAATAAAATAATAGCAACAGACTTCATCTGCTCTGCCTCAGCTCTGCTGGAAATTCACAACCCAGCAAGTTTACTGAAGTATATAATTAGTAGTTAGAGAAAACTTTTCTCTAACACACTTGTTTTTCTGTGTTAGAAATTGGGAGGTATTTTTTTTATTTGCAAAATTTATTTACAATTATTTTCACTTTAGGTGAGCCTGTGGCCTATTTGTGAGTCACCCAGCAAATACAATTATAATTTGTGTATGTCCTGGGGATCATTATCCCATATTCGGGGTGTGCCTAAAATTAGTGTTTCTCTTTCTTCTCCCCTCCAGCTTCCCGGCTCAGGGGTATCGCGATGTTTGGGAGCCCGGGCCGAGATCCAGGCAGGGGCAGGGGCTGGGGCTGGGGAGTTGCTCGCTTTTCCAGTCAGCGTCGGGGCGAGCGGCTGCATGTGCCAAGGTCTGTGTGTTTCCTGCCGGGGCACTGCTACACTGTGACTTAGCAGTCTCTTACCTGGGAGTGGGTTGGTCTGTGCCCAGTTGGGAACAGAGAACAGTCAGCGTTTTTGCTGGGAGCAGTTGGCTGCTTGGCTACCCTGTAGCCCGGCTCTCCGGCTTCAGTCTGCCTGCTCCATTTCTTTTTCTGCTGCCGTGGCTGCTCCTGCCTGAATCCCCAGGGACCCAAGCCAGGGAAAGCACACCAAAAGGCTCCAGCCCAGCTGTTTCACCTGCTGTGACTGCCATTGGAGAAGAGGTCGACACCAGGTAGCCGCTGGGTTTTCCCCCTGGCTGTTGGAAGTGCCCCATGGAAGTTCTACTCCCCGCAGCGTGAAAGCCAGGGCCATCTCTGACCATATGTTGGGAAAGGGGTATTCATCCAGCATCACCCCACCCTCTGAACATTTGCTTGGGTTGTTGTTCTTCTGTGTGTGTGTGTGTGGAAGTAGGTTCTGACAGTATAGGGCTTAACAGTTATTTACTTTTTTTCCCTTGCCTTGTGGGTGGGCATTCTGTTTGTTAATAAACTATTTTTTAATTCACTTTCATCTCTTAGTATTCATTCCCTATAAGTGGGAAGGGATTTTTTGAAACCTTTTGGAGAGAAGGACTCAGTCCAGAGAGTCCTCTCTTAAATTTGTCTCAAAACTGAGACAGTGTATTATTTTGCAAATACACATTTTTATGTTCAACACAGAAATAATTTCTGAAAAAATCAGTTCTGATATTGTTTTCTATTTAATTGAAACAAATTACTAAATTGAATACCTTTTTTTTAGTGTCTTCAGAAGAGCAATCTATCCATTAATTTTCCACTAATGCTTCCAGTACTATTAGGTTTGTACACAATACATGCCAAGAAATGTATGGAAATAGACAATTTGCATATTTATAAAAAAGAAAAAAATGTTTTTGGATTCATTAAAAAAACACACAAAGTTTTTCTAATTAATTTAATTATAATATTTTCTCTATTTCTCATTGAACATGATGGCAGATTTACTGTCATGACATTTTAACATTTCTACCTTTCCTTCAGCATTTTTCTGCCCAAAGAGTGAATTTCAATGATTAACACTGTGTTTCTGTAAAAGATGCCTCTTGCCTTCAGGAGAAGTTGATTTATAATCCTCTAGTACTATAAGAAGGACTGCTATGCATGAAGTGCTCTGCAATATTTTGTGGAAATTCAATATAAAAATACAGCATCACAGATGACTCAGAAAAGCATAAGTGAAATAGAAAAGATACTGCTTTCAAGTGTAAAATAAAATAATAAAAATTGGTGTCTAATTTAAATAAGTGATCATGTACTACTAGAAATTACAGATTAATTAATTATTTTCAGGCAATCTGATAATCAATCTATTTTCTATTTCTCAAATGAAAGAACAGGAATATACTGACAACTTGACAAAAGTGTGATAGGTGATTTATTTGGGGATTAACAAAAGGAAAAAAATAAGAAAAAGAAAGGAAAGAACGTGCACCTTAGCTGCTGTATTTATCTTCTACAGCCATGCCTGGTATCATTTAGACAAAATACAGATGGTTAGTAGGCTACCACCTGCACTAATTGACTATTTAATAGAGACTTAGTGGTTATGAAACATTCTTTTAATCAAGGATTTTTACAATCAGATCATTGTGGTCTTGTGACAACTGAACTTCTGATTTATGCTGGCAGACTAAAAAATGTTGTGAAACTATGCAGTGAACACTAATGGAGAAAGTGAGGGGGAAAGAAATGCTTTTACTCATAAGCCAGCTACATTTTTCTTTTTAAAGGTCAATCAATGACAGCATGAACTTTTTCTTTTTTGATACTGAGAAACAGCAATAAATTTCTTTCACCATATATGGTGATCAGATACATTGCTGGACGATTTTTAAGTCCAAAAATCCTAATAAGTGACCTTCTTTTTAAAATCACTATTGTTTTTCTTGACAGAAATCAAGCTTGCTTATATGTCAGCTTTCTAACTGTCAAGGTACTTCTTGTCAAACCTCAATCAGAAAGAATTTATATTAAAATCCTTAATTCTTCAAAACTGTTCTGATATAGAAGTTCAAATATTGTCCACAATGAGAAGGAGATTTTTAAAGTCTAAGCCATACTATGTACTGTAAGATCAACTTTTAATCAAGATAGGTAAACCTTTGAAGAGAAGAATCAAACCAACTTACGTTGTTTGCACATTTGGCCAAATCCTAGAATGATTACAAACCTACAGAAGACTGACTGTGTAAGGATGAGTGAAAATTGAGTAAGAACTTAAGGATATGATTCATATAGACATATTTTTATCATTGTTCTGGATTATCATGAAGGACAACTGCTAAAATTGCTTCACGTATTGACAGATACGGTGGCTGAATTTACAGTGAGTTTCATCCTGATATAAAGGATAATATAACTCCAGAAGGGAAAGGAGGCTAGGAAAGAGACATGGACTCTTCAGGTATGTTGTAACTATGGAGACTGCTAAATCTAAAGCTAATGCTTTGGGAACAAAAAATTCACTGCAATTGCTGTCCTAAGGGGTAAATCTTCTGTCTGTACATCACATAAACAAGTTACTCAGGCAAAGTAATAAGGACTTTTAATTACTGAAGCTAATTAGTGTTTACGTGCACCTGTCCTTAGAACTAAATCTAAAATACCTAAATTTATTAATTTCAATGTTTTGTTCTTATTGATGGAAACAGTTCTAATGTAATTAGCATAAATGCTAAAACAGACAGTATTTTTACTAAAGCTGATATTGAATTTGGATGCTTACATTAGCTGATTCTTGGTTCTGAAACTCTTCAGTTTTCAAAAATACAACAATGGGGATTTTTTGATATTGGAATACATATCATATTGGAATATCATTTAAAAGGCTCAAATGTGGCACAGTTAATAACAAAAACTTGCATAATGTGAGAAATGTGAAGAATATTAGATGGAATGAAAAAACCCCAATTTATACAATGGTGGAAAAATAGAATAATACAAAACACCTTTGTAGGGCAATATTCCAGGTAATTATGCTGCCTCTTATAATTAGAAGAATTAACATGGTAGTTAAAAGTTTGTGGCTGGTGCTCTCTGTATTTTTTGCACAACACCAGATAGGAAATTGCCTTGTCAATTACAATTAAGGTATTAACACAATGCTTTAAGGTCAAAAATGCTTTAGCACGGTAAAGGTAGACACATGTGGTTATAATGTTAAGATATTACTTAAAGTTTAGATATATGTTATTTACATTTTTAGCTGCTTGTAAATGGAATTGAGTTTGTGACCAACACGATGTCTTCATTAAGTGACATTACATGTGTTACGATATGTATGTCAGTGAAAGGAGGTGCACGAAGAATGACAGCTTCCTCCCATGTTCTTATTTCAACTAAGTGAAATTGACTTCCAAGAGGGGACCCATGCTGGCACAGGTACCTTATGTTATGTCATATTTTGGACGAATGAAAATGGGAACTGAAACACTCCTATAACCTCTCTACTTATGTAAAATCACAATTTAGATTCCACACTGCTGTCTTCTCTCCTTCATTACATTTACTTGCACACATAAATACAGGGAGTCAATGGTAACTTCTTGACCCTTGCTGATGGAAGATTAACTCATTCTCAGCATGTACATGCTTTGTGTATAAGATGATCACCAACATTTAGTCTATTTCAGGAGAAATACTAATTAAAATAGGGCTTGTATTTGAAGTCAGGATACATATGTAGCAAATGTTTTAGAAATGCATACACTAAACATTGCCTGAATCTAATTCAACAAGAGATATGTAATCTGTTTTCTGATAACTCAGTTTCTGCACTCATTTTGAGGTTTGGATTTGTTTGGATTTTTCACTGTGTTTAAATAATTTATAGAAAAGCCATATCCAACTTCTTGATTATTTAGACTGTTACTAAACTATGTAAACTATTATTTAAACTATTTTCTGGGAATTCTAAGAAGATTCAAGGACTTTGAGGATATCCTCACTCCAGGAGGTAAAGTATGGAGTTCAGCTGGATGAAGGCAAGATCAGCTCCTGCATTGACAAGAGCTGCTGTGAAGGGAGCTGAAATCCCGCCCAACTTCCCTTTTCCTTGGGAGTTGTGTTTAAACTGGGATTGTACTGCTGGCCCCCAGCTGTGCTACGCTGGAGCTACAACTGTGCCTGGTTTTCCTCCGGACCCTGACTATGACTCTCTGGTTTGACTTCCTGGCTTGCCTTCAGATTTGTCTCTTCACTGCAGTCATGCTGGGTGACTGGACTGTGTCTGATCTGATCCCTGCTTCTGGACCTGGTCCTAAGACAGGCTTGCTGCTCTGCATCCCTGCTCCTTGTTGATGCAGCCATTGCTCCTTCCTCCCCTGCTACCATGCTCTGCTCCCAGCTTACCTCCTTACCCTACCTTACCATACAAACCTCACTTCCCTTGGCCATTTTGTCCTGTGATCTCATTCCTCTAAATAGGTGCATCCATTTGTCAAACACCTTTATATTATCAAAGCATCCTGAGAAAATCTGTAATTTGCACATATGTGTGTGAGATTCATAAGGCATGGGAATACTTTTCATTTCTTACCGAGGTAAGTGATCTCCCCTTTGTTTCTAGGCACTCATAATCATATTGTGCTGTTCTTGCTTGTGTTCACATCCTCTGCTCTGTGATCTCTCCTTCCTACCCTGTCAGCGTCCAGGTCCTCCTTCTTGCCTGCTCATACAGTCCAATTTCTGATTTTTCTTTTACAACGGGTTGTGTAGGGAATGAGGACTAGAGTTTCAGCTTCTGAGTGCCATAAAGGAACATAATTGTTTCTTGAATTTATCCCAAATAACCTTCAGCATGTTAACACACAACCTCTAGTAATATCTCCGTTAAAAAAGTGAACTCCATCTCTCTGTAAATTAATTTTCTCTAGTACTTGTGTATAGTCTTAGGACAATCTTACTTGATCTTAAGATAGAGAAAAAAATGAGTTGGGGGTTCCCTCCTTGCTTTTGGAATATTTGTTTGAATTTTCTGTACTTTAATCAAGCCGGACTGGAATTACTAAAGAAAGAATTTGTGAAAAAATACTGAATACTGAATGGAAACAAACTCATAATAATTTAGTAGAGAAGAGGAACTTCTCTGTCCCGTCACCTGTTTAACATTTTTCAATAACTTCAATAGCTTGAGCTATGGTGTATGTGATAATGTAATGTATGTATATTTCCTAATGGCTTTTTCTTTCCCCACCAGCAATAGAAGCTTTATATGATGCAGATAGTTAATATCCAGTTTTACCCAGTCATATCTGAAAGCAGAGAACCTTTGTCCTCAGATCACAGGATTTCTTCTCATAAAAGAACAAAGAAAAAGACCAAGGTTTGCAAGTCCCAGCAATACAGCAGACTCAAGAATATCTGGGTGTTTCTACTAGATCCTTTGAGTACTGTGGTTCTTTCATTCACTTAAGGACAGTAAAACTTATTATTGTTCTGTTAAGTTCAATTCAAATATTTCAAAGATGATAATTCAGTGGGAGTGAGGCAAAAGGACCTTGTCTGAATATCTATTTATTATGCAGAGAGAAGAACTGTGGTGTCATGACTGCTTTATATGATGAGCTGTATCTTCCAGTGAAAACTTGAAGATAAGTCCCACAAGTAGCTTAGGAAAGGGGGACTGAGAATCTTCACTTTTATATCTGTTTCTTAAAGAACTGTGTTATGTTTCCACATCCAGTTGGTGAGGACGTTTAGGTGCTTCAGAATTAGGTTCAAAAGATCCAACATCTGACTCAACTTCAAAAAACACACAGGCTGTAGCATTGCCCAGTGGTAGCCAACAGCGATGAGAATAATGAAGCAATATTAATTGAAATGTTAAAACTTTAATCACCTGTTTTGCAGAGGGTTTTTTGGTTTTTTTGGGATTTTTTTTCATGAACTAAAACTGATTCTGAAACTGAAATCTCTGCTCAGCCTTAGATGGAATTGAAACAAATATATATTTTCAGCTACCACTTCAGAAGATAAATATAGCTGAAAGTTTGCAAAGTTGTATATTTAATAATATTAAATAGCCCTAAAAACTCTCTCTGACTATAAATGGAGCTTGTCTCTCCTGGTACGTTAATTTTCCATCCCTCATAAGAGGAATAATTAATCTCTACCTCTTTCCGTTTCATTCCTTACTCTTTCAGTGTGTTAGGATTAAGAAGGCAAGAAAGCCAAGGAAGAACAAAGCAACCATATCAAAATGCAAGAAGTCATATATTGAGATGAAGGAATGAAGGAATTTCATACTGGGACCAAAGATGTGGTTTTTCTTCAAGTTTTTAAAAGTTTCAAAGTTTTGTTTTATTAATTGTGACTGGAGGGCTCAGTTTCTCTTCTGTCCTGTCAGATTTTAATCCACTTAAAAACTCTAATGCTTTAAAGTTATATTAATCAATTGTTAATGTATAATTTAAATTTACACCATTATCTCTATTTTATTTTCTGAAATTTAAAGAGGAATCTATAGTTTACATATAAAATGAATTGAAAACACACTGTCTATACTATGGCAGCTATATACCAATTTCTTTAATGTTCACCATGTAATATTTAAGATGCACTTTTTATGTCAGAAGATTAATTTCAAAAAAATTGTCAGGGAGAAAAATAAGAGATAATATTATATATTACTGAAAGTCTCTGGAGCAAGAGAGAAATAAAATCTTCATAAAATTATCTAAATTTTTCCCTAGCATTTACTTCATATGATTCAGTCTATCTTCTAATTCTCATAATTAAGATTAAAATTACAGTAAGATAAGACTGTAGGTCTCTCCCAACTCAGGATATTCTATGACCCTACGATGCTATGAGGCTGATCAGTTTGCTTTGAAGACTGGAGGCTGATTTTCTTGGTTTATATTCTCTCCAGGGTTTATTTTTTCCACTTGTTATAAAAAAAGTGTTTCGCAGAATCATTTCTGTCTCAATTAAAAGGAAGCATATCTTCGTTATCTAGTCCTTGGTGTAAATTGTGCTGTTAGCTAAAATATATTTCAGTTGTTTCACTTTTTCCCTTTTTTTCCTCTAAATAATTGATCAGAAGAGTGAAAGATTAACATTTCCATATAATTCAGCATCTACATCTGTACCTATTCCTACATTAGTATTCCTTAGTCTAAATTTTTTGATAGTGTTGTCCCCAGTTAAAAGAATTATGAATTTTTAAAATTATAATCTAATATAAAATAAGACCCCTATGTATTATACAACACTAAAACTATAATGAAAAATCGAAGAATACGATTGTCAGGGTTGTAGAATTAAAGAAACTGATTAAACTGCTATGCAGTAAGAATAAAAACAATGTATTTAAAGTGACTGCATTAGAATGTGAAATAGAATTCTTGGCAATTATGTTTTATTGGTATTTTTGTATACATGAAAAGATCACTGTCTCTTTAATTCATGGGTATTGTTGCATGACATAGAAGAATTAAAGAAATAATTTAACATTCTAGGTATTATATTAAATAGCATAGTAGAGAAAGTTTCCAAAGCTATTTTGTTATATCTGCTATTAAAAGATTAAGAGTCTTTAAGCAATTTTACACTTTTAAATTCTAGTCCTGCAACTGCTTGCATGTGTTTAGCTTTACCGTGCACTTCAACCATAGGCCTCTGAGGTTAACCAAAGAAAGAGATTTGAAGCTATAAACTCACACTGCGCACAGGTGGGATTATAATTTATTTCACAGTAAACATGTAAAAGATAGAAAGGAAAAATAAGCTTTCAAGTGAGTTGGGTATTAAATTTTAATTCATCATTATTTTTGATGAGGAAATGATGGGCTCACTAGAATTTGGATCTTAATATTATTTTACCAAATAAAATCAAACTTTTTTTTGTATTTTTAATACAAATATTACATACTTAGCAATTCTTGTGGTGAATGATCCATGAAGTTATATTTGTAATAACACAACTACTGATGCTGCTAACTATGGTAAGTATAGGTAACTGCTTAAACTAACTCTATAAATAATTTTAAAAGCCCAAACCTCAATTAAATCTATTGAATTATTAAAAAATAAAGGAGTATTTAAAGGAGATATGAAAATTGACCATTAAGATAAAAACCTTTAAGAAACAACATAAAAAACATTCTTTGTCAGACACATTCAGACACCAGGTATGTTGCATAATAAATGAATATGGCTAAAATAAAAATGTTTTAAAATAGTGTTGTTAATGTTTATTCTTTGTATGTATATGTAACTCCATAAGAGTTTCATACTACTGTGTCCTCTTTGTCTGGATTTCTAAATCAACAACTTTTCTCAAATGTCTCAGCAACTTGAAACAGATCACTATTACTGAAATATTTTCTCCAGAAGACGCTAACCTAAAAGTAACTCTCTACCATTTCTTCTGGTTTTGATTTTTCTTCTATCAGGAGACAAACTACAGGAATGACTTTGCTGGCATAAGTGTCACATAATTATTCTGCAATAGATTACTGAGATGAAAATAAATCTATGTTGTGATGAGGAAAGACAAGATTATGGAGTAAAAGAGAAAAAAAATATGTAAAATTCACCTTTTTGTACATGCACCTCAGTAGTATGTAGAAGGTATATAATGCTGAGAATATAAGACAAGTTTTCAGTCTTTCTTACCTTCATTCTTTCATTAACAATAAAATAAAGCTGCAGATTTCTAGAAAAGCCACACTCCTTAGCAGACCCATAGTATGGGTAATTTGTGTGCCACATTGTGTGCCAATTTGTGTGCAATGTGTGCCACATTGCTTGAGCCATGTGCACACTTGATTGCCTTTTACCTGGCTAGTTTCTCCTCCTTTATGAACATCAAATTTAGAATAAGATCTTGAGCAGCAAATACGCAAACATCCTAAACTCTTTTCTCTATTTCTATTCTTGTTTCTCTTTATAAAGATCCTACTTTGCATTATCAAAGACAATGCTGAGGTCAAGCTGGGAGCTTTCATCATAATTACCTGCCTGGCAGCTAAACTAGGATTAAAAAAATCAGTCTTTCCATAAGTACATATTCTTCTGAAAGACGTAAAATAGCAGGTTATGTCAAAAGATCTTCCTGAAAGAAACGGTTCACAAAGTAAGCACTTTAAGTAGGATACAAATTTTATGCATGTAAAAGGTACATGTAACTCAAATTACTTATTAAATGGAAAAAAATATTCTAGATACACAAATCCAAACTATATGTGCTTAAATGTTATTTTTTCTTCATTAAGCTGAAAAAATTTTGGCTGCCTTTATAGTATATAATTGTAGTATAATATACTACAATCAGATAACTCAGTTCTAGAGTAATTCAACATGCTTAGTCTCCTTGAGCTGCTTTGGGAAGAGTTCCTCTTAATTATTAGAATGAGATTTAAAAGTCTACAGAGTCATTTGTATTATGCAGGTGATTTCCAAACGAGGTATCATTTAGGTAAATGCTCAAGAAGGAGTTAGTACTAGGAAGCTTAAAACTGGTGTGTCAGGTGATAAAGGCCTTAATATAAGAAAGACTTAAGACTGTAGTGTGAATGACTTATGCTATGTAACACATACAGTAATTTTGTTTTATACCTCTGGAAAAAAAAGAGTGAGAGATGTGAACTAGAAATGTCTTGATTTTGTGCATACTGTCTTGGATATGCAAATTTTGTCTTAAATGTAAAATGAATTCTCATGCCACTCTCTGTAAAACTTTTTTTGTTTCTATGGTGATAGACAAAACAAATAAAAATAGAGCTGCTACAGAAAAATATGAACACGAAAGAAAAGTTGCGTAGTACTACTAAAATTAAGTTACAACTTTCTGTGGATTTTTAGCCTATCCAGCATAGGTGTTAAAAGATTCAGCACAGATAGGCCGTACACAGATGCATACAAAGAAGTTGTTACTGCCACAGCTTCATATTTAAAGCATTAATATGTGTGCTAGTTTGAATGTGAACCCGCAGGGGAAATTAACCCCACACAAAATATCTGGAGAGATTTTAGGTCAAAATTACAATTTTAATAAAAAGGTTAAAATAAATGCAGTAATACAGAAACACCAGCCTAAACAAACCGACAGAGTCACGGTACAACCTGACACGCCCCTGACCAGGGTGGTAGCTGTGTAGTCCAGTTAGGCACTGGTTCGGTAGAAGGTTTGGTCTGGAGACCTTTGGGTTTCCAGTCCTCTGGTAGTCCAGTGGTCTGGTGGAGTGGAGTCCAGTCGAGTGGAGTAGTCCTGAGTCTAGTTGAGTCCAGTCCAGCAGAGTGGAGTAACTTCTCCCATCTCAAAAACCTGCTTTTATGTCATGTTTCTTGGCTGGTACCTCCCCCAGGGGCAAGGACTTCCACAATGGAAAAAGATTTTCCCGATGTTCTATTGGTTGCTTCAGCAATGAGCTCACATGAGGCTTCTTGGAGGAGTACACCGTTTCTGACATTCTATTTTTACCTTGTTCGGTAATGGTCCATTAATCAAGATAATTCACTGAGGGTGGTTCTGAGGTTCTATTGGTCCATGTTTATCAAGTTTGGTAATGGACCATTAATCAAGATAATCTACTCACGACGGGTGGTGCAATGGGCCATTAGTTGAGATGATCTGCTCGGGATGGGTGGTGCTTGCTGTCGGCCAGAATGGTTATCTCGGTTAAGATAAGGAGTACCACCCCACCTCACATGAGCATGGCCTCAGGGACCAGGTGTGTAACTGTGAGCAATCCAGCTTATCAAGGAAATATGTGGGTGGTAATAGAATATGGTTAACCCAGGACAACATGACAGCCACAGTAACAGCTATGTGTCTTACAAGTATATACAATCAGAAACTCTGATGAAAATTCAAGTTGCCAAAACTCCTGATTTTCAGTGAAATTTCACACAAATTTTTTGTGTAGATTTGGAGAAAGATAGGAAGGTAGATTTCCTATGACATTTTACTGTGACTCTGACACTATTTTCAAAATTCAAGCAAATTTTTTTTGGAAACATGAACATAGTGAGATCTAGTTGAAATTTCTATGTTATGTTTAGATTCAAACAAGCTTAGACCTCACTTAGAGGTATGAAATGATGCAGATGAAATTAAGGTAAATTTGTTTCCCAAAATACATTGGTTATTTGATTTCATTGAACTTTGGATGAGTTCACACTGCAGCCCTGATCAGTATTTGTAGCTAAGTGCTTAACACCACCTAAGAGATGGTTATGTATCACACAAGGAGCAATGCTACTGGAACTACTAGAATCAGTCAACAGAAGCTCCAGGCAGGAGATACGGGTTTTGAGACATTTTATGAATCTGAATACTCAGGAAGCATACTGGCTCCAGCAGAATCAGTAGGGTAAAGGTAGATACGAATGTCATCAAAATACTAGAGATGAATTAGTCTATTTCATTGGAAGATTGAAGCCAATGATAGATGGATGATAGGAATCAGTTTTGTGAGCAGCTAATCTCTCATGGAAAGCAGATCTATAATACAGATAGACTATAATTTATAGGTAATTTTAGGCCTAAAATCTCTTATATATTCACTGAACCCTGAAATAAGACTTACATGAATAAAATTAAAGAAGAAAATATCCTGAGTATGGAAAAAAAAAAATTGTAAAAGTTTGTGGATATACCATTGCCTAGTAAATTCACTGAAAAAATTAATAACATGTACAGATTTATAACCCACAATAAAGTATGTGCTATTCCTTATTGGTGAATAAGACTTAACCCTCTTGGTTAAAGAGGGTGCATATATGTAAGTCTTATTTTGCACAAGCAGTGACCTATGAATAGATATTTGTAGGAGAGGAAAGTTTCATCTCCTTCTTTTGACAACACAGCACACCAACAACTATATTTAAATGCTGTACTGCATTTTATTCCAAAGAGTTGTTATTAAAACTGTCTGGAAGATAGGATAAAAATTAAAGAAAAAAATGCCTCACCCATTGCATGAAAGCATATCTGATTCTAACCATACATGGAATCTGTTTGCTATCACCATTTTACACACAGTATTATTGAGATAATTTCACCATTTAAAAACAATATATGTGCTTACATTATATCTTTATCATAAAGTATCTAAACCCACTAAATAACCTTTCTTATAAAATTACAGATTATTTGAGTCTAACCAAAAGATTTCCGGGGTTTAAAGCAATATTTATTTAAGTATATCTAAAGTTACAAAAATAAGATCAGCTTATATAAAAGCCTGCAGTGCTTTTAGACAGTGACAATTTGAATTCAGGTGTCTATCAATACATAACAGTGATATATTTAACTACTTTCCCTATTATAATTACTGTCAACTATTAATACATGTCTGTGTGACAACTCTACACAAATGCCTAATTTGGTGACACTGAAAAATTTTTTCCAGTGCTTCATGACATGAACTAGGACTCAGCTTCTAGGAATGTCCACACAATAGCATACAGTCAGCTACACAATCTCTCAACAAGCTGATTTGTGTTTCAAAGTCCTTTAGCCATGATGATGCATGGTATGATACAGGGTTACATTATAGGGTCAGTGTGGTGAAAAAGATTATGAGTATCTTCATTCAGTATGTGGTATGCAGATGATGCATGTAAGGAAGAGGTTTTGTAAGCTGAACACAAGAATCTGAGAAGACCAAGGACATCAACTTCCTTTGTCTGTGGATAGGCTACAAAGCTTGCTACGTTTTGTTAGGAGCACTACAGTCCTGGTAACATGATCAGAGTCCACATTAGTAACATGATCAGAGTCCTGCCTTTCTGTCAGATTCTCACATTTCCTTCTCATGAAATTGAGGTAATAGAAGACATAGCTTCTCCTATGTGAAGGGAACTATTTCACATTTCCTTAGTTTAGTGCTCCTGCTTTAAAATAAAGATGTCTTATTTACCTATTTGGCAAGCTTAAAGGAAAAATCTCTCTACTTCTTGGACAAATTTGAGCATTTAAAGAAAAACATTCAAGTCCTGTGAAGTCAAGTTGAACTGGTTGCTGTCTGTTGTACAGTATATGGGCATGGTGTGTGCTAACTTTGCCTTTCTCTGCCAAAGAGCACATATCATCCCATGAAGAGGCATTGTCACACATTGATAAATATATGTTGGTGAATATCATTAATTAAAAGTACATATTTACAGAACCAGAAGTTCAGTCTATTATTTTTTGTTCATTTGGTTGTTGTTTTTTTTTGTTGTTGTTGCTAATGAAACATATTCCTTTTATTTAATTCTGAAGAATGTAGTTTAGTTTAATTCATTTTTGCCACTAAAGCTCTATTAAACAAAAAACCCCAAAGTTAACAGTCTTCACATAAGCAATTGAACTGCTTAAATATATCTTCAGTGACTCCAAACATCTCTTTTCATAAGAGTTTGAGAGCACTGGGACCATACAAATTCCGACTACATCTACTAGCTTTTGGAATAATGATCCTGAAGGTTTTTTTATACTTCTTCAGGTAGGGAGAAGAAGTTAATTCATGGTTTTGTTCACCCTGTAATGGATAGAGTTACCTGATGTACCCATTTGGAAATCACATGATTAACTGATTTGAAAAATCTCTATAACTAGAAGCTAAAAACTTCCAGCCATCACTTTAAATTTGGTATATACCTCATATCCCTATATCCTCTGACTTTGCAGTTCTTTGTGAGTTTCTGCTAGGATATACTGAGAGAATGTAGAATTAATTACACTGAATGACCAAAATAATCAAGAAGTAGATCAAGAAAAATATTTCATTTTAAAACAGTATAGTAATCTGTTTTCTGCTGTGTGGAGTCTAAACGACAAAGACAGGTAATATGTTCATTGCCTGGAGGATGAGCAAGACTCTTGTGCCATTCACCTGTGACCTTTCTGGCTGAGAGATAATAGATCTCCAGACTTAAAAAGCACCTTTCAGATAAAAAAAAATAAAGGTTGGATAATCTTCAGGGTTTAAAAAATGTTACCATTTCTTTTTTTTCATCTTTTGTCTTTACAAATGGTTTGAATAACAAGTGAGACAGTGTTGCTGATACTTAAGCTATTTTCTTAGTGTAAGAAATAGGGGAAATAAATCTCTAAGGGGATTGATATATAATTAAGACAATACACATTCTTCCAGCTTCACTTTTCCCCTATAACTAAACACCAACTACTGTTGGTGTTTGCTTGTTATGCAGTGGATAAAGATAATATCACTCCCTACAGAATTATTGTTTAAGAAAACCTATCCCAAAGATAGATTTTTTTACTCTGCCATTTACTCTGCCATATCCAACACAAGACATACACAAGAATGGTGTATCGTACAAACTCCTATCAACCATTCATTTTAATAGTGTGCTGTCATGTGAAGAGTTTTACAAAAGCCATATTTATTTAACAGCTCAGCTAAAGCTAGCTTCTTTTAAATCCCATTGTTTCAAGATGTATTTTTTTACTTCTATGTTCTACTTCACCCGATGGATTTGACATGCAACTAGTTTGTAAATTTGAACCTCCCTTTTGTTTGACTTCTTTTTTACTTGTTTATTTGCCATATAGGAGGAGAAAATTCTAAGGCAGAAATGTATAATGACTTCAAGATCACAGACAATTATATAAAAAATTATTCATAGTATGTTTTAATAACTGAAATTAAAAATGTCAATATTCTTAAATAAAAATCACCTTAAGTGTAGTTCTCCACTAAGTGACATGTCCAGTTGTTTCTTGAACACTCCCAGAGATGGTGATTCCAACACCTCCCTGGGCAGTCAATTCCAATGCTTAATCACCCTTTCAGTTAAAAAATTTTTCTGATGTCCGGTGTGAATCTCCCCTGGGACAGCTTGAGGCCATTTTTTCTTGTCCTGCCACTAGTGATCTGGGAGAAGAGTCTGACCCCCACCTGGCTACAACCTTCTTTAAGGCAGTTTTAGAGAGTGATAAAAAGCCTGAGCCTCCTTTTCCCCACGACAAACACCCCCAGCTCCCTCAGCCACTCCTCATGTTGATGCCTTAAGGATTAGCTTTTAGATTTTTCTAACCCTGCACTGCACTAAGGTGTAATTCTGAACTCCATATTATGTGCTTCACATTCTTGTTAGACAAAACATTCCTCTTAGGCCTGGAAAACAAGGTCACTATCCTAGGCCTAAGTATAAACAAAAGTGAATTGGGAGGGGGTGAATGGGGGAATATTACCTCATTACCTGAAACTGTAATTGGACAACTAACTTCTGATAAGAAAATGTACCAAACCTATATCTAGGGGGGAAAACTCGTGATCGGAGTCCATCTTGGTCTAGCCTAGCATCGGCAAGGCTCTGTACCAGAGGTGTACCACCCGAAGGCCTTCAATAAATTCATACCTTTATTCACTAACTTTGTTCAGTCTCTGTTTCAGGTACTCCCAATTTTAGGCATCAATGTGACTCACTCACTCTAGCACTTCAATGTCTTTCCTGTAGTGAGGAGCCCAGAACTGGACACAGGACTTGGGGCGCATGCTCACCAGTGCCGAGTATAGGGGGACAATCACTGCCCTGGTCCTGCTGGCCACACTATACGGGCTGGGATGCCACTGGCCTTCTTTGCCAACTGGGCACAGTGGTGGCTCATGTTGAACCTGTCAACCAACAACCCCAGCTTCTTTTCTGCTGGGCTCCTTTCCAGCTGCTCTTCTCTCTTCAAGAGAATGTCAAAATGTTGAAACTTGTCCTGGTGTCCTATTCGCAGTATTTTTGTGACACTTGAGTGAATTATCAGAAGTTTATGAAAATTTGTCCTCACTTTGTCTCATCTTCTGCAAGGTTCCAATGCAGGAACAGGTTCTTTTAGCACAGATTTCTCTGTGCAAGCTAGATGTAAAATCCTACATGAGATATTGTTTCTATAGGCTAATTTTTAACTATGGTCTAGGGCATCCATTCACAATTCAAATATTATCACTTCTAAAATGTCCTAAAGCTTGGATAGGAAAGAATCCTACATGACTGTCATGGTCACGAAGTTAAAGTCTGGGTCAAATGCCCTTGTCAATGGGTTGGGTGCATCTGTAATGCACAAAAAGCTCATCTGCATCTTCAGTGTAATTTAGTTTTATTCTGTCCTAGACCAGGAAAACATATAAAATATTAACCAGCTGCTGGTAAGATCAGAAGACTGATTCCCCAATAGCTGAAATCAAGAGCGTATTTCAAACTCAAGCAAAAACTAACTCCACAAAAATTTTGAGTTTATTTGTTTTTTGTGGGTTTTTTGTTAGTAAGAATATGTTTTCCAGGCCTACTTTATTGATAAAAGTTTTTGCACAGTCTTAGCATCTTTCCACATACAAAAATTTGCTGGAACCAATACTGCATGAGATAATTCATTAGGGACAGATGATGCATATTTACTAGCTCAGCATATCCTCAGTGAAGATGTTAGACTATTAGGTGTATACAATTATTTTGTTCTTCTTTCTCAGCAGTTATCCTTACTGATACAGTCAATGTTTCATCTCAGCATGAAATAACATTAGATAACATTGCATTTTGAGGAAGCAGAAAAAACAAGGGCTCCACAAATGGGAATGCATTAGAAATGCTATTGCAGTAGAGGCCCTGGAGTTATAAATGAGAAACTGATGCATGTACTTAGGAAGGGACTTTACATAAAATCTTTCTCCTGCTGTACATTTCTTATTCTTTAGCACATTCTGCTTCTGAAAGGCATTTTTTGACAAGTGCTAAAGCAGAATTTCCATACATTATCTGGGCTTTCCTAATAGGGTTACTTTTTTCTGTTGCAGTTTTTTGGGTTTGTTTTAATAAAAAGTGCCTGGCCAGAGGACATTTCAGTACTATTGATATTCTGAAAAATGGACAGAATCTTTGCAGTGTAGGTTTTTCCCGTAGAAATACATACAAAGGAAAAGTAAATGTGATTAAGACTTAAAGCAGAACAGACTAAAGGGACAGGATTAATCTCAAATTTAAGCATCTACTAAAGTAACATCTCAGCTAACTAATCAGGAACTTTTTATAATTAATTAAGGTTTTTAGCTTATGATTCATTTAACCTATTTTGGATACATATAGTACAGTATGCTAAACTGCATCACCAGCCATACCCATAGTACTCTATTATCTTTAAAAGCACCTTGCATAATAAAATTGTGTTGACCTTTATGCTGGATCAGACGAATTCAACACATATATTCTGTTAATAACTTTTACAAAACTGCAAACTATTTCCTCAAAAAAAGAAAAAAAAATATTTCCAGACAGGTGTTGTTTCTGACTTTGTTTCATTCACTGTATGCCCACAGATGTCTAGCGGAATTATTTTTTTTCAGCTAGCTAAAAATCTTAGGCTTACTAATAATGCACAGGAGGGACTATAGATACACTATATATACACAAACTTTGTGTCTGTGACTAAGCTCTGATTAATAGATACTGGTATCACTTAATCACTATGAAGTCAGAAATAATTTTTCACTCTTTTCATTAGATAACACTGTTTTGTATAAATATATAGAATCATAGGATCATTAAGGTTGGAAAAGACTCTAAGATCATGAAGTCCAACCATTTAGCTAGCACCACCATGCTCACCATAAAACTCTATCCCCAAGTGCCACATCCACATGTCTTTTACACACTTCCAGGGATGGCAATTTCACCACTTCCCTGTACAGCTTGTTCCCATACCTGATGACCCTTTCCATGAAGAAATCTTTCCTAATATCTGATTTAAACCTCCTCTGCTGCAATTTGAGGCCATGTCCTCTTGTCCTGTCACTTACTGCTTGGGAGAAGAGACCAACCCCATCTCACCACAACCTCCTTTCAAGGCAGTTGCAGAGAGCAATACGGTCTCCCCTGAGCCTCCTTTTTCCCAGGCTAAACAACCCCATCTCCTCACCTGCTCCTCATAGGACTTGTGTTTCAGACCCTTCACCAGTTTCTTTGTTTCTGTGTGGGCAAGCTCCAGCACCTCAATGTCCTTGTAGTAGTGAGGAGCCCAAAACTGTGCATAGCACTTGAGATACGACCTCACCAGGGCAATGATCACTGCCCTGTTCCTGCTGGCCACACTATTGTTGATACAAGACAGGATGTCATTGGTGTTCTTGGCCACCTAGGCACAATGGTGGCTCATGTTCAGACAGCTGTCGACCAACAGATCTTATTCCTCCAGGCAGCTTTCCAGCCACTTTTCCCCCAGCCACTTTTTCCCCACCCTGTAGCACTTCAGGGGGTTGTGACCCAAGTGCAGGACCTGGCACTTGGCCTTGTTTTACTTCAAGCAATTGATCCAGCCCAAAGCCCATTGATCCAGCCTGTCCAGATCCCTCTGTAGAACCTTCCTGCCCTCCAACTCCCTCCACTTGGTGCTGTCTGCAAACTAAGTGTGTACTTGACCCCCCATCCAGATCATTGATAAAGATACCAAACAAGACTGTTTCCTGTGCATGTGACTGGCCAACAACTAACGTAATTCCATTCACTGCCACGCTCTGGGCCTGGCCATCTAGGCAGTTTTTTACCCAGTAAACAGTGCACATATCCAAGCCATATGCAGCCAGTTTCTGCAGGAGAATTCTGTGGCAAATGATTTCACAGTCATTACTGAAGTCCATGTAGACATCGACTTTGTCCACCAAGTGGGTCACTTTGTCATACAAGGAGATAAGGCTGGTCAAGCAGGACCTGTCTTTCTTAAAAGCATATTGGCTGGGCCTGATCCTCTGGTTGTTCTGCACCTGCCATGTGATGCTATTTACAATGTTCTGCTCTATCACCTGCCTCAGAAGCTATGTGCAGCTGACAGACCTATATGTGCCTGCCTAAAGTTTTTGAAAGGTATGATTTTCTCTCTTGGCTTTAATTCATATAAAATTCTTTGTTTAGTTTTATGAATAAGTTATAAGGCTTTTCTGTGGACATATACAGTTGTTTATAATGAGTATCATTGCAATATTGACATTTATTCTTGTAATAAATAATAAGATCTTCCTTTAACCATTAAGAATTTGTTAAAGATAGCAAAAAATTCTTCATGTATAAAGGGAACTGGAAAATCTTGACAAAGTTTTAGAGCCTATTGCAGAATACATTAATAAAAATTTTTTCACATGGAACCCATTTTTAAGCAATATGAGTCTTAACTTCAAATAAAATATTTCAAGATTTTTCTAACTCTTCTTTGCTAAATTGATTTCCATTGTCGTTCATAGGAAGAAAACTAACAAGAGTTTTTTTTAACTTGCAATTTTCTTTACAGCTGAGATATATTTCTGAAGGCATTCACTTACTAGATTGTATGCATTTCTCATTTGAATGTTGTTAAAATTATTTCCTCCAAATCTAAATCTATCTTACATTTGTGCATGTATATCTGATGTGATTCTTTGGGAAAAACAATTTTAAAATGTACTATATTATTTCTGTCAGTAAATTTAAACTCCTCTTCTGTAGTATAAATAGCTCTCCACTGGAATTATCTCAAATGCTCAAGCCTTCTGAGCACCTTTACCTAGCCACTCTATTACCATAAAAAATAATTTAAAAACAATCACTTATACAGTTTTTTCTTGTAATAGGGAATATTCAAATGTAATATGGAAATCATATTACGTTTTTCAAATTGCATTTTCCATATTGTATTTTCAAGCATAATATGGAAAACCAAAACAAAAAACTTCATTCAACAGGAAACAGTTCCTTAGAAATCATGAATAAGCATCATGCCCTAAATGGCATGGAATAATAGAATCATAGAATAACTCAATTTGAAAGAGACTCATAAGGATCATCAAGTCCAACTCCCTGCTCTGCCTAAAACTGTATGACTAAGAGCATTGTCCAGATAATTTTTGAACTCTGTCAGGCTTGGTGCCCTGACCACTTCCCTGGATAGCCTGTTCCAGTGACCAACCACCCTCTCAGTGAAGAACCTTTTCCTAATATCCTACTTGAACCTTCTTTGAGACAAATTCATTCCATTTCCTCATATCCTGTCACTGGTCACCAGAGACAGGATCTCAGCACCTGCCACCTGCCCCTACGCTGATCACTTGAGGAAGTTGTAGACTGTGATGAGGTCACTGCAGTACCTTTATAACATTGGTGGGCACAGCATTTTTTCCTTCTTAGAGGCCCTAGCTATTAAATTTTAAAATAATGACACTTTTCAGACACTTTCATGATTATAAGAAGTAGTCAGTAACTTGTTTTCAAAGGTATCTAATAGCAAGTTTCATAGATGCTGTACTGTACCATAACATTTTTTAACTACATTTAAAAACATAACAGGAAAAAAAAGTAACCATGCATTAAATCCTTCTTCTGTCTCACCTTATACACTGCTTAAAACTTCTTTAATTAGTCCTAAGGATCTGATTAATTCTTCATTTGTGCACATGTAATGCATATGCATGCACACAGTCAAGCAGGATGTATATTTGTGTACCCAGGTTTTATTATATATATTAAAAGACAACTTGATTTATTCACCGTTATTCAGACTTATTTTAGGAATGACATTGCTTCCTATCCTGTGAATACTTATGAACACATTCTCCCACAAAATTCTCTCATCTTTCCTGTGTAAGCAGTCCCCATCCCTTCTAACAGTCATGCAGTGAGATGTTTCTTTTTTACCCTCAACAGATTAATAAATAAATATATTTACTTTGCCCATCTTCAGTTTGCATAACATTAACATAAGTGTGAAACAACTAAAAGTCATTAAAAGATTTCTTTATTTTTTGGAGCCATAACAGTTGAAATCCCTGCTCTTGAGAAATTTTTATCCTAATGAATTTTGACACTGACTTCAGCAGAGTAAAAGTTCTGTTACCCAGTATTTTGTTAATGCAGTTTATGGAATATATATGCCTACAGAATACAGTGCTCTATTAGCAACAGTTCATCTTTATCTTTGCTTCCTGATGCTGAGTGGGTTGCAGGAAAAGCTGGGAACAAAGTATTTTGGTTTTGCAATAGATCTATGAAATGATGAACAGAGATGCAATCAGATTCAAAACTACTACCTTTCAGCTGGCAAGTACTTCCCATTAGGACTTCGAAGGGTGATTTCAGAGACTGCTGAAGCCCTAAATTGCTACTGAATGACCTGATTATTCTTATTTTTTTTCTCCCAGAACAAACAAGAATGTGATTCTTTTGCAAAAAATTGTTCTGGTCCTACAATTTCAGTGACATTTTGAAAAGAGATGTATCTGATGATGCTTTGCAGTTTCATAATATTTTTTACTAAGTGTCACATACTTTTACAGTCATGGTAACACAAGTTTCAGATTACATTTAAACCTTTTATAATTGGAATCTTTGAACATTGAATAAACATTTAATAAAGCAAAGTAAAATGTTTTATTATGAAAACTAAATTATTAAAATATCACATTCAAACAGCAGAATTATTAAAATAACAGAGAAGAAATCGTGAATTCATTCCTTTGTCTTAATATATGCTAATACCTCACAAATCTGTTTTAAGAATGGGATTATTTCCTCATGTAGATGACTTTCTGTTGCTCAAATACTTCTGTGTGGCTCATATTGTTTGATGTTGTTCCTGGAGGATAATTCATTGTCCCAAAGTATGCTCTTAGCTGTCAATACTAAGAGTGACAAAACTTTGAAGAGTGTAACACACAGTAATTACATTTATGAGACATTTAATAGTAATGCTTTATAGAATTGAGATGACTCATTGAGCTTAAGCCACATCCTTCAATTATGATAATGCTTTTTTTCAGCAGAAGCTTTCAAGAGTGCCAGTATCTGTAATTCAGTGACTGAACTTAGACAAGACACACCATGAAAGCAAATAAATATCCTAGAGCTAGTGGGCTTTGTGAGGACTTCTCTGCTGGCTTCTTCATGCAAAAGCTGTCTCCTGAGCACTGTTTCCATGAGACATTTGACTTCTAACTCTGTTTTATGGTTTGTAAGATAAGACAGGAAACCTATGTAGACCGGAGATACTTAAACAGAGTTTGTCCAGAATGCTGACAAAAATCTGCCATAATTTACATGCTTGCCTTGGAATAGCATGCAGCTTGAAACAATGCTTTTTTTTCTTTGTAGATTCACTGTGACTTTTCAAATACATAGAACACTGCTGGTACAGCATCCATATCTAGAAAGCTGCTTTGCATGGTTTGTCCGGAGTTGATATTTTCCCCCATAAACTTTAACATGAAACCATTCCTGTGCTCCCTATTTCTCAACATCAATTCACCGGCATAAAAAGAAACAAAACTCCCTGAATTCCTTTTATTTCTGGTTTCTAGAAAGATCCTAAATATCTCTAGTATTAGAATATAAATGAATATAGCTTTCTAGCTATCTACATTCTGTCCTTGCAATCGTAAACTCAGGAAGTTCTTTTATAGTTCTCCTTACTGCAGCACACGTGGATTCTAGAATTGGAGGCATTAGTCCTGATTTCACAATTTCCTCAGAAGTTTGGGCTTTTAATCATTATGAGATTAGGTAGGATATTGCAAGATTTTTCAGATCTTGGATTAAGATTCAGTAACTGTCTTGGAAGCCATTCTGGTTAGTGTAGTTTCTTAGGCTAATCTGCTTTTTTCTTCAAAATGTACTTCTGCAATATAAAAATTTATGTGTTATGAAGACTTTTGTTGCAAGGTTTTCTCTAAAATAATGTGTTTATGCATTGAAAAGTTTTATGCTCTAAGTTTTGGAATCCCACTTGTTTAAATACTAAGTGTCTATATTAGGAAAACCCTTGACAAAAGGTTTTCTAAGTAATTGGAATGTTTAGCAGAAAGAGGAATTTTCATTCTTGTCAATGTAAGTAAAAGTCAAGAAAACAGTTTTGCCAAAGAATTACATTCCAACTGTACAATCTCTGTAAGCTTTCTGGAAGCATTTGAGTTGAATGAGAGAGAAAACCTCTTGGGAGTTAATTTAAGTTTCAGTAGTAATAAGCAGGGTTTAATTTCAGTCTGTTATGTTCCTAAACTTCATAATAATATTTGGATTGTAGCGTATAAATTAATCTTTAATAGTTACTTGATTCACAGAGTTATTGCAGGATAAAAAAGTCAATTGCAGTAACATTAGACTCCACTCGTACTGTAGAACAGCACAATTCAGGATTTAAGGATAATGGATATTGGAGTGTTCCTCAACAAACTGGGTTAGTAATTCAGTATAGTGATTTGGGAGAAACAGATTCTACTAGTATAATCAGACAAAAGTATATCTGAACTTTGCAGATCTGCAATTTGCAAACTCCTGTGTAATTCTTATATGATCTTTCCTAAATTAGTTAGTTTTTTAAAAATTAAAATGTTCTGCTCAATAAGAAAAATGTTTCTCCAATAAATCAATATATTATTTATACATGCAAAAAATTTACACATGAGGCTGCAATTCTCAATCCAGTCCACTCTGGGAATATGAGTGACTGCCGGAGATACTCTAAAAGAATTCTAACAGTGTGGTACTGCTATTCAGAGCAAATGTTGCATTTCTATTCACAAGGCAAAAAGGAATGAGAAGACCTTCAAGTAGAAAATCTTATGTGTAGAGCCCAAAGATTTTAGAGTACATCCTCAACCACAGAAGCAGATTTCTTATTCCTTAATCATTCTAAAGACATTTTTTTTTAAGTGAAGCCATATAAGTTCATACTCTAACAGTTAACATAGCAAGGCTAGACAATCAGAGATTGTTCTTATCTTGAAGGAGGATTTCAGTGAGTTTGCTACATAGAAAGCTGAAAAATAACCACTAACAACTGAAGTAGACTGAAGTAGAATTTAGAAATTTAGAAGTTCCTTATATCAGCTCTGGTTTTATCTCTTAGTTATAACATAAAAATTGTTTTATTTATTACTACAGTATCAGTGTATTGTCACTTTAACTGTATTAGTATGATGCTGGCAAGGAAACTGTATAGATTTGTAACTTAGAGAAGCAGTTAAAATGCAAAGATGCTGAATTTAAAAAAAAAAAAAAAATCTACTAACTCTTATATTGATTATTTTAAATTTCTGTTCTAATTTCTGTGTGAATCAATTAACTATATAGTTTTCAAGGTTTGGCCCCTAGACCTGCTAGTGTGAAAAAGTAGAAATTTTAGCTAAGTGAGATTTTCTGGAATGAAGTACTGCATAAGATCAATATTGTAGTAGGGTTAGGAGACTATAGATTATTGAAAGCAGACTATTAATGTAGTGTACCAAAAGCAATTGACAAAAAAAGTAAATTAGTAAAAATGCATTTGACTTTTCAGTATTAAAGAAATTGAATTGTGAAAGTACCATAAGTGAAAAGAAAAAAATAAGAAGCTCTTTGATATAATGCAGAGTAAATCTTAGAAGAATCATTTATTGGGATTTATTTGCAATTTGTTAGGAGTAATTTGCATCAGTTTATTGATCAAACAAGCTGTAGAGAATAGGGGAATTAAGCTTCTGTCTAGTGAATAATATTTGAAGTGTCTGTTGAAATAGCTTTAAAAATCCTAAAGCAGGTCAAAGAATTGATGAAGAAAGTCCTATATTAGCAACAAACTGGCTTCTTTCATGCCCATCAAGTCAATTTACTGGTTGATGGACTGATAAAAAAGTCTTACATTATATTTTACCTCTTAAAAAGACATCTGAAAATTGCTCATATTTAATTGCTGCATTTTATACTGTAATGTAACAAACCAAGAATTTGTGGAACAACATAGTAAATGCAACTGCTTTCCTCTCTTGAAAACAAGTGTTCAAATGATATATGAATTCAAGCAAATTTTGTGGCTTTATCCTAATTTTTGGGAGTCATTTGTTCTTATTACATAATTAATGACAATCTGGTGTGATTAGCAGGCTTTGTTCTTGAAAAACTCCGGGCCAGAAGAACAGAGGCGTTGAAAGCCAAGCGTGCAGAACACAGAGTGGGAAGCATGGGGAAGCGTGCTGTAGAGCACGTGTAAGTCAGCTTCACTAAAGCAGGGTGCCTCATTCAGAATCCAGACTGTCATATAACTAAAACAAGCCTGAAAATACATGCCATATGCTTTCTGAGGGCTGGCTTTAGGCAATGGCCATAACAACTATTATTACTAGCACTCATGTCATTCTATCAGCAGAAATGAAATCTGAGAGCTTTATTGACCAAAAAAAAGTACTTTTCATGTAGTTTGAAAAATGCTTTTTCAATATAAAACCAAAAACCCTAGAAACTGCTATAAGCATGAAGAATTCTGATACAATTATTTGTAGGCATCAATTAAAAATGAAGATACTGTTCCTGAGTGATCAAATACATGTGTTATGCCAAAGCAATGCCAGTAAAGTTTCTGTAGTGCATCAAACATTACCCTCTTTAGAGACATTAGCTCCACATTATCCATGATAAATAGCTTTGACAAAGCTTTAGATTGATTTATGGAGGTGTTAATTAGAACCGGAGTTTGAATTCTTCTGTTGGAAAGACACATATAAAGGTTTCTTCAGAACAGTTCATCTCCTACAGTAATACTTTACTATATTTTAAAAAGTTTAAATAGACCATTTTAAGGGATTTTTTTTTATTTTAAAAAAATTGGTTTTCTCATAATAGACTCACCACTTACTTTGAAATAAGAACATACTAGTAATAAAAAAAGCTCAGTCATAAAGACTTTTTCAAAAATTTTTTACCTAACTAATAGAACTAATGTGAAACCAATGAACATAATGTTTTATGATCAGAGATTGTTCAGTGAATCTTAGACAAAAAAATATAAATGCATTTTTTATGAAATCTCACTTTAAGTTCATCCAGAAAAGACATAGAGTGATAATAACAAAGTCTAACTTGATTTGAAAACTCATGAAAACAACATTTATATATACCACTAATTCAATTACTATAAAAAGTGACTGCTAAGTACCATACAGCTCGTTAACTAGATTTTTTTTTTTTGGTGGAGCTTAATGCTAAGATGAGAGCTACAATTCAAATTTTAAAATCAGAATTTAATGAATGGTTGCTCATAGTGTCACATATTTTCCTGTTTCAGAAAAGTATGAAGCATATAGGAAGCCATGACCAAGTTACTTACTAAATAAGTAACCCTGAACTTTTCAAAAACGAAAATGGAAATTCACAACCTGTTTTGACAATGAGTTATATCTTTTTAAATATTTTTAACTGTTGTAATGTTTTGCTCAAATATAGCATAAGAAGATTAAGGAAAACATTCATGTCTTAAACACGTCTTTAACTAAAGTGCCAGTAATGGTTAGACCTATATTTTACCGGAAGTAGTGGCCTACATCAAAGTACTTTGCCACAGTAGGCAGCTCCTGCAGACCTGCTTCCCCTGTGTAGAAGAGGGGAGTCTGCACTGCTGGCAGGAACACTGGCTGTCAAGACCTGCTTCCTCATTTGTCCATGACATTTCAAAGTTTCACTGGGACATTTCCAAGATAATTCTATTATTCACTATTCCGTGAATAGTTTCAATAAACAGAGCTTAGATAGTTAAACCTTGCTGATCACTGGGTTTGCCACAAAAAATTTTAGAAGTTGTTTAAGATGTCTTTTGTATTCATATCATAATTCCTTTCAGTCATGCAGCTTGTTTGGATACAAAGGATAGGTGACAAAGAAATGTCAAATATGTTCAATAAGGTTTCCTCTTAAAAATTCGCTTTTAAACATGATACATGCCAATGCAATTGTCGGTGCAAATCCAGTGTAAAAGAATTTTATTTTTGCAGTTTCTCAGACTTGTTACCTTTTCATTATTTGAACTTTAAGGATGTGGTTTATATATGTGAGTTTAGTATCACTGTATATGCTCAGAGTAAAATCTCTAAGAGGTTCATTTGTGACTGGATTCAACTTTCGTATCAGGCAGGTACCCAGTGGCAAAACCCATGAAAAGTAGAAGATATAAAGTGGTAACAGACCTTTGGCCTCTTCTTCTTTACACTTTTCTTGTTGTTGTACACTAAGTCACAAGCTCCATGCGTTATAGTTTGATTTTTTTCTTTGTGATCACAGAAAAACTCTTGCCCCTTCCTCTTAGAGTAATTAAAATTTCATTTCATTGTGCTGCTATCAAAATCCCAGCTCTTATGCAGTTGCAAATATTTCTGTTCTCTCAAGCAAAGAACACCTTGTATATTGTGTGTTCCCATTCTGTCACTTAAAAGGATTAAAAGATTCACATTACACCAAAATAAGATTATAATACAATTTCATTTCTGATAGTATTTCCTTTGGTATTAGAATCAGAGAACATTACAAAGGCCACTAAAATGTTAGAGTGATATGTTCAATCTGTAACAGTAAAATGAACTCCTAAACAGAGATTATGGCCTTGGAGACTTTCTAAATGTCCAGATTTTAAACCAGTAATACAAAACTAAGTGTCTATTTCATTTCCCTATAATGTTTAGAAGGATTTTTCTGCTCTCTCTTTGTAGATACCTGTATAATAAATATATGTTTGAACTAATTTTTACATACTTGAAAAGTCCACTTCCACTTTTAGAAAACAGTTCATTTTTACTTTAATGGGATTAAAGTAGGTAAACCGTAGATATGTTCAAAATATTTGTATTAGTAGATTTCAAAGTACCCTAATTTTTCTGCAAATGTGTATAGTGTTTGGACTATTAACTAGCTAAGAAATGGGACATATAAAAGGTCATTATAACTGCTATGGCTGGTGGGACTGGCTTGTAATCTTCTGATAAACACAGGAAATACTGCAAACAGTACAGAGCTGTTTTCTATAGGATTCTTGGCATCCACTCCCTCTGCTAAAAGCATAGATGTAAAGAAGAGGGAAGTGGATGGAATTGATAAAGCAAGCGTTCACCCTCCTGCAGACGCCTAGATGCTTTCCTTAAGGCCAAGGTAGGATTTCTATATCTCCTTGGAACATTACATCAGTCTTTGACTTTTAAAATAAAAAAAATTATTTCACATTGTAAAAGAATTACCTTGATTATCTGAAAAAAAATTGTTGATCTGTTATTTTTACATTTACCACTGTGAGCAGATGCATAAGGGTGGCTGTCAAACCGAATAAAGAGAAACAGCTTTCTGTTTGATGCTTAAGATTTTAAGATTCTGATTGATGCTTAAGAATTTAAAATCAGAACAGTAATAAAAGTATTTTTACAACAGATGTTCAATTACTTTCTTTCTCCCCTTTTTTAATTAAAAAAAAGTGTGATCTTTTTGTGCAAGAATGGATTTTCCTCATAGCAATTTTGTGGAGACTATACCCTCGTTTCTGTAACTACATACTACATACAAAAGCTACATTTTGAATGCAGGAAAGTGCATTTTGCATGAATGCAAAAGTATAAGGAGTGATAAAGTGTTTTCATAGTCCTACTGAGGGCAATATTTTCCAATCTCACTGTCTACACATTGTGCTACAAATTGGTTATAAATTTGTTGTGCTAAAATGACTCAACACCTAACATGCAAGGCAATGTATTTTGTTTGAGGATCTTCTGGTAACATCTCCATGGCATAGAAATTTTGGCCTTTTGCATTCAACTGAAGTGAATGTTGATTATATTCTCAATAATTTTGATATCATGTCCTAGGCTTTGTTTGTTCCAGGTGAATGGACATGTTCCTATTGACTTTCAAACATGCCATCTCTTATCATCACTGATCATGAATACCTTATAAATCAGCAGCCATTGTAGAAGAATAACATTCAGGCTTTTCTTTCACACATTCAGTAAGGATAAAGAAAAACTACGAAAAATATTGACTTGACAGAAAACATTGTTGAATAGTAGCCAAAAAAAGAGCTTATAAACAGAAAAGAGTTTGAAAGTTGCATTTAATGAAACTTGCACAAAACATATTTTAATTTCATCAGTATCTCTAGATTTTGGGAAAAGGTAAAGAAATAATTTTAAAACAATCTATCCTTGACTGGCACTGTTTCTGCTATTTCTACTTTGCCTTTTTGGTCTCACATTTGACAGCCATTAAAGAGTAATTTTCAGATTGGAAGAAAAAGAAAAAAAGATATTATTTCAGTTTTAAAACACTCATGAATTGAGGTGCCATAAGTGTAGCTAGGAAAATCTAGGTTTCTAGGAAGACCTAGAAGACATTACATGATATTTCAGATAAGACAGCTAACTTGAAATTATGCTATAGCTTCCTCTTACTTCCCAACATCCTCCTCAGTCACAGGCTACTTTCAGATACTCAGTATACAGATGAAACATGGTTTCATGGATGGCTGTGAATGTAGTTTTCCTGTCTTCATGAAACACAGAAAGATGAAGGGTTTTAATATTTAGTCTTAAGAAAGAAAAAATTGTCATTTTCTGTTGTTATTCACCATATTGTTGATGATGCAGATATTACATCTGTATATATGTTTGTCCTTTAATAGTATCTGCTATTACTTCTTGACACATTGCTATGGTATATTTACATGTTATGTGGTAAATACTTGGTTAGTAGTAGAGTACAGCATCCTCTCTCTTTACCAGAAACCTACTTTAAAATAATTAAATAATGAGACATTCAAACAAAAACAGTGTTTGCTTAAAGAGTCAGTAGAAGACACAGCAGAACTGTGTCTGAATACAGTTTTGGGACTGTATTTGCCTCATTGTACTTCACTACTTATAATTTTACATTATCCCACTGGTACTAATACTTTAGAATCAACTGTGTACATAGAACTGTGGAGATGATTTAATCAGCTTTAAAAAACTTCTAATCAAAACTCTCCCTTGATCCCAAATGTTTAGAAAAGTAAGGAGTAAGCTGAGTAGTGCAGTTGCCACACCTGAAGGACAGGTTGACATCCAGAGATGTCGCTGTTGTATGAGGGTCAGAACCAAATCACGACATAAGTACGATCCAAGAGTTGGTGAAAAGTGGATTTATTTATTAATATAAAGAGCTATTTTATACCTTTATGTGCTTGAATGTCATAAGGTCATTGGTCCTTTGGCCATCCACCTCTCAGGGTGATTGGCTAAGTTACTACAACGCCTTATAGAAAATATTGTGTATTCGGTACAATAACAAGTCCACAGGTGCATGATAAGGAGAAGTCCCGTTAGAGAAATATCTTCGCTGTTTACATAGCTTCTATGAGAAAGAACAGCTTCTCACAGAATGCAAGAAGCTGGAGAACTCCTCTGCTGACAGCTTTTCAGTATCCACCCAGAGGAACCTGGAAAAGCTTGAGAAACAGGCCCATGGGAATCCCATGGGATTTAACAAGACCAAGTGCAAGGTGCTGTACCCGGGTCAGGGTGGCTCCCAATACCAAACCAGGCTGGGGGATGAACAGATTGAGAGCAGCCCTGCCAAGGAAAACTTGGGGGTGCTGGTGGATGAGAGGCTGGACATGAGCTGACAATGTGTTGTTGCAGCCCAGAAAGACCATTGTATCCTGGGCTGCGTTAAAAGTAGCATGGGCAGCAGGATGAGGGAGGGGATTCTGCTGCTCTGCTCCTCTCTGGTGAGACTTCATCTGGAACATATGCATTCAGTTACTCCACTGCCCAACGCAGGAAGGACATGGCCTCTTGGAGTGAGCCCAAAGGAGACCAAGATGATTAGAAGGATGGAGCACCTCTCCTAGAAGAAAAGGCTGAGAGAGTTGAGATTGTTCAGCCTGGAAAAGAGAAGGCTTCAAGGTGCCCTAATTGTGGCCTTCCATTTCCTAAAGTGCGTCTAGGAGAAAGATGGAGAAAGACTACTTACAAAAGCATGTAGTGACAGGACAAGGGGGAATGGCTTAAAACTGAGAGTAAGTTTAGATTAGATATAAGGAAGAAGTTCTTCACTGTGACAGTGATGAGGCACAAGAACTGGTTGCCCAGAGATGTTGTGGATACCACATCCTGGAAAACGTTCAAGGCCAGGTTGGATTGGGCTCTGAGCAACATTGCCTACTGAAACGTGTGCCTATCTATGGCAGGGGGTTTGGAACTTGATGATCTTTAAAGTTCTTTCCAACACAAGCCATTCTGTGATTCTGTGATTGTTCATTTTCTGGCACCTGCAGTCACTGGATTTAGGGACAGCAGATGGCACTTCCCTTTTGTGGCATTACTGTCCATAAGTTTCATCCATTTTTATACCCACTAGTATTTTCTGCCTTCACAGCCATAACAGACTGTAAGATCTAAAAGTTGTAATACAGTAGGTTTTGATGAATAACAACCTTATTTTTTCCATATCAAAGAAATGATTTTTTCCATATCAAAGAAGTGGGCAATTGCATGCAATACGCTCCTCATCATGCCTAACATTTTTTACTTTTGAGTTGTTATTGCACATTTTATAGATTATTTCAGTGGAATGTAAAAACTGTCTTCAGGATGTCTTTCCTGAGATATAAATATATTTTCTTTAATATGTTACTTTATATTTATCCATGCTAAAGCTTTCCTACCACTTTTTGTTTACTCAATTTTTTTGAAATCCTTCTGGAATTCCTCATCTCTCATATGATATAAAATTGCTCCAAATAATTCCATAATATCCTAAAAGCCTCCAGTCTCTATTCTGAAGCAAAAAACCACAACCAATCAACCAAGCAAAAAAAAGACACTAGTTTATTTTAATTGCAAAATAACTCCACAAAGTTATGGATTCAGATCTGCAGCTTCTGGAGAAAACCATCATTCCTTCAAGGAGAGAGGCAAAAAGGAACAAAACTGCCACAGTAAAAAATGCAAAGAAATGAAATATTAGAAAAATTCTACTGTAGTTCTGACCAGACTAAATGAGACAAAACTACATTTGCAGACAAGTTATTTTTGTTTATTAAAAAAAAAAAAAGCCTTTGAAAAAAATCTAATGTTTTCAGTAAAGAAGAAGTATATGGTTTACCCTTGTTTGAAGTGATTTGCTGGTACAGTGAATCACTATGATTAATGTCTTCTAGAAGCCTTTAAAATATAATCTGTGTGTATAAATTGTATACTATTTCATTATCAAAATGTCAATACATGTCTGTAAAGTCTGGAAAAATTTTATGTGAAAGTAAAAATTAAATCATGACACCCAATTTTGAAAATGTACTTAAAAATCCAGGTATTATGAAACTTAGGAATTGCAGACATACTTGTTCTTCAGTTATTGCTTTATTTTCCTGTTCACCTCCAAAATGGTAGTAATAACATGCTTTTCTTTCAGAAGACTTTCTCCTACCCTCTGTGCCTACATTTGAGGCCTGAAAACAGCTTTTAACACACAACTCTGACAGTTCTTTACCTCTGCTGGCACTTCTCCATCCAAAAGCAGACACAACATCTTCATCCTTTTCTCCTGGCTCTCATCTCTGTTCCTCTTATAGTGAAATGTATAAGTAATGGGATGAGAAACAGGAACAAAAGGAGATCTGTCAGTGTGAAAAAAAAATCTGGTTTTGTCATCCTCTAAATAATAACATATTGTGCAATAAATATATATCACTCTGTAGAGGTCTGCTATAAAGGGCAATTGTTCTGCAATACCATCAGGTGAAATTCACTGTTCATCTGCATTTCTTTCTGTTTATGTCAAAGTTGCAACATTCTATTCTCTTTTAATCTTTTACATATAGTGAAAAAAAGGGTTTAAAGACTATTATTTAGCTCGTAATGGCAAACACACAGAAGCATACAAATACCAGTATCAAGATTTTCTGTATCCCTTTTTGTCAATGCCGTATTACATTTTTTACACTTATGACATGAGGATATACTTTTTCTTTCCTCCAAATCCCTGCCTCATTCAGTCTAAAATCAGAAAGTTCTCATTAATGAGCAGTTTTTCCTCTTTTAGCCTTCATCTTGTTTAATAGTCTGTACCCAGACTTATTCACTGAAGATTATTGAAATCCTGCCCTGAAGACAGAATTATTTATTTCTTCATACCTTTTTTTTTTTTAATAGTGATCAACCCTGTCATACTGACTGCTTCACAAACATTTACAAAATATGGTGATCAAAGTTATGGAATGTCTTCCATACTAGGAATGATAGATAAGCCGGGATCCATGAGCTGTAAAGAGAAAAACAGGGACAATAAGCTAAAAATTTGCAAATCATGAGTGGCTTGGCAAAAATCTATAGGGAAAGATAGCTTACTGTCTCTTCATGTACAAGAACTAAAGGATAACAAATGAAACCGATATAATTCAGGTTCAAAAAATCACCCACTTTTTTTTTAGCAAAAGACAAGAATTTGTATCTGGAAGGTGTTGCAGACAAGCTATTTATTATATATACATGGAAATTCCTGAGCTTAAGGTAGTAGGACTCTGGGAAAAAGTTAAAGTGGATCGTGTATTTTTCATATTCTTATTTTTTCATAGAATCATAGAATGGTTTGGGTTGGAAAGGATCTTAAAGACCATCTAGTTCCAACCCCATTGCCATGGGCAGGGACAGTTTCACTAGACCAGGTTGCTCAGAGCTCCATCCAGCCTGGCTTTGAACACGTCCTTTTAATTAAACCCATGCTTATTGATTCTGATTGAATTACTATTTAGGGCTAGGTGTACGTTCAGTGTAACCCATTCTAGCCATTCTTATGTTCTTCAATCAGTTGAGGGGGTATTCTTCTTCTTTTTTTTTTTTTTAGTAACAAACAAGATACAAAAGATTGTAATTTTTTTTGTCAAGGAATTCCTATAAAAATTTAATCCTGATTAGTTCAGGGAGCTGAACTAGATCACTTGGGGACCTTTCAAAACTTAAATTTTATGGCTAAGGTATTAAAGTCAGAGCGGTTCATTTATTTTTAAAAATATCATATGATACACCGAAGCTGGAGGAAACTGTTCCAACCATGACAACTAGGTTTTAACAGCCTTATGTATTTTAATAAGCAGAGATACTTAAAGTATTTTAAATGTGATATCACCTTACTCAGAGAGAATCTGGGTATTTTGGTGCCTTCTCTAGACCAATATAACACCTATTTCTCTTCTCCAGTTTGGAAAAGAGTGAGCCATCTTGTTTATGTAATCTACCATCCAAACTGGTGTTTATTCAAATGCAGTTTCAATCAGGAGGACATTACTCCTTATTGGAACTAGATTTTTAGTAATTTTATATCCACCAGTCTCAACCCACCTCTTGTATGCAAGACACCTTGTATGCAAGACACCTGAAAGCACAAGGAAGACACTGCAATGCCTTCTCTACAAAAAAAGACTTCTATTTAGAAACCAGCTATTTGTATAAATGGATTTTCAAGTTCTTTTCTTTATAAATCTGGTGTTTGCCAAGCCTCCTAAGTGAGACTTCCTTCATTTCAGTGAACCTGTCCTTCAATTCCTATTAAAAAGTCTTACATTTCTTATAGAATTTAAAAGAATTTATAATTTAATATGTTAATTATGAATATAATCTCTCCTACACCTTCTGGACATTGATTCAGTTCTTTATTTCTCTTAAATTGTTTAACATTTCCTCACTCTCTGAGACACGCATACACTATTGGATTGTGTGGCAAATGTTAGACCATCAGTTTTTTAATTAAGTCTTTAGATATAAGATTTCCTTTTAAGCCACCTGCAAAATATATGAGATGTTGTTTCTTGATGCTTCAGCAGTCACAGAGCAAAGCTCCTGCACATTCATCATTGAACAATGCAGGTCAGAGGCCTACAGAATTAAAACCAATATTATTATGAGATTATTTTACAGAGAGAAGAAACAGGTTAATGTGAGAAAATCTATGTGCGACCATTGGAGTTTTTTATGTTAATTCCATTCACAACTATAAGACAGAGATAAACATCACTCTACCAGTTGTTTGTTCAGTAGTTGGTTCAGTATTTTTATTGTTTCATTGTTAAAATTCGGAACATTTTAATTTATGGGCAAGAATTACTAAATCAAGCATCTTGGCAATGTTATAGTGTAAAAAGAAAAGTGATTTGAAAGAAAATCTTGTTGTCTTATCTAGGGCACAGATAAATATGATTGACTGCAGACAGTGCCACTCACTGATTTGAGGTGCTAAACAATTTTGGAAGCACTAATAACATACTTAGAGAAGAACTATGCATGGCCTGGAAACTTCTGAGATACTTTTTTTAATTCATCATTATTTTTGCCCCTTTAATATGACTTGGACTTTTACAGGGCGACTTCATTGCCAGTAATGTTGTACCTGCAGTCTTCAAGTGTTTCACAAATTCTCTAGATTTAACTATAATGCTTTCCTTTTGTTATGTAACATTTAAGTATTAAGTATTTTTCATTTGACCAATTCACATCTTGCTGCCAGGCAGACTTCAAGACACTCTTGACCCCTTCCAAGACTCAGAGTGCTGTCAATTTCTCATCTAGTTTACGTCCCCTCACAGTTTCCTCAAAAATAGTTGTTCAGTATCATGTGTTGGCTAAAAGCATTGCTCCTACAAATCCATGTTTATCAGTAAAGTTAAGAGCAAAATTTGGGCAAAAACTACAAGATGCAATGGTAAAGATGGTGTCTTCTTATAAGTCTTATCAGAAGTAGAAAATAAATTTAACTGGTTACATCAAAGAAGATTCTTGCAACAGTGTGATGAGCTTGTTTTATTTCTCCCCTCACCCCTTAATAATATTTGCCTAATAATCAGCCCACAAATGCAAGCTGCACTTACTGTTCTTCGGTCTAAAATCTGTCATCACTTCTTTCAGTTTTCTCATGAGGGAAAAAAAAAAACAAACAACAAATGTGAAAGTTCTTTGTCACATCAAATAGTGTTTTGGTTTGTCTTATAAAGCTCTCATAATTAGACTTCAATTAACAGGAATGACAGACTCATATTTCTAAGCATGTGTTACCTTCTTCCATTTTTCCTCTTGGTTTCTAGTCTTTTGGGGTGATTTGCTCCTTTTTAATGTAATGAAGTCAACTAGCATTCTGTATTCATACTAAAATGTCCTTAAAAATAAACTTTTGTTGAGAAACAGTATTTTTCCAGACTGCAAAGGCAAATTAAGTAAGTATTAAGTATTAATATTATCTTTCCTAATAAAATGATGCACAATTGGAAAATAAAGTTGGTCTATTGACTATGATATGGAGCCTGGGAAATAATAAAACTGGGTGAGGGAAGGAAAAGGGGAAGAAATCCAGGAAAAAGTATTTAAAGATTTTTGGTGTACATGTTTTCTTTCTGAATCCAGGCAAGAGCTGGGAGTCAAGAAGGTATCTGCTTCTGTAACAGATATCCCAAACACTTCTGTTAGTCTCATGATTCACTGTTACTTCAGGGCTCCTTGAATATTCATATACAAACCATCAACATGCCATTTTACACTAGCAAGTGACACTGCTAATGGCATAGGTTTAGAAGGAAAAAAGCACTAGGGGAAAAAAATTACCATATTTTACAATAGTTAGCATGGCACTCAGGAACTTAATTTTACTGGCAGTAACTGATTCAGCTACAGACAGCTAAATCAGCACTGAACCTAGAGAGAGAAAAGACAGCACTGCTGAGGTAGTGTAAAAGAAAAAAAATCTGTTTTGTTAGCCATGTTTAAGAGAATAACCATGTAAATCAAAAATCTTTTGGAAATAAAGACTGGGTTCTGGACCAGAGTTCTGGCAGGAAAAGGCCAGTGGGAAACCATCTAAAGGGTTCCAAGGCTGGTATAGGGAGAAGACAACTTATGCAGAATATATGTTTTGCGCATGCTTCTTTTTTCAGAGATATGAAATGAGTATCTATCCAAGGTCTGGCTTATGAATTTCTGTTCACATGAGATGTTGATTTTTCTATGTTCTTTGGCATATTTTGCCAGCTAACAATTTTATGACCCAAAAGGAACCACTACACATTTTAAATGGAAAAAAATATATGTCCTTTGTTGCTTTTTTTTTAACTGATCTGAATGGGTTTGGTATTTTCTCAGCTTTTTAAAAATATTTTTGATTATTTTAAGTCGTTAGCATGGGATTTTTGAAAGAAAAAACATTTGTACAAAAACCTGGTATCTTACTTACTGACAAATATTCTATAGTACCTAACTTCTTCTTGTCCTTTTATCCCCTACTAATCCAGTTTGGCCTCCCTCACTTTCTGCACAATCTGGTGCAAAAGCCTTCTCTTCTGCGGTTTTTGGCATCTGAAACAACATACCTCTACTTCTCCTTTTAATTTAAATTGAAATGTCAGCTGAAATCTTATCTTTCTTCCCATGTTTACGCCTCCAAGTTTCACTCCCCTGCTGGTATACTTTGATTTGTAGTTTTACAACATGCAAAGCATAATTGCTTATTTTAAACTGAAGAAGCTAGAAAGAACAATTTAATATTTTTCTTTTTAGAAGAGCTTTCCTCTTTTTGATAGCACTTTCTTTTTACAGGGCACCTAACTTACCTCATACTATTGGTTTCTTGCATGTATATGCCACTAAGAACTCAATTGGGTTTCTTTCAGACATGTAGTAATTACACTTGAATGGGAGTAGTAGAAAATTAACTTATGAGAAAAAAAACTTTAAAAGTTTACTTTGATGGGGGTTTTTTCAGTCATAGTTTTCCTAATTTGTGTTGATTTAAATCTCATTTATGAATTTAAAAATGCACAGTGGCTAACATGAGGAGAAGTTCTTCAGCTGAATTGTTTGCTTTTAACTGGAGGATAAAGTATTCTCATCTTCATTTTTCTCATGTTCTTGACATCTGTGACAGCACTGCAGAGGATGGGAGATAACTGCTGTTGTATGATATTTAGACCACCAATCTGCTGTAATAAAGTGATTTTGCTGCTACAGCTCTTGGATTTCTCTTTGGCTGCCTTCTTTCAGAGAAACAGTTTATTTGCTGACTTTTTTTTGTCTCAGGAAGCTCTTTCTCAGACTGACTTTATTAGAGACAACAAACATCTCTACATTCTTTGGTTGAAATATATACTGTCGGTTAATATAATTAACTGGGTTTACTGGTTTTCTGAATTTTTTAGAAATAACCTTTTGCTAAAGATGAAAACATCCATTGTGTTCATGAAATGCACAGACATTTATGCATGGGTTCCAAAGCTCCATCTAAGTGATTCAGGGCTAAATATAATAATTTTTTTATGCCAGCTTTTAATTGAGTAATGGTGTGTGAAACTTGTGTGGCACAGTGGGAAGCATACAAAAAAGAATCTGAAAGAGCATAATGACTGCAGAACATCCATGCATTTGAAATCAGGAAGATGTAAGAAAAATCTAAGTCTTGTCAGTCACATAACATGAAGTAATGGGATTATCCAAAAAATGTGTTAATAATGCTTCACTGTAAATGCGCCACAACACAGTATGAAACATGTGCCCTAAACTATGATATATTATTTAGAAAAATTATCTTATTATTTAAAAAATGATTAAACAGGCGTATAGTAATCCACTTACAGAACAAAATCTAAATATACAGAGTATGTGTTTTATATTTCCAGAATGTCATCTACATTATTTTTCAAAGTTTTCTTTATTTGCTTTACTGAAAACAATTACTTCATTTTTCCCATAATTAGTAACTAAAATTGTTACGAAGACTCTGAAAAGCTATGACAATAACGCCCAAGTAGCATCTGCTTGTCCATACAAGTGTTTGCACATGTGACAAAAGTTACAAGAATGTCTTTAGTGCTTCCCAGGTATCCTGGTGTTAAGATGTAACCAGATCTACATCTTTCCTGTCTCTCCTTAGAGAAAATAGGGATGAGCTGGATGATTTTTCTGAGACTACATAACTATATGGTCTATCAAGAAAAGTACTTTCTATTTCCTTCATCTTGGACTTCTTTAGTGACCTTCAGGTTATATTTTTCTACACTCTCAGTTGGATTCAACTGCCTGTTTCCCTTCAGAGAGTGCCAGTCTGTAGATTAACAGTTGTCCACAACTGTTAATGTGCTCCCAGGCTTGGGTCCAGGAAAGCTGGAAGTGGAGATGTGTATAGTTTTTGCCAGCACACATAGCCTGATGACTTTTTTGATATAGGCTTAATCTATTTCTTTATTTACTTCAATTCTCAACTTGAAAGCTATGAATAATACTCCACAGGTATAACTTTGAGTTTTTCAGATCCTACAGTTCTGAATACTGTATGTATAATAACAAATGACTTCCTGTGCAGACTATCCTATCAAGCCACCCTTTTATTGCAAGAGGTCACCAGCTTCCTTACAGAGATATCACTTCAGCATACTGAATCACCTTGCAGGGTGATTTCTAAATAAAGATAATTCATGAATGAATCACCAGCCAGTCAAGGGAGGTGATTGTCCCACTCTGCTCTTCACTGGTGCAGCCTCACCTTGAATATTATGTGCAGTTTGGGGTGCTGCATTATAAAAAAGATATAAAACTATTAGAGAGGATCTAAAAGAGAGCTATGGAGATGGTGAAGAGTCTAGAGGGGAAGCTGTATGAGGAGCAGCTGAGTTCGCTTGGTCTGTTCAGCCTGGAGATGAGGAGACTGAGGGGAGACCTCATTGCAGTCTTCAGTTTCCTCTCAGGTTGGCAGAGGAGGGGCAGGCACTGATCTCCTCTCTGTGGTGACCAGTGACATGACCCGAGGGAATGGTATGAAGCTGTGCCAGAGGAGGTTTGAGTTGGATAATAGAGAGAGGTTTTTCACCCAGAGGGTGGTTGGGCCCTGGAACAGGCTCCATGGGGAAGTGGTCACAGCACAAGCCTGGCAGAGTTCAAGAAGTGTTTGGACAACACTCCCAGCCACATGGTGTGACTCCTGGGGCTGTCCTGTTCAAGGCCAGGAGTTGGGATTTGGAGATCCTAGTGGGTCCCTTCCAACTCAGAATATTCTATGATTCTGTGAATACTGGAGGAAAAGTGAGGGAGGATACCACTGAAGCAGTTCTCAATAAGTGCTTCTAATAAGAACAGCTTATATGGAAAAATGAAAAGGCTGACGTTATATAGTTCACAAGACGAGATAATATAACCCACTGAGGATGGTGTCTCAGAGGCTTATAAAACTGAGACAAATTATATATTTAAATGAGAATTATTTTATAAACCAGTTAAACCAGATAAAAAAATTAGCCATTTGAATATTGATTTGTGATGTCAAGTGGAATTGGTCCTACAAAACTGACTCAACTCTCCTCAAGATTTTAGAAAGGTTAACCCAGAAAATGCAATCACTAATCCAATAAGGTGAGGGCTCTCAAACTCAAGAAGTCACCTTGGTAGTCACCCCAATCCAAGGCAATAAACCCTTCCTGACTGCAGATCTGCTGCAGTGCTGCATCCAGGCCTGTGGTCCCCAGAACAGGGAGGACATAGACCTGTTGGAGCAAGTCTAGAGGAGGCCACCAAGTTGATTAGAGGGATGGACCACCTCTCCTATGAGGAAAGGGTAAGAGAATTGGGTTTGTTCAGCCTGGAAGAGAGAAGGTTTCAGGGTGCCCTAATTGTGTCCTTCCAGTACCTGAAGGGAGCCTACAAGAAAAATGGAGAGAAACTACTTACAAGAGCTTGTAGGGCAAGCAGAAATGGCTTTAAACTCAAAGAGGTTTAGTTTTAGGCACTGGAATGGGTTACCCAGAGAAGTTACGAATGCCCTATCCCTGGAAGCATTTAAGGCCAAGTTGAATGGGGCTCAGAGAAACCTGGTCTAATGAAAGATGTTCCTGTCCAATGCAGAGATTTTGGAATTAGATAGTCAAATATGGTTTCGTTAGCCCTCTTTGGCTGGAGGATCTAACCTTCTGCCACACAATAGCCACCATGCAGATGTGATGGTGGTTGGCCTACACAGCGTCCAGTCAGCATTACATGACTGAAGCCAGCCATGACATGGCTGAGGTCAGTCACAGGTCACCCCCTGAAGGGCTCATTCCCTCCTTGAACAAGTGCACCTGCCTTTCTTGAGAAAAGGATCAAAGCTGATGTGAGAACAGAAAACTAAATTCCAGAAAACTAAAAAGGGATGCTAAAACAGACTGTTTCAGAAGTCACTGATTTAGCAGAGACTTGATATAAGAGTGTTATAACAAACTGGTCTACATCACAGAAAATTAATTTTAACTGAAACATATCTTTGTACAATCCAGGGAAGTAATTTTAGTTCCCATCATGCCCCTATCTCTATTAGATTATACTGGCATGGCAGCAAAAGTGATTAGTTTGGAGGTATCCTCAACAGAATTATTGTATGATTTGTATACCCTTCAGTTATACTAGAAAATAGACAGAAAGGAAAAGGATTTGTCTCCAAATGTTGACCGTTTCAGTGAACAAATGTTGGAATATTCCATAATTATAGCAATGCAAGAAAGCGAAGCAGTCAGAGATGATAAGGAGCAATTTAACCCAGCATAAACTGTCTCTGGTAGTGCTAGACATGGGGGAGTAAATGATATAAATTACCTGTATGGCTTACTGTCTTACTTGCCTACAAAGATATGTTACGTGTGGGGATATACTGAAGTATAACAGGAGAAAAAAATGTCAAGAGTTTGATGAAATTTTTAATTGGTTTTGCAAATCTTTTATATGAGCTTGGCCTGGCTTCAAATAAGGTAATTCAGCAATGTGGTCCCCTGTTTATAATGAACTAGAGTAGACTGTAAATTTTGGGCAGTAAGACTAAGTCTCTAGAAAGTAACATTGAAAAGTGCAAAAGCATATAACATATACAGTAAAAAAAGTCAAGTTTTAAACAACAGATGCAGAATTTAAGATAATGTATCTAACTACAAAACCCAATATGAAATCTTTGAAGTTTTTATACTTGTAATTTAATGAAGAAGAAAAATTAGGCTCTTTTTCTTCACAAGTCTCTTTTAACATTTCTTGTCCTTGTAATATTTAATTCATATGTTTGTGCTAAAAATTTCAGTGACTTCACCTTCAATTGTCTGTCCTCCTTCTACCCTTCAGATGAATGCAGTACTTGCAGTTATGAGCTTTCTCCTGAGGTTTTTCATAAAAAGTCTCCCAAGATAAAAAAGGCATTTCTTGCTTGGTAATTTTATCTGAAAAGTTGTGTAATTGCAAAAATAAAACTTTTCAACAGGATCAGGCAAACAAACAGAAAGTTTTGCATTGAAATGACAACTACTGAAGTTTGTCTATTCTTGAAAAAATAGCTATATACCAGCTGAATTCTCTGAAACTAGAGTCAGGTCATAAAGGAACTATTGTTTTACTATTTTTATTACAAAAATGAAAATTGAAAATGACATTTCAATGTGACATTAAGGTAAATAATATAAAATACTATGCTATAAAGTGTTCTATTCTGAATAGACAAGAGAGGGAAAGAAAAAACCCCACACATTCATTTGCTCTTTTTATCAGTAGGAAACTGAGATGCAATTAGTCTAAGTGCATAATGTGGTCCTACAGGAAGGCTGTTTTAGAAGAAACAGTTATATTAAGCCAGACCACCAACACCAGGCTTTTACCTTCCACAGAAAAAAAAAAAGAGTATTGTAAAATAATATCTATCTTTGAAAACATGAAAGCTACAGGCAACAACAGAAATACAGACTCAAAATGTTTCAGCTTCTCTACAAAAAAACCCCAAGAGTCTGAAGCACCTTAGAAATAATAAGGATTTTTCAGGTTCTTTAGGATTTATGAGACACTAGAGTTGCCTCTAGGTAGTTTACTTGACTGACTACCTCTAAAATTCTCAATGATTGCTGAAAAAACAGACAACTTATGCTGTACACCCACTCAGATGACCAAAGGCTTTCTGCAATTCATTTTCTCTTTTTTTGCTTTGCACCACACTGAGGTTACACCTCTCCCCAAAACATTATTTTTTTATGGGCATCATCATCTGTGTTTCCCAAGCATGGATATTTCATTTCAAGACACCATGAAAGACGTAACATTTCAATTTATACTGATTTTTTAAATATAGTAATACATTACTCTGTTTCTGATTAACATGAATAAAATAACAGCTTCAGACTTGGGGGTTTCTAAATCTTCACCTCATTACTGGACTCTGGCAGTGCTACCTTTTTTTTTCAGCAATTTTTTCAACATGTTAGGGAAGTAAAAGAAGGACTCTCTGTCTCAGACACTTCCTGTTTCCCACCACTTCCTTCTCCTCTGGGTCTTCTACATGAAGAAGCCTTACTGAGTTCACAGTAATCTTCCTCCATCTCCTTTGCACACTCTTATCCTGAACAGACTGAGGATGGCTATTTTTGAAGGTTCTTTGAGTACTGACATACATGAAAAATATGACAAAGAGAGAGAGAGAGAAAAAAAAAGAGACTGGCATGTGTAATTGGAATGGAGACACAAAGATACCAAAGGGCACACAGAGAAGAATGGCAGGGCTAGTTACAGTTAGAACTGCTGAGTGGCAACAAAAACTTGTAAAAGAAGACTTATGTCAGGCATAACCTCTGAGAAACATACTATTTATTTCATCCTTCCCACAGGTTTTCCCTTTCATCCTCATAATTCTTTTATGTAGACTATGGTCGGTAATGTAGATGTCTGAGTGGATTAGAGTTTTTTAAGAGAAAACTGAACTTTGAAAAAAACTGCTATTGCAAAGTGTTCTGTTGCACAATTTGTGATGGTTGTGATTGACGGCTACAAAGAGGCAGGTTTTGAGACTTCTTCCTAATGTGTTTACCTTCGCTTTTCATCCTGTCATATTGCCATTCTTTTAGACTTTTCACAAGAGGTATTTTACGTATCTATATATAGTTTGTGAATTTTAGGCTCTTGAGTTTAAATATTGTTTGATCAACAGCCTATGTCTACGTTGGAGTGCTAAGTCAAGCGTTTGACATCCACCTTTATACTTTGCTTCTTTTTAAAACCTCTTCCTTAATGAATACCCGCAATTTCCATATATGAAGTACAGGAATCACAGACACAGCCTTCCAATATACATAAATAAATCAATGGACACAGGAAATAGGATGGGTCTCAACAGACCCTTAGGTCCATCAAGAGTCCTAAGCATCTTTTCTTTATGTCCAAAGTGCTTTCCTTTTTTTGGTTCATATAGATGCTGTGTCCACATGGAACAAACTATTTCTCCATGTTAAATATGCGAGTTTTTAATTCATAAAATGTGGCCTCCATACTAAAAGCTATTCTGTGTTAATGCCATAGCATTTATCCAGGATGTGAAATGCCAAAATGCAATTGTCTTAGACCTTGCCCTCTCCAGCAAGGCATTGCTTATTTGTGTCATGAGAGAAATCTAACACAAACTTTTCTTCATCATTAGCTACTGTTCACATTAAGTCTGTTCTCTTACTATAGATATAGCAAGAATATGCATTTTGACTTCTATCTACCCATTCTAGTAGGTACATTAGATCCATATGAGCTAAATAAAAAATCCAAAGTTGTTAGAGAATTCCATAAAAAGCAGGACCTCATCTAATTACAGATATTCTAATCCACACTTAAAAATAGAAACAAGATTAAAATAAAGTGTCAAAGTATTAATTTTCTAAGTTCCTATTCTTATGTTATTGTGAATGCTGACTCTGAAAGAAAGCAGAGCATGCATGTAAGTAGTCATATGCCAGCTCAAGTTAGTTCCTCCACTGACCTGCAAAATATATTTTCTTGTGCTTAGTGCTGTAGGGTGTGTTCTAAATAACCAGAAGGTGAACAAACCATTTTGCAAAAGGAGTAAACAGAAATACATGTACATGTAATATTTTAAAAATATATCCCTAAAAACTTTCCCCACATCAGTGAAACACTTTGCATAGTGCATCTCTTTCTAGCATGGCTGGATGAGACTGGCTCATACAACTGAGGTTATAAGGACTTCTTCAGCTGAGGGCCATTCCCTGTAATTCTCTGGTTTCATGATATTGGAAGGACCTTTAAAATACTTTATTTAAAGAACATATAACTGTATTCACTTGTCTTTTCTAAAAGATTTTGAGTTTTCCATTTTGTTTATGTGCTACCCACACACAAGATTTCCAGTACAGAGCACAAGGTAGGCATTTGTTATTGAGAAGAAACAGCAATATTTAAAACTTGTAAATATGACTCCAACACAATATTTTTGTACTTTATGTGACAGGAAAACTGAAGTAACTGAGGATTTCTCACATAAAAGCCTAATTTCCTTAAAACCGATTCATTTGATTAATGTGGTAAGATAGCTTTAGCAGTCTGTCAACTTTTACATGCCAGAAGATGCCTTAAGAAAAGGACATATAGAACTTCATTTTTTGTGAAGACTGAGTCCTTGAAACTTAGAAATTTTCCTTGTGACACTGAACAAATTAAGACAAATCCTACTTAAATCCACCTGACATTAGGCATCTCCTTTTTAAGATGATACTGGGCTTGATTTGTTCAAGGAATGAGAAGATAATACCCTTGACATTTTCACAACTTAAAAAAAAAAAAAAAAAAAAAAGAGACCCCTTCTAAGGGAAGCCATAGCTGGGAATCTTTGGATTTCAGGCAACTTCTATTTCTGATCCCTATTGCAAATTTAGCAGGGCTCACACCAAGAAGTGTCTCTGTAGTCTCTATCACATAGACACAGCTGCTGTAGGTCTGACCAGATCTCTAGGTCTGGATCAGACCAGTCTAGATCAGACCAGTCTCTAGGTCTGATTAGCAGTGAGGCCAAGCGCAAACTATAAAGATACAGATACGCATTATAGACCAACAACAGCTGCACAGACCAACATGGACAGAGAACAATACCTTTATCAGCATCCACGTTTGCAGAAACAACATTCATATGAGCCACTGGAGAGAATCATCTTGTTTCTTCTGTTCAGGTAGTCTGTAGTCTGCTGCTGGTTCTACACATGTACACATACACACACTCCTTTTATGTGTGTGTACACATACACACACTCCTTTTATGAATGCACCTCCATAAGAGGTAGGAAAGTTTGCAAAGATCAGGTGTAGAGCTCAGTCAGGCAAGTGTACTGACCACCTGTTTACATTCAAACAGACCCTTTTAACCCCACTTATCTCCATTTTCCCATACTCCTTCCCCATTTACCTCGGTCTAAAATTTGCTTTGTCCTTATCTCCTCCAAGATTAAAAAAAATCAAAAAACCTAATACTTTCTTCCTATTGGTTACAGTTTTGTTACTTCTGTATACAAATTTACTATTTCTGATAAAGTTACCTACGTAATTTCATACGTAGATTGTATTTCTGATATGTTTATGTAGGCGCTGCATGAATCCAAAATGCACTCCTCTAATTATCTGTGATATTTGACCAACTCTCTGCAATCCAGCCATTCCTCACCCTCGTGGTACTATTCTTATACTGAAAACTGGTTTTGTGAGCTTCTCACTCTTGTTTGTTATGTCCAGAAATATCTCATTCCATGTTCAGTAACTTCTTATGTTCCATTCTGTCACATAATCTTCAGAACATGGACATAACCTGTCTGCATATCTTAACAACACAGAAGTATCCTGGCACCATCTTTCTTCTCTCATATATGTGTAATTCCAGACGCAATCTGCCTTGTAATTTACCCAGAATACTATGAGAATAATTTCACTCTTTTATGCATTCAATTTTTTCAAGTGCTCTATTTCTAACATTTTCTAAGAAAAACTACAGCTCTATTTCTTATGATCACTGCCATTAAAAAAAAAAAAGACACTTTTTCTACTTTGGAAAAAAGTTTAGATAAAAAGTTGTCAATCAGATATATCTACCACTAAATCACTATCATCATAAATAATTAAGAAAACCTTTCTCTGTTTTTTAAGACGGATGGCTGTCACAGCCAGGCTTGAAATAGCAGTTAAAATTAGACTTAATCCTCTAACACTTTTCTTATTCCATGCCACATCATATTATCTATAACAACAATGTCCTTTTCCCTTGCTGATCTGTGAAACATAGCTCATGACAGCGCAGCCAGCTACCCCAGTTGTTTCCTGCATATGTATGGCGTGCATTAGCATTTCAGTTTTGTGAGCTGTACTGTAACTGTCTTACAGTGCGGAAAGAAATCTTGTTGAATTTGAAAGTGTGAGATTTATAGGTCTAGATTTGGAGAGTATAATGCAACTTGTCCAGTTGTCACATTGTACACTGGAGAAGGAAGCACCTTTTGAACTACTATTTTAATGAGGTTAAACTAAAAAACAGCTGATATCAATGAAGAATGATGTTCTGACCATATTTTTTCTCTTTTAAAGGAAGACATGCAAAAGGAGGCTGTGGGCAAATGGGACCTGTACTGAACATCTGTGCTTGCTCTTTTTTTCCCTGTTACTAAAAAGAATGTTAAGCTGGTGATTTTAAATGATTTAAGGTTGACAGTGTTAGGTCTAATAATAGCAAGCCAAACAACATCTGGTGTGGTGCAAATGAAATGATTTGGTATAACACTTAAAAATCTGCATGTACAAGTAGGGAACTTTTTTGATCCTTCTAAAGGACATGTTGAGTCATCATTTTAAATGCATAATATGACAAGATGGGATGTGGATTTCTCATGAACATTCTATTACATAAATAATTGAGTTTTCTTTTTATTTTTTCTTTAGAACGGTTATAATAAAGATAGGTATTATGCCTCCCCAAATATTCTCACTCTTTTATGGAGATAATTGCATTTTTAATGTTATAGTTGTTTTTCGTTTACCCCCTTTTCTGTTGCTTTTCTGCATGCTCAATGCTAATGCCATTTTAAAAAATGATGAAGAAACACCTGGGAGTATCAGACAAATTAAGATCTGGCTAAAAGCACGAAGTCTCTGTCTGGAGCTGCAGAAAACTCTAACCAAATATGAGGGTGAAGTGCTGAAATTGATTGGTAGTGTTAAAGGCGTGCTTCATTGCTATTTTTCATATTACCTATCATAGCTACTTGCTTGAAGACTTGTTTATAATCTCAATTCTTCTACTGTAAATTTAATCTATACATAAAATATTCCAAATCAATTTTTTCCTGTACAGAATTTATGATGATAATCTGTCCACATTCTATATGTGGTCATGGAATTTCAACAAATCTAGAGAAAAGCAAAAGTAGAGCAAATATGCATGTGTGTAGCTACATTCCAAGCCTTTTTGTACAAAAGTCTTAACACGTACACACTTCTAGACACTCTATTTTTCTCTGTAGGTAGAAGCACAAAATAACAATATACCATTTTAAAAATTACTTTTTTAAGGTATTTAAAACAGAACAAAAAAATTTTTAGGGCATTCACCCATACATGAGTACTTTATTCATTGCTCTGACAGGATCTTAAAACAAAATACTTTATCAAAGATAATTTAAATTCTTTTCTTAACTACCTCATCAATTTCATCATGTTGAGATTACTGTTTAAATTGGTTAATTCTGTATGCGTGTATGTGCATGTGTGTGTATGTGTATATTTAACTGGAATGTAAAGACACTAGAGGTGAACACAGAATTGGAGCTTGAAAAACATAGAAATACATAATTGTTTTTATTAAATAAAACATTATTGTGGTCCCTAATATGTCTGACAGATCTTGAAGATTGCTTGAAATAATTTTTGTATTTTGCACATATTATTACACTTAGCAAGCATAGCTAATTGGCATAACTAAAGTACATGAGTAACAATGTGGCTTAAAACTACAAAAGAAAAGGAAATTATGTTTATTTCTTATAAATAAATTATTAGCCACTATGTATTATTTATATTACACAAATTTAAGCAATGTATAATACATGAGGATAAATTTACTATATTTGGAGCAAAATTAACTGAGCTGTCTCTTAGGACCTTTATTAATATTGCAAAATTGGTATTATACTCCTGTATAATTGATTTTTGAAGACTATTTTGCATATGTTTTCCTAAATCACATCATTTAAGCTAGAAAATGTTACATATCATGTGCTAGGCTGATAGTACCAAGACAAAGGTGTGTAGTGAAGCATGAGACAAAGTTCCTTAAAATTCTGGGGAACCGGGTTAACTTTCCACAAAATATGAAATGCCAATTTTTCTGTGAAAAAACTCATAACAAGTTATTTAAATGTTCTTAAGAAATAGCGCTTTCCTAGCTGTCTAACTTCAAACTGCAATATGTTTTTATGATCTATATATTCTATTCAAATTACATTAATAAATTGTTAAGGAAATTACTCTACAGTTATATGAAATCCTCATATTGGGAAAAAAACCCCATACTGCTACTCATGTATTTCCTGAAGACTTTGTGACAGAAGTTGTTATGAGGTTAAGGTGTTAGGAGTTTGAATATTTTCTTAGAAAAGTGATGGTAAATATTGGTATTATCTTTGAGAGAGATTATGAGATCCAAGTGGTTTCACAGGTGCTTCTATAAGACTAAGAAAGGATGTGAATAATTTCTGTAGTAGATGACAATGACCAATCTTCTATCCATCCTTTAATATTTTTAAATGGGATTGGAAGGTACCTCTCTATTCAAAGTGAGATAATAATGAGACTTCCCTCTCATCATAAGAGGCAAAATATTTTTCATTAGCAATGAAAACTGTTGATCATTTAAAAAAAATTTCTTCTTAAGTCTACATACTCATCCAAATCTATATAAATAAATGTTAGGAATGCATTTTGATTAACTTTTTGTACATTCCAGTTTGAGTACTCTCTTACTACAGTTACATATGGCCTCCCAGTGCAGGAATAAATATTTACAGTTCAGGAATTTGATAGTTTCAGATTAGTTTTCATGTGAAAACTCCTTTTTCTCCCAGAAAAAAATCCACCTTTGGATCCGTGTCAATTTAGTTTCAGAGTAACTTCTGGAGCAAAGTGAGTCTCCTGTATCACACCAGTCCATCCCATGGAAATGCTAGACATTATAATCTTCTAATAATGAGAAAATATGCTATTGTTTTCCTCAGATGTGCTAGTTCTATTTAAGGCAAACTAATTAGAAATTTTCAAGGCCATTTAGAGGTGTAGGTACAATGAACAAAGAAGAAAAAAATTGCTAGACCATAATCCTAGCTCTTTCATTTTACCTCCCTATCAAATTCTATCAAATTCTATCAAACAAGACATTTTTGTCACATGGCCATTGCAATATTTAGACAGCAGAATGTGTGTCAGTTATGGAATGGAAGTACAGTCTCCTAGGTTCTTGGCTGCCATAGAGTTAAAGCTCAGAGCCTTTTCTTTAAATTGAAACTATTAGGGTGTTTTGTGTTCAGTATTGTAACCAGCTGAGGATCTTTAGTAAATGGACATTTTAAAACATCTGTTGTCTGCTGGGAATGATTAAAGCCCTATGATTTCTGCACTTGCTTTAGTTATCTCAAATGTCACAGTGATTGATGGCAAAACATCTTTTCTTGTGTCATGTTTTGGACTTTGTTGCTTGCCTTAGAGCAGATAATGTAGCCACAGCAAAATGTGAAATGGCAGATAAACAATTTGTCTTGTTTTCTCTCCTAAGCTGCAACTAGAATAGCCAGGATACACTTGTTCACCTGCCTCACGATTGCTATTTGATAACATTCTGGTGACTGACACCAGATATGTGTGACACATAATCAAAAATTATAGGAGAAATCTGTGTTCCTCCTGGAAATACAAGATATTTTGTTGCCTGGATAGTATAGCAGTGAGTTTCTTACTAGATTTCCTGTAAATTTCATTAAAAAAAAAAAAAAATTAAAAACCTCAAACCAAGCAAGGAAACAAAGCACACTGAAAACAAAAGATTTAACTTTTTTTCTTTGAAACCTTCTCATTTGGGAATCTTGATGTATCTGAAACATTCTGGTCTACCAGTAAAGGGATTTTTTTCATGGTTTACAGTTTATGTTCTTTTTTCCAGATCTGAGGTAGCAATGTGTCAGTACCTTTCTTTACAACAGACATAGGTGCTCAGACGCCAACTGTTAAACATCTACATTTGGTGTAGACAGACAATCAATGACTGCCAGATATGATGAACTTCTTTATTTTCCCAGTATTTCTATCAGCCCAGTACTGATTCCTTAATCTCAGACAGGAAATTAGACAAGAACTAGAGAAGATCATGAGAAGGGTAAGAGGGAAGATCAGAGCTTTGACTGGCTTCAGTAGGGGGCATAGTTAAATAGACAAGAATGTTTTAGACTGAAAAAGACATGACTGTAAAGTTATATGTTTAAGTATATAAAATCATGTGTTGCATGAATAAAGATGAATACAGAACAATTCTTCTTTGTTTTTTCAAACTAAAGAATAAAGTAAAAAATTATACTAGTAAATGTCATGTTTGAAACATATAAAGACAGATGCACAGTTTAACTGTTGAACTTTGTAGCAAATACATACTATGGGTTCGAACAAAAGTAGAAAAAAAATTGCATAAAGTCCACCAAGTCCTATAAAACATGTCAGTACAAATTTAGACACCAACATTTGAATTAGTTGAAATAGTTTTATAATCTGAAAGAAGAAATATGTATTTTTGGGATATAGATGGGATCTAAAACATCCTAACTGCATTGCCCCTTCACCCGGAAGCATCCAGTCCTACCTGAGCTCTTCTGTAGCTCAGCCCTGTGCTTAGCCCTGCCTTCTGCAGATCCTGAACTGATAGGATTTTTCTAAACAAACCTCAAACCTTCCCTGCTACCTTGCATTTTTTTGTGATGAACTGAACTGTCAGTAGGACCAGCAGTCATCACCATCCCTGCTATGCTTATCCTACACAGAGGCTGTAGGACCATACTCAGCTGGGGAGGGCAATGCCCTGCCACTGTTGGGTTCACCCTTGACTCCCAATTCTCTTTTTTTTGTTAATAGGCCTGCTCTTGCTGCTCCCCAACAGAAGGCCAAAATAGATCTTAAGAATATATTTTTTTCTTTTTTTTTCCTAGACTTAGATGATGATGCTGTACATTGGGAAAATGAAACTTTTTCTTCAATCTTGTTGAAGTCATTTGGCCAGAAATTTGGTGATGCTCAGGCAAGGTATTGGTCTAAACAGACTCTTGGTCCAAACTGGTATATTCTTGTGCTCTTCAGTAAGCAGAAACTCCTTGATATAATAGTCTGTGGTGCACTCTTCAACAATGTCTACCTGTAGCATCATTTTGTTTCTGTAACATGAGAACTGACATAAGAGCAAAAATACTACATTTTCTGTGCCCACTAAGCAAAATATGCTTTGCACACTTAAAAATACCTTTTTGAATCCTTTAATTTCACTGCAAAAGGTACATGCTCATCTCAGTTGCATTTGCTCTCTTTTCTGCTATGAAGAAATGGTAGGGTCCCTATTTTTTAAAAAAATAACATTTTAAGATAACAAATAGTCTGTTCACCAAAATTTCTCCTCCTTTTCATGACCTATCCAGTATTTGCAATTTCTGTATCAATCAATGACATGAGGTTAACTAGCAGGAAGAATTGTCCTCGTGAAACAGACATATGAAACGGAATACTAAGCAATAAGATGCAGGCAACTTCCAGTTGAGTGGGAGAATGAGTGTAGATAGGGTGTCAGTCTTTGTAAAGAAAAGAATAAAATCTCATGTCTTAGCCTGATGGGATAAAAGACCCTCTATAACAGAGAGACAAAGTTCTCTATGTAAAACTGAAAGTTACTTATAGACTGTGTGTCAATCAGACCATTCTTCATAGCTGACAGTTCCTAAAGGAATTAGGAAAAAAAATTCTAGTGTCACAGACAGAGGCTCTAAGAGCAAAAAGGTTCTCTTCAGATTCTTCTATCTCAATAGAATTCTGATAGGTTTGCCTGATCCTTCTGAACACATAAGTTTGAATTGGTCACCCACTAACTTAGAAAAATCCTTTGATTCATATTATACAACTTTACTTGCAAAACTCATGCTATTCAACAAACACTTCTATAGTTCCATTATAAGAAATAGTCTGAAGAAAGGATTAATGATCTGAACAAAAAGAAAAAGAAAAATTCGATATTGGGTTGGAAAAAAAAAACCCCTTGTGTAGTTAAGGTACATAAATGCATTTTGGATAAATTTCTGCTGGTAAGAGAAAGGATGAAATTAGAGCTGGTGCCTGTATTTCTGTGATCAGAAGACAGTTTGTATTCCCAGATTTAATGATCATTTTTGTAGAATTTTATTTCCAGCTTGTTGAGTACGAAAATGAAGTATTGGGTTAAGCATGAGACCATGAGCTCAGCAGTTTAGGAAATATCATTATTTTCCTGGATTATCCAGGCATATGGAAATATTTATATAATACTAAATAGTTATAATATTATAGTTTGTCTCAGTAGGTATAAAAAAAAGGCATTCAGGTACTCTTTTTTTCTAATAAGAAAAGAATCACAAGAATTGTTGATATAGTGCAACCCTCCAGTGAATGCAAATAATCTTGTAAAAATAAATCCATCCCCATAGTCTGAGAAAGTTTATGGCTGGCATGTTTCTCAAATATGTGGGCATTCACTAGTATAAAAGAATTAGTTAACTACTGAGTATCATAATGGTGATGCAATTAATAATGTGGTCTTTTTTCCTTTTAAAATGCACGCCTTCTTGATTCCTATGGGATTTTTTGCATATTTCATTTTGACACAGCCTTCCACATAGCAACTCTTCAGGGGCAGAAATCCTTTGGTTTGTGCCTTTTGAATGGCAACTGTAAGTGGAGGAATGCTCAAAATACCCTGTATCTCTCTCTGCATTCCTTAGAGGTCAAAAGGTTTTGCTTCCTTTCGAGAAGCTTTGCAACTTCAGAGTAGCTGAAATAAGTTCTGTGAACCCCAGGCTTATATCACATTAAAAGAAGAGATTTTGAGAGGACACAAAATTATAATAAAAACATGCAAATAAATAAAAAACCAAGTACATAGCATATATAATAAGTCTCAATCTTTATTTCTTGTAAGTATTTTGTGCTTCTTTAGCTTATTGGTTCTGTTTTCTAATGTTGTTATGCCATTTTTTTCTCGGAGAGATTTTCTAATATTATTAACTTCCTTCTTTTGACATATATGTAGAATCTATATGTAGAATTTAAATAACATCACAACATTTAAGTTTTCACTTGGTTCCTATGGAAACCTTTCTTGTTCATCCGTTCCAGGAAGACAATGTGAAGGCAACTAGCCCTTGAAAAGGTTTGCACTGAAAAATTCTCGCTTTTGCTGTTTCAGACTGCATATTATTGAAACTAGAATAAATACCCAGCCAAAGTCAAACCCTAATCTATCCTGTTCCATTCTAAGATCATTTTGCCACATCACAAAGATTCCTAGGGTTTTTTTCTGTATGTAAAATTATCTCAGAGATAATTAATGAGTTTTTTCTTTCCCATATGTTCTCAGGTGCAGCTAGACTCTGAGGGTCTTGATCATGATTTTTTAAATGGATTCCAATAAATTGAGATATGCAAGCCTATTGTGCTGTATTTCATAAAATCTAAATAATAGATTTTTATCCTTAATTTTATTCCACAATTAATATTAGCAGTTGACAGATACCAGGATCATTGTCACAAAATGAGCAATTTTCAATGTAAAATATTGCGACTATCTATTGCAATCTTCGACTCCTACAGTATTCTCATAGAAAATTATTTAGAAAACTTCCTGCATATCTTCTGTGCCATAAAATAGATACAAATTTTGTCATTTATTTCAACAAAGCCAAATTTTGATCCCTGTTGTTTTGCTACTGCCATGTTCAAATAGGCTTACCAAGAGTTGCCAAATCACACAATGACTTTAAGTTTCTGCCTCTCTTCTGTCAGCTGACGTGCTTATTACAGGACTAAACTAGTTATTCCATGAAATTTATGACAAGTGCAAGGAACAATATTGATAGGGTCAAATTATAATCTGTCAAATGTATTTGTGAAGATGAATAATAGTAAACCAGAAGAAAAAAGTATTATAATACATAAAATGCTTACTTACTCATAATGAAAACCTCCCCTAGTATCAATCAATATTTACTTCTCTTGGTGTTTTAGTTTGACTGTATCTAACAAAAGCTAACATAATTTTAGATTTAATGGAAATTTCCATTAGAAAAACTGAAAATTTCTGCCTGTCTAACAAGCTGTTCTCTAGAAGTAGCCCACATATTTGACATTAGTGATGATTCAGGATATTTAGATATAAATCTGGTAAAAACTAGCTAAATCACACACATTGGATGTCTCTCAAAATTGCAGAAATTTGCACTGAGCTTCATTCACAATTCAAAAAATTCATGAATTATGTCAAATACAGGAACTAATGATCTATTACTGGAACTGTTTGACCTGGAAAAGATCCTTTTATGCAGAACAAGGAAATTTTGTTGTCCAAAGGAAAAACAATTAAATATATTATGGAGATGATATATTTAAGAATAGACACATTGTATTGTTACAACTTAATTGTACTATAAATACTATTAAAGTATTATTTATTAATTTTTTTCATCCATATAATGTAATATAGACAGGGTAATGACAGATGTGTGTAATGGCAATGACATACGTCTGTAATGAGAAACCAACTAAGATGCATTTGAAGAAAGGAACTCCAAACTCAAATAGTGGTTAAAGTGAATATATAACAAATTATTCCTTCATCACTCAAGGGTACAGAGTCTACTTGTGTTTGCAGAGAAGTCTAATGAGCAGTGAAAATTATAACATACTGTGAATCCACAGCACTGAAGCATTGATTTATAAAGGCAATAAACCCCCCCCCCAAAAAAAAAGTGCTATTGTTTGCTAATTCTTTTTTATGGTTACCAACAAATTCAGAACTTAGTGCAAGTGAACATGATATTTCTTCCATTAGAAGAGTAAAGTTCAGCTGATGTCTCAAAGGACTCCCTGACCTAAGGGAAGAAGTTGTTATCTCAGTTAATTGAATTCTTTGGTGGGAATCCAACTAATTAGTCTTCTATTTCCTCACCAACAGGAAAACAGCTCTCCTATCAGTGGATAAGAAATAGAGGGCAATGGAGGTGAGAGGATGGGACACATAAAAGGCATAGGGTAATCTGGAAGTCTTCAACTTTCCGTCAAAAAGCCAAAACAAATGGATCAAACAAACAAACAAACAAAAAACCCCGCAATAAAGAAAAGAAAAAAATCCACAAAGTCCTGAATAATCTGAGTGCTCCAAGTTAATTGAAATTTGCAGCTCATTTTAATGATCAAATACAGACCTGCAAGTGATAATATATACAAAATTATAACTTTGGTTCAAATGTATAATAGAATTGATAACCTAGCAAGGATGTTGCACACAACTGTCAAGTCAGACTCCTTCATGGATAATTGGGGAGGCTCTTTGTGCTATCATTTCCTTATACATGAAATGTCGTCGACAAAATGGAGACAAACGTTTCAAATGGAGATTGATTGTCTTGGAATAGAATATGCTGAAAGAAAGAAGATCCTGTGCAGAAGGATCTGACTATCAGTCCACTTAACAGAAGCTTAGCATGCTGAAGAACATCTTGCATTGTTTGGATTCAATCCATCATTAAACATAAATGAGAGGAAGACTGAGATACACAAATGTGCAAATGCCACATGGATAGATATATTAAGGAATCTGTAACCATCTGGACTCAATATGGAACCTCAAATATGCCCATTTATCAAATTATAATTCCCATGCAACATAACACATCAGTATTTCAGAGCTGATTAAAAGTAAATTGTTTAGAATTTATTAAACTGAGTGCAGAAGCAATTTGTATACTTTTAATATGTACCATATATTCTTCAGAGTTTATTTTATTCTCCTCTACCAAAAATATGCAGCAATGATGGCCCTGGTCCTTCAGAGTCTTGTACATGTGCTTTAATGGCTTCAGACATTAGTCTTATTAACTTTAATAAGACCATTCAATTAATGAAATAAAACTTACACATGAATATTTGCAACAAATAAGTTTGAAAGAGAAGCATTTTAAAACTGAACTCTGTCTGAAAGAATAACTCTCAAGGAAAGTGGAGATATCAAGAGGCCAGTTCAAAAGTTGTGACTGTTTGAATATTAAGAGATTAAACATAATAAGATAACATTGCCTAACTTCTGAAACTAGGAGACTGGAATGAGCCATCTATGTACCTATTCCTCTCGTCTCCACTTCCTCATTGTGGTTGACGTTACAGGTTTAAATTAGTTTTATTTAAACTAACTGAATTAGTTAATTAATTAACTGATTAGATTATTGTAAAAACATAATTTAATTATAAGTTGTGCTTTACCAAATAGCCTAATCTATATAAAAGTGTATTCTGTAATGGAAGTGCAATATCACACTTGCAATAAAAGTTTTTTTGTTCAAATGAGACTGTGGGACAAATATCTAAAACTACACTTTGGAAGGAGAATTACATAAGCAAAGGTAAAGTTTGAGAAGAAGAGAGTGAAGACCTTTTATTGTTTATAAAGTACTAAAACTGAAACAGATTTCTAGCAATCTGCATGTCAGAGCTCTATATAGAGCAATTTCTGTATCATAATTAGATATAGAAATATAGATGTCAAACTACAGACTAAATAAAGTTGAAAAAATTAAAATAATTTATTTTTAAAATGTTATTAGGCAATGAGGCTCTCAAACATCTTCACATAGTTTAAAAAGGTGAACGGTGTAAGAGAAATCAAAACAACTTGGATAGTTGTTTAAAGTAAATGGTAACAATAAAAAAGAGGACACTGTGTAAAAACATCCTAGAAGGGACATCTAATGACAGCAAGAATGTATAAGTCATAGTGTCATCTAAATAGTAATGATATAAGGATGAGATCCATTCCAGGAAATGAGTTAATGGCAGAGAGGAGCAGCCAGCTGTCATTCTGAAGCAAGCTTTGATTCATATGAAAACATATATTCCTCTCACTACAGGACTGTAAAGAAAGACACAGCTAGATTTTCTTCTATGGAGCTTTATAGTGAAGGAGATTTTCATCAAAATTTTGAACAAGGCTACAATTTTTCCCAAGTAATGCAAAACCTTCAGTGTCAGTCAAGTACTGTATTTAGAGAGTATCTATTGACTGACAGCTTTTAAACCAATTGTAAATTGCCCAAGGAACTACTGAGACATCAAACCTCATTGGAAGGCAACAAGTCTCATCGTTAAGAATGCCAGTTAGCAACTCCAGAGGGTTACCTTGTTCTTACTGTTTAACAAGAATAAGAAAGCACTGCCATAGCATCATTACACAAAATAATTTTTCTGAGTACATTTAATTCTTTTTCCTTTTCAGATTCTCAGCTCCACTGGTCACTTCTCCTTTAGAATGTTTTTCATACCTTTAATCACTGTAAGCAGTAGCAATAGTTCTCTAACAGACAGAATAGCTGGGGAAGACATTTAGATGAATATTTTCTCTGCATAAACAAATAGCTGGCAATAAAATGGAGCATATTTTACTCCCAAATACAACAATATGAACCAAAGTTAGGTCCTTGCTCTTAAATTATCATTGGTCACCTGTCACTATTGGAGTTCCACAGGGCTCCATCCTCAGTCCTGTGCTCTTCAGCGTCTTCATAAATGACTTAAATGCAGGACTGGAAGGGATACTGAGCTAGTTTTCTGGTGATACTAAATTGGGAGTAACTGTTGACTCCCTTGATGGCAGAGAGGCCCTGTAGAGAGATCTTGACAAATTAGAGGTCTGGACAATCACAAACAGCATGAAGTTAAACAAAGACAAGTGCCAGATCCTGTACTTGGAATGGGCAAACCCTGGGTGTACCTACAGACTGGGTGACGATATGCTGAAAAGGAGTGCTGTAGAAAGGGACCTTGAGGGTCCTGATTGATGGCAGATTTAATGTGCCCTGGCAGCCAGGAGGGCCAACCATGTCCTGGGGGGCATCAGGCACAGCATCGACAGCTGGGCAAGGGAGGGGACTGTCCTGCTCTGTTCTGCACTGGGGCGGCCTCACTTCAAGTGCTGTGTGCAGTTTTGGGCACCACACAGTAAGAATAATATAAAGCTATCAGAGAGCATCAAAAGCAGGGCTATAAAGATGGTAAAGGACCTAGAGGGGAAAGCATACAAGGAGCACCTGAGGTCAGTTGGTTTGCTCAGCCTAGAGAAGAGGAAACTGAGGCAAGATCCTATTACAGTCTACAGCTTCCTCACAGAGGAAAGAGGAGGGGCAGGCACTGATCTCTTCTCTCTCGTGACCAGTGATAGGACCTGAGGGAACTGCATGAAGTTGTGTTAGGTGAAGTTTAGGTTGAAAGCTAGGAAAAAGTTCTTCACCCAGAGGGTGGTTGGGCACTGGGACAGGCTCCCCAGGGAAGTGGACACACCACCTAGCCTGACAGAGTTCAAGAAACATTTGGGCAATGCTCTCAGGCGCATGCTGTGATTTTTGGGCTTGTCCTGTGCTGAGCCAGGAGTTGGACTTGATGATCCTTATTGTTCTCTTCCAGTTTAGGATATTCTATGATCCTCTGAGTCTATGGCTTTTTTTCCATTGGTTACCATAACTGGCATGTTGGCATTCTGTGGTTCCAACAGAGTAAAGATCATAAATTCTTATGTACAATATTGTGAGCTGAAATTTTAAGTCCTATTTATCAGGCCATGAACAACAAAGAACATATTTTGAGCATTTATTTTATTAAGTCTATCACTAGTAATTCATGTTTTTCATGAAAGTCAGATGATTAATTTAGGTTCCATAGAGAAGCACAGAGGAACCTGTTCAGGTAGGAATGTTTCAGTATATCGAGATTCAGTATATCAAGAAAGGAACTGACGGACTGTTCTTGAGGAAACAGTGGAAACATCAGTCTTGGGGAGAGGTAGCAGTGGTGTACCTCTGAGCTTTTTAGCCCTGTAAGACACATGACCTTTTTCCAGATTTCCGTTAACTAATCTTCTTTCAAAATTGATGGACATATCCCATGAATTCGGTCCAAAAAGAAGGGGGTATAAATAATTTTCTTCCTAATCCCCTCATATCCTCTTTCATCAGTTCCTTTGCATTTCAGTGATTACACTGCTTGTCTAAAGAGACAGGTTCAATTACCACCTTTATCTCACAGGATCAGGATCTGTCTCTTCCATTATAATGCCGTGTCCATAAAGTTATAGGTATTTTGGAAAAACCTCAAAATCCTTGTCTTTCAGAAATCACTTCATTTTGCATGGAACAGCTAAATATTAACTGACCTCCAAAGAAAAAGAAGAAATAAGATGTCATACTTCAGAAAGGGACACCAACTAGTGGGCAGAAATGTATTCCTCCTCATTTTCTTTATTTCACAAAAGCAGAACATTTTGTATTCAGTATGTACTTAAATTTATTGTCTTCCATAAATTCAATTTGTGAGCTCAACCACAACATTTTCCAAATGCGCAAATAATATGCCATTGACAATAGCACTGTGGTGAGAAGCTATATCATTCATATCCTGGCCTTACATGCCACGATGTTGTCGGAGACTGAAATAATTCATGCCTCAAACATTGATATAAAAGTTTTGCTCATTGTAGCAGAACTGTATGAAAAAACCCACTCCTCCCTAAAGATGCCTGACTGGAACTTTGGATTGAAAGTTAAACTGCTGAGATTAAATACAGGGAAACCCATGATTCAATCATCTCAGACCTGTGGACAAGTAAACAAGGCTGGAGGAAAAGAATAAGAAACAACTCAGCAGCTGTCTGGCTTGTTTCGGGGTGGGAGAGGCCATAGCCCACAGCCCCATTTGCTGGGAGCAGGTTTGGACAGATTTCATCCCCAAACCGAGGTGGGGGGAGCAGGTTTCGGTGTCGCAAGCTCTGCCCAGGGGCATCGAACCCATCCTCCCTTATGCAAACTGGCTGTGGAACCCCCAACCCCGGCAAGGCCACAACCACGGGACATTCACAGGAGAGGCAGCTGAGGAGGTGTCTTAATCCATCACAGACCCCTCAAAGTGCCCCCCCGACTCATTCCTGAGGCCTTGCACCACAGGACTGCACATGATGCAAAGTGATGCAATGGATCCAAAGTCTGCTGCAAAAGACAATGGCAAACTTGCCCCCTGGGCAGGGGCGGGAGGGGGGAATGCCTGGATTTTCCTACCTAGCCTGAACGTATATTAATCCATAGAATTCTACATTTCTTGGGGGACCTTCACCACCACGAAGATGGAGAGGATCAATGGAACATCGACTGAGATCCATGGAGTCGTGATATTTTCTTTAATCTCTCTCTTTCTGTCCCACCACCTCTTTTTCTATTTCCTTCTCTTCCTTTTTCTCTCTCTCTCTCTCTTATCTACTATAAAATAAAATCCATATTATTGACACTGGCGTATGGTCTTGTTTGCACCTTAATTTGGGCAGAGAAATTTCTAAATAACTTTAATAACTGGACCGTAACAGATGTTAAAAAAGATTCAGTCCTGTTCACACATCTGTGGTTGAAATGTGTTTCCTCCCTGTTTTTTTTTTCTTTTTTTTCCCAACAGTAAATATTCTGTGATACAACTCTAATGACTAAATTATCATATCAAAGAAAACCACTGTGGCAAAAGGCACTGATAGGTATCTTTTTCAATTGCATGGGAGAAGTCAGACTTTGAAGAGCACCCTCATTCCAAATTACCTTTTTTTCCTCAGGGATTTGAAAATTCCCATTAGAGGGCAATGTAGAAAACTTGACACAGTTTTTAAAGAAACAAAAGATTTTTACTTTGATGATTAGACTGTTTGGAAATAACACATTTTTCATTCTCTCTAAAACACTTTTCAAACATTGACTTAATCTGGAAAAGAAGTATCTCCAAAACTGATTTGGCAAGGCTATCTCTTGACACAGATAAGACAATGGCAGAGGTGCTCTCAAGTCCTTGACAGAAAAGGAGGATAATTATGAAATACTTATGGATGAATCGAATCTGCTCAATAGTTCTTTTGCTACAAATTACTCTGACTTTTTTCTTCTTTCATTATGGCAAAGGATGTGACATATTCATTAAATTTTAGAGCCACTGGGAAATTTTGAGGGACATATTGAACACTCTGTAGGAGTTTCATGGCATCTTCCCCTGCTTGTTCAGTAGCTTTCTGTTCTTTTCATTAACTTTCTGTTTTCTTCAAATTTCGGGTACTTTTATACCCTCTTTGCTACTCTGTTGCATGGTATTGTCATTGCTAGCAGCATGGGGAAGACATTGAACTGAATTTGTGCAGCCTCAGGACTAAGGCTTGTCAAGCTTATTTTCTCTTAGCTTTTTTTGACCTACCTTAGTGACTTGGTTTAGATGTAAGAGCAATTTTTGTAACTAGCTGGGAGGGTTTATCTTTGTATGACATTACCATGACTTTTAAAATCTACAGAGAAAAACAGACCCGGTGTGACAACACACACCTTGAGAAGTGGAGATAGAGGATGCTCCTAGAGGAGCACAGCCTCACGAGGACAAGGGATGGAACACAGGTCCTGAAATCAGAGACTCACAGCTATCACAGCTCACCAGGTGTCAGTTGAAGAATGTCAAACATAGAGCTGGACAAAACTGGTTCTTGGCTAAACACCAGTAAAAGCCATCATATAAAGTAAAACTGGGGGTAATGTGAAGCTGTAGACCAACACAAGATGTAAAAGCATATCAGCAGACCTGTAAAAATGACCATGAGTAGATAAAGGAGGAAGAAATTATCAATACTAGCACCATATTATCTCCAGTGAAGAATGCCAAAAGTTGATGACCAGTCATGACATCCTTACCATCATGGGAATAAAAACACCAACTTTAAGATCTGGAAACAGAAGGTGAAGAGCAAGCACACCACCAGGCAAAGGAGTAGAAGCTAGGGAGTGCACATATAACAGTTCTATCTCTGTTATTAGTACTGAAAGGTCTTCCACATAAAAGTGTTGTTTCTTTTCCTGCTGTCTTGCTTTAGGAATGGTACTCCCCCATTTAGTGCTCTCATTGAGACTCTACACCCTGTGCCACTCACTCACTCCTCCCTCCACCCTCTCCATCCCCTCTGGGTCAGAGAGGAGAAGTGGAGACACGAAAGGTAAAAATCACAGATTGAGATAAGAACAATTTACTGGAAACAGCAATGAGATAAGAAAACAAACAGTAACAGCAACAATACTAATGACAGAGTGTACAAGAAAGAGGCAAATGATTCCCAGAGAAACCTCCCAAGAACAGAAAATACCTGACCTTTCCTTCAGCCACGCTACACCAACCTGGAAGCCAGCCCTTCCTGCATGCCCTAAAAACGATGTGAGTTAGTATAGAATAATCTCTGAGTCCTAGCCACGGCCCTCCTTGCTACTGCAAAAATCAACGCTGTCCTGGCTGGAACCAGGACACCTGCAATAATTAGATCCAGACTAAACTGGGGAGACTGCTAAGATTTCAATTATACTATCAATAAACTCCTGGCTTTAAATACAAATCCTTTGAACTTTGTTCCTTAAAACTATGTGTTCAGATGTTTTGGATCTAGACATAAGTAAGGAGCCAAAATTTATTACAGCCATTGCCACACATGTAGAATGGGTTTGACTCCCCCGCACTGGAAGAAGATATGCAAGAAGAGGCTGCATTGACTTAAACCTGTAGTGAATTTGTCCCACAGGATATGTCTAAATTAATTCTGCTGGAATTTTTTTTAATGAACTATTCATAAAATGTTATGAACAACTTTCATAATTGCTTAGAATTTCTGTTGAAAAAATGTACATCAGTAGATTCAAAGCACTGCGTGGACTTTCCCAGTCTGTTAATATCTGTCAGAGTTATTGCCTAGAGTGATACTGAAAAGCAAGAAGCTAGATAGAGAATGTAAAAAGCTGTCTACAGGGTGAGGAAGAATTTATATTCTGTATTTTTCTTTGTCCTATTCTTTTCTATATATGTTTATCTGCCTGTGGAGATTTTTTTTGCAATAAGTGCTGTAGCAATAAAAACCAGATGATGCACATGAGGGTTCATTCTAATAAAATTGTGAAGAGATCGTATTTTGTGCTACTCATTTCTGTTTCCTACTAAAAGAAACAAGGTATTAATGCCAAAATAAATGCTATTCCACTTAATAGACTAAAAGTCAAAACACATTTCTTCATTTCAGCAACTCAGAACACTGGCTGTTAGAACAAAATATTAAGATAAAAGTAATCAGCACAATTATCAAAATCAGTGTTCCCTGAGGTACTGGTACCCAATAAGATTTGGGTTGCTGGAGTTCCACCCACTCTACTTACCTACCTGCTCTATGGCAATAACAGACAAATGAAAGTCTAATCAAGACTGCATTGAAATCGTTATTTTAGGAAAATGTTTAAATCTTTTCAGGGTAAAGTATACTTTGATGAAGACTGTACATGTTTATATGTGCAATAATACATAAATCATAAGCACTGATCTTCCTCTGAAACTCCATAGACTGATAAATATAATTCCATTATAGATACTTGGAGAAAGAAAGTAATCACTCCATTTTGATCTCTATTTCTCTCTCTCCTCCCCTCCTCCCCTCCATTTGTATTTTTTGATATGTCTTAGACACTGGGGCACAACAAAAGGAATTTGAACTGAGGGTCAATCAGCTAGATCTTTCTTCCACCTGAAAATAAAATTTCTGACATTTTTTTCTGTACTTTTTTAAGGCCCAAACCCTTGCACCTAAACATTAACATTCACATTTACATGTGTGAAAATAAGTGTATTTTTACTAGTATATTTAGGGATCCCTAAATGCTTCCCTGTTGTAATGTCAACCTAAAACTTAAGACACAGACCATCAAATTAAACATTGCAGTTGGTTAAGCTTAGTCCCAGTTGTCATCAGATTATGAAAACAAATCCGAAAGGACTCAAACCAAAGCAGTAGAGACTGTATTCTCTTTCTTGATTTTGATGTTGAGAATAAAGTCTGATTGCAGTTATTCTCATACCTGACATCACATATTGGTTCATATAGCTGGGAAAGGCATTGTGGAACTGTATTTGAAAGCAATGTTAGAAACAAGCGTAAAAAAATGGCTACATGGGCCTTTCAGTGTTACCCAAAACTCTAAAAGATTTTTTTTTTCCATCTGGTTCCTGATCAAATCAAATTACTAATGTCATCATAATGATACGTAACTGAATATTCTTTGAAGGAAAAAAATATGCATATTATTGGATTAAAACAAAAATTAAATTTTACTTAAATCCATGTTTCCAAAATGTGTTTTCAAATATATGTTCCCTCATGGGACATGAGCAGTAGCATAGAAGATTCCAAAACGGAACTCTGATGTTCTTCACAGCTTAATCTTTTACTATAAAAATAAAGGCAAACCCAAAGGATGATGTGCTTGCAAAAGAAGCTTTTGAAATTCAAATGATAAAGTGCTACCTAGAGAGACATTTGCCTGAGAAAGTAAAGGGCCAGATGCCACAGTTCTGAGCTGTGAAATGTCCTGTTTATTTCATGTGATGCAGAAACTGAGAAAGAGATTTTACAGTTTAGCATTATTAACTATTTCACTCATTTTCAAAGCATATTATAAAGGAAAAGGCTCATACTAGAAAGATTATTTCTCACAGTGTTTGTTTTGGTGGGGAGGAGGCATGAAAAAGTAGAAGAGGAACATGTGAATATGTATAAATTAAGATTCATAAGCTTGAAACACAGACAGATGGGGTTGCAGTGGCGGCTTTAGTGGCTCCCCTAACTGTAAGCAGAGATAGTAATACTTATTTTTTTGGAAAAACTTTAAGATATGCAGATGGATTTCAGCAAGAAAGAGATGTAAGATAATAGGGAACAAAAATTTACTAACTATCCTTCTACTCCAATAATGATGGAAATACTCTGAAAAAAAAAACCAAAACTTTTGAAATTTTCTAAATTCAAATAAAAGCAATAAAAACCCCACAGGTTTTTCAGTTAAAAATGTCAACACATTAATGAGCCATCTAAATAACAGCTGAGCAGTGTCTCTAGTGCTGACTCTGATTTCTCGGTAGAAAGAGAACTTTTGCTGCTTTTGCTATTAAACAGAGATGCCAACAAATAGCTGTGCTATTCTCTTTCAATGCAAGGTACTATAAACGTGGTAGAGATAACTGAGCTGCCAAACAAACAGCCAGATGCTTTCATCTACTTACAACTTAAATATTCAAATACATGTATATTTGCATAATTATTTAGTTGTGAACATTATGTCTCCACACATTTCTGTCAAATATCCTGGACTTCAAAACTGACCATTTTGCCAATTGTACGGTGTTTCTTTTCATCTACTTAACTGGATTTTCTTGTTTCTTTCAGTCTCACCATTCCTTATTTTATGCAGTGAAAACCAATATTAGATCTGCAACACAAAGAATATTGATTCATAGCAAATATAGCAACAAACAATTTCAGGCTAACAAAGAAGACATTCTGGTGGGAGTCTGTTATAGGCAACCAAACCAGGATGAAGAAACAGTGAAGAATTCTATAGGCGGCTGGCTGACATTCCACATCACTAGCTCTTGATCTTGTGAGAGACTTTAACCTGCCAGCTGCCTGTTGGAATCTTAACACAGCAGAGAGTAGACAGTCTAAGAGGTTCCTGGAGTGTGTGGGAGATAACTTGCTGACACAGCTGGTGAGACAGCCTACCAGGGGCAGTGCTCAGCCAGATTTGCTGTTTAGGAACAGAGAAGGGATGGTGGAAGATGTTGTGGTGAGAGGCCAACTTTGGCACAGTGATCATGAAATGATAGAGTTTTTGATTCCTGATGAAGTAAGGAAGAGAGTCAACAAAACCTTTACCTTGGACTTCTAGAGGGCACACTTTGGCCTGTTCAGGAAAATCCCTTGGGAAACAATACTTAATAAAAAAGGAGTCCAGGAAATCTGGACAGACTTTAAGAAGAAAATCTTAAAGGTGCAGGAATAGGCCATTAATTTGTGCCAAAAGACAAGCCATCAGGGAAGAAGACCAACCTGGCTGAACACAGAGGTTTTGCTAGAACTCAGGGGAAAAAAGAGAGTTTATGACCTTTGAACAAAGGGGCAGACAACTCAGGAAGAGTACAAATATATTGGTAGGTCACGTAGAGAGAAAATTAGAAAGGCAAAAGCACAGCTACAACTCAATCTTGCCACTACTGTAAAAGATAATAAAATATAAGGTTTTATAAATACATTAACACCAAAAATAAGGCCAAGGAAAATCTTCGTCCTTTATTGGACGCAGGGGAAAACATTGTGACCAAGGATGTCTAAAAGACTTAGGCAGTTAATGCCTTCTTTGCTCAGTCTTTAACACGAAGACCAGCTATTCTCAGGGTAATCAGCCCCCTGAGCTTGTAGACAGGGAGAGAGAGCAGAACAGACCCACTGCAATCCAGGTGACAGTAGCTAATGACCTGCTGTGTCATTTAGACACTCACAAGTCTCTGTGGCCAAATGGGATTCACTTGAGGGTGCTTAGGGAGCTGGTGGAAGAGCTGCCAAGCCATTCTCCATCATTTAGCAGCACCTACAGGATAACCAGGGGATCAGGCCCAGCCATCATGGATTTAGGAAAGCCAGGTCTTACTTGACAAATGTGGTATCCTTCTATGACCAAGTGACCCACACCTTTGCAGATGACACCAAGTTGGGTGGGACTGTTGATCTGCTGAAGTGTAGGAGGGCTCTGCGAAAGGACCTGGACAGGCTGGATCGATGGGCCAAGGCCAATGGTATGAGGTTCAATAATGTGAAGTGCTGGGTCCTGTCCTTTGGTCACAACAACCCCTGCAGAGCTACAGGCTGGGTGAAGAGTGGCTGGTAAATGGCCTAGCAGGGATCACTGGTCAACAGCCAGCTGAACATGAGCCAGTGTGTGCCCAGGTGGCCGAGAAGAACAATGGCATCCTGGCTTGCATCAACAATACTGTGGCCAGCAGGACTAAGGAAATTATTTCCCCTCTGTACTCAGCTCTAGTGAGGCCACACCTAAAATTCTGTGTCCAGTTCTGGGTCTCTCACTATGAGAAAGACATTGAGGTGCTGGAGTGTTTCCAGAGTAGGGCAACAAGGCTGGTGAAGGGTCTAGAGAGTAAATCATATGAGGAGTGGCTGAGGGAACTGGGGGTGTTTAGCCTGGAGAAAAGGAGGCTCAAGGGAAATCTTATCACTCTCTACAACTAGCTGAAAGAAGGGTGTAGCCAGGTGGGGGTCGGCCTCTTCTCCCAGGCAAGTAGTGACAGGACAAGAGAAAATGGCCTCAAGCTGAACGAGGGGAAGTTCAGGTTGGATATCAGGAAGAATTTCTTTGCTGAAACGGTTGTCAAGCATTGGAAAGAGCTGCCCAGAGAAGTGGTGGAGTCACCATTGTTGAAAGTGTTCGAGAAACAACTGGACGTGGCAATTAGTGCTATGGTTTAGTTCACAAGGTGATGTTCGATCAAGGATTGGACTCAATGATCTTGGGGTTTTTTTCCTACCTTAATGATTCTATGACTCTTTGACTCAGAGGAACTTTATCAAACTGTAAAGGCAGGAAAGAGCCATTACTAAATAGACACTTCAAAAAAAGCTTAGTTGCATCTGATCCTGAAAAGTCTGTAACATATTGAAATAAATGTAGATACAATTTGTTTTGCCTAAATGTATGTGTCTGTTGTGTAGTTCTCCACATGAAAACACAGTTACTAAGCTCTGGAAAGCTAATCAATAGAGTTTGTGCAGTTTTTGATGCAATTTATTTGATTACATTCAGGGATCTATAATAAAATGACATTAATTATTTGTTGTTTCCTATGATTTTAATGACTAGATTTCCATTGACTGTAGAAGAACAGGCACTGAGGCTCATTGCATTTGTCCACAGTTAGATAAAATGAAACTCTCCCGAGATATAGATAGATAGATAGATAGATAGATATACAAACACACATAGAAATTATGCACGTCTATACAAAAGAAAATTCAAGAACAGTGTGAGCTGGCATAGCCATCTTAGGTTGGCTTACTCTGAGAAATAGGTAAAATAGAAAAAGTCATCGTGGTACACATTTCAGTACAGTGTAGTAAGCAGGATACATTCCTAGGATTACCAGTTATCTTGTAATACGGTATAAAATTTATTTATTACTTTCATTGATCAATATGTGAAAGTTAAGGTGAATATATCTATCCAAATTGCATGTGTTCATGTCCATTCTCATTTTAGCACCCTGTTGATGGTTTTTCTGGATGCCTTATTGAGGTATGGAAATACCTACTGAAGCAATAGCTTCACGAAGTCAGAAGTCTATCTTTTCCACCATTTTTACATGGTGTTTAGTTGCTAAAATGATGGTACAAAACCCTGTTGAATATTATTAGTTAAATCTTGAATTTGTTCTTGTACTGTACAAAGTCAATTCAGTTGAGGGGGTTTTTTAATATAAGTGAAATAATTAATGGAAGAGCTAATAATAAGTTGACCTTTTTCATATGTTCAGAAAGTAATTGGGCAGATAGACAAGCTCATGACTCTTAAAAGTCGATATAATTTTTTTTTATTTTATTTAGAAAATAGCAGATGTTGTGGTCTTTTTATTTACCTTCTGGGTAGTCAGAATTTAGTATTAGTGGCCTCAAACTTTTGCTCTTAATTGTATGACTAGACTTTTACTTTTAAAAGTGCAAATTGATCTTTCTACACAGTGAAATTATCTCAGAACCTACGACTTGAGGAGATGCACTACCTTTAAGATGAAGAAAAATATGAGGTTGGCAAGACAGTAATGGAGTTCAGATCAGTGGCTTAGCCTGACTGCTTTAACCTACTGATATGAGAACTGACACAGGCTCTGAAATCTCAGAGTTTTACAGAAACCTATATTGTGCCATGCTAAACATTTCAGTGAGTAGAATTGGGTGATCTCTTCCTGAGACTGGTGTTCATAATCTTGGACTCTACAGGCATCTTATGAAGAAAATTCAGAATTAAATGAACAGGATTTTTCAGAATATTGCCAGTTTGGTTTTCTTTTTTTTTTTTTTTTTTTTTTTTTTTTTTTTTTTTTTTGTAGTACAAGAGGGTGGCAGGCTCACTGTTTAATGTGGATGGTTTCATTGTAATACTGAATTTACTTCTTTAAAATTGTTTGACATTACACAGTAGTTTCATTTATAAGTGATACTGCAGTGTACTGAAATCACAATGAAAGTAAAAATTACACTTGGCAGAGAATACCAGTTGCAATCTAAACGTGATTCTTTGAACTGATCTCTATAATATGCTCACTGTCACGATGCTGAGTGTCCCTCATCTTAAGGAAGGACTATTGCTCTTTTCCAATTCTTTTTGTTGATCATTCCTTAATAAAAAAATAAAGAGGAAAAAATTTACGTATCCAGATGTTCCCATCAACTAATGAAGCTATCCATATATAGTAAAGGGCACCCTGTAGTTCCCTTCATGTTAGTCTGTCTGACTTTGCAGCAGAAGTGGTCAGTCCACTCATTCTTCCCTAAGCTTCATAAGCATGCTGTCCTTTTTCTCCCATGGTAGTTTTCTCTCATTGTAGTTGATTGGTCACAAATAGCCACAGAATCCAATAGGGAACAGACAAAATGAATCACTGGTCTTCCTTTTTTTATGGATGGTGGCACCAGTCTGCACACTCTATTATGTAATATACTAAAGTAGTAACTCCTTATACTAGTGCTTTGAATACTATATAATACATTTTGGTGAAAGCTATGAGACTTGCAAAAGAGGAGGTGCTTAAGCAGCTGATTTGTTTCAGACATTCTGTTGGAGTAAAATACATACAGACTGTCTGAAGTATGCTTATGCACTTTAATCACTTAGTGAATGTCAGTCATACTGGCTTTTTGGAAAATGTCAAAAATTAGCAGGTTTCTAAGTCAGCCAGACAGATGAAATGAAACATCTGAATCTGCAAGTCTTCTACAAGTTCTGGAAAGGTTAGTGAGCTCTGACATTAGCCTTTTTGAAACACAAGCTTCAAGCAGGTAATATTTGAAATAGAGCAAACTCAGATATTCTAGGTAAGGAATATTAATAAAAAGGGGTCTGAAAACACTCTTCCTTTTCTCCTCTGTTTTCTTGAGGTTGTCCCATTTTACTCCAGCAAAATTCAGTGATCGGTAGTGCCTACGAATACCAGCTTTGTTGCTGCCCTCAGATGTTCCTTATCTGTCTGTGAAATGAGGAGTTCCATTCATTAGATGGAGAATTTTATTAATACAGATAATTTGAATAGTAAAAATATAAATTAGAAACTAATTCAATTTCCATGTATGCAATTATGAGTACTTATCACACTTTTTAAACTTCTTTAGTATATATCACACAAAATTTAGTTTTTAAAACAACATATGTAACTGTCATCTAAAAGTTATTTCTGTGAAAGAGGGAGTTATTACTAATCCAGCAGAAATCAAAAGAGGTTTATCGATTGACTTTTCAACATATGTTCCTACTGGTTTCCACCCTCAGCTCCTCTGAGAAATGTATTAGTTTGATAAATGTATTTAGGAATCATATAATGATACTACTCTGACTAAAATCTTTATTTCAAAATTACTGTCTTAAGTAACTTAGTGAATAATAGCCATTATTCATTTAGCAGATGAGGAAATACTACTACTAAGAAATTTTTTTTGTGTAAATATTAATACTTATTGAAATAAATTGCAAAGAAATATACAGGACAGGAAAATAATAAGTTGTAAATTTACTTCTTTCCCCCTCCTCCTTTTTAAAGCACTAGTATTTCTCAGAAAGATTCATCAAAAATAAAGATTGTGTTCCCTCACTCATCCCCCCAAAAAGGAAAGATTTTTTTTCCTAACCAGTCCTAGAACATTCACTGTCAACAGCTTGTCTCTATGCATTGCACAGAAGATTTGCAAGCTTAAAGTGGGATTCCCTACTCAAAGAGGACCTCAACCAAGTTTGATGGTATTGAAATGTTAAGTGGCACAAATGGCTAGCTCCCAGAGATAAGCACTAGTATGTGGCCAGCTGCACCTGTTTATTCATTTTTGATCCCCAGTGTGCTAATTGTCTAATATTTTGCTAAGGAATCAAGAAACTTATTCCAAAATTTTTACTCTGTCTGATGCTGTGCAGGATTTTACTTCAGACTGAGTGCTGTATTTTCCATGTAGAGTACCCCTCCCAGGGTATTTTTCCAGTGTTTCTTTTATTAGCATAAATAATTTAAAACTTACAAGAAAAAAAATTATTCATCATTTCACTGCTTAGGGAACCCATAGAAAGTGTGAGTCTTTCCTTCAGTAAGTTTTGTAACATCATGTATGCATGCACTTTTCTTCTCCCAAAATCCCACAGTATCTTTGTGACTAAAGCTAAGCAGTCTTCAGGCACTTTATTTTCAGAATTCATTTTAGTCATATTTTAGCTTTAGGAAGAATTTTACCCTCCTTATTAGATTAGTCTTGTGGAGGAAAGGTATTTCAATTTTTGTTTATCAGTGAAGGGAGACTGTGATGTTGGTTTTAAAAACTTTATTGTACCAACTTAGCAATTACCCAGTGTGCATAATAGTTCAAAAGCATTGCAGTTGTAGTGGGATTCCTGATGTTTGGTGTACAGAGGTGATGCCTACTCTTTAGGACTTGTAAGCTCCTCTTGCAGTTCTGGCCATTTGGCCACTACTCATGGGGTCAGGATGGGATTGGGATTTGCAGAGCAAACAGCCAGCCGCAGGCCTGGAGGTACACCACATTTTCTTCACAGAAAATGAGAGAAAACCTGAGGAAACAACAGCAGGTGAAGTGGAAAAGAGCTTGAGGTTTTCATGTACTTGATGGACAAAAAGGAAGAGCAAGGAGATGGTATACTTGTATAAAACAGCATGATTAAAATGCATATATTTTGTTCTAGATAAATGACTGCCAGGTAAAATATTGTCTCCACCTAATAAAGTGAGAGTTTAGTTAACTTACTTATCACTACTCTCTTATCTTTCATTTAGTGGTATTCACAACAATGACCATGTTTTAAGTGCAGAAGGAAAAAATAAAATCCAACCATATTAGTTTTGCACCTTCTAACTCTGCAGTTCTGACAGAAATGAAAGTGTTAAGAGGTTATTTTATAGTCAATGAAGCAAGCAGATTTTCTTCATGATACACTTAATAGAGAGTTCTGTTGAGTAAGGTGCCATTAACACACATGTACTCTGAAAGAAAATACTCATTTAATTTTTCACTTCCATTAATAAGAAATTCATATGGGCACCCTTGAACAACAATCCTGCACTATTTCTTACAATCTCTATAAAAATGGCAATGCTAGAAGATAAAAAATAATATACTACATAAACATTTTGCTGCCAAAATATATATAGTTAAAAGCTTTATACCAAAGTATTTCATAACAGGCCAGTCAGCCCACACATCTGTGATCTTCATTCCTGAAAACTCTTCATTCAACCAACAGTATAATCAAGAAACATAAAATCATGGAATCATTTAGGTTGGAAAAGACCTTTAAAATCATTGAGTCCAAACGTAAACCTAACATGACCAAGTCCACCGCTAAACCACATCCCTAAGTGTCATATCTCTAAGTCTTTTAAATGTCTCCAGTGATGGTGACTTGGCCACTTCTTTTGACAGCCTGTTTCAATGCTTGATAACACTTTCAGTAAATAATTTTTTCCTAATACCCAATCTAAACCTGTCCCGGATACACTTCAGAACACTTCTTCTCATCCTAGATATGCCATGCCTATTCAAAATCGACATTCATAAACCACAGTGTTATAAGGCACATATTCTCTTAAATTTTTATCAAAAAGTACAATGATCTCGATCTCTTCAGTTGTCAAAGAAAAAAAAATCAGGGAAAATAATAAAAAAAAGAAGAAAAATAAAGTATGTGTAATGCAATGAAATATCACTCCAAAGTAATCATCAATGTGGCACCCAAGAGAAAAGGCTGACTGACTGGAGAGAGACTATTTACTAGAGCATGCAGTGACAAGAGAAGGGGGAATGAGGAAATGGCTTTAAACTGACAGAGAGTAGGTTCAGATTAGATATTAGGAAGAAAATCTTCATTTTGTGAGGGTGGTGAGGCACTCGAACAGATTGTCCAGAGATGATGTGACTGCTCCATCCCTGGCAGTGTTCAAGGCCGGGTTGGATGGGGCTCTGAGCAATCTGGTCTAGTGAAAGGTGTCCCTGCCCAAGGCAGAATGGTTGGAACTTGATGATCGTTAAGGTCCCTTCCAACACAGGCCCTTCTATGATTTTATGATTACAGGAAGACCTTTTATCTTCCAGTTGTGGAACCACAGTGGTTAGCAAACACCTCTTCAAAGGTGCTTTGTCAAAAGGCAACCATCTAACAGTATATAACTTTTGTCACTTTGATGTGGTCGTTAATACAGAGATTCAAGTCATTTAACACTAAGTAAAAGAGCACAGGTCATAAAATTTGGATCAACAAAATCATAACAATTCAGTGAGAACAAATTTTCAACATATTACAGTGAAATAAAGACCAAGGAAGAAAAACTTAGAGGCAGAACCAGAACAAAAAGAGATATAAAGCAATCTGATATTTGCAATAGCTCTATTTCAAGCATGATGTTTTCACTAGGACAGAGCTGTTGTTCAACAGTGTTGAAAATGAAAAGGCACGTAAATGTTGGATGCACTAAAATCGAAAGTACATTACAAGTTGCATTTCATCTTCACTGCATGGGCAGTGAGGTAGAAGACATGATTCACTGACTAACAATACGTGGCAGAGATGAAGATGTCCTTGAAAATGCCCTTAGTATTCTAGCTGACCTTTTCTCTCTAGGAAATATTATGATTTATGAAACATTTGTCTTCAGGCAAGGCAGACAAAAGGAAATGAGAAACTGACCAGCTTTCCTGCCAGATCGTACCAATTGGCATGCACACGGAGTGTATTGAGCTGGATCCTTCAATCAAAATGTAAATTGCGTGTCATTACTTATTATCCAGGCTCTGAGCAACCTCTCTGCAAGCCAGAACTCATAGCTGACAGATTTTTGAACACTAGATGAGGAGTGATACCGGCAGAGATACAAACTCAACAGAGGAAAACTGATGTGCAATTTATTAGCATACCAAAAGGAAATGAGACCATATTCCAAGAAAGCCAACCCTCATAAAATTGTGGGGATTTTGAGATTTTTACAGAAGCTGAAGCAGATATCCTACATTAGAAGAGACATTCCTCTTACAAAGCTTTGATAGTAGTAAGCACAAAAAAATACCCAAACAGACCATCTAACAAACCTTTATGGAGTTCATCCTATCTGCAATCATAATCTTGTGGGACTATAGAAGAAATGCCATGCTTAATTTGAAAAAAATTTGAGTAATTTAATCAAGGAATATGGTAGCAAATGATACAGATTCAAAGGAAACAAAATGCATTATGAAAATCTGTTATGGGTTAGGAAAAAATGAAACTTGTTTCCTTTCCCTCAGGTACTAGGCAGGCTGTGTAGGTGGGGAGGGGCTGGCCGGGAATTGATGGGCGATACTTAAGAACAAAAGCGAGTTATCTGTCCAGCCGAATTACATGCTAATGACACAGAATGGATGATACTTAAGGACAAAAGGCATCACTTGCCCAGCCCAGAAGCCAGGACAATTCCCCCAGTTAAAGAAAATCAAAGACCTGGAAATACTGGCAAGTAGGTTGATTCCCCAGAGGCTGGAGCATCGCGAGGAAACTGCCTGAGACTTGAGCGAGAGGTGGGTGGAGACCGGGCTTGCTTTGCCCTCTCTCTGCTTGGCGTTCGGTGAGGACGGTTGTGTCTGCAGCGAGTGCCGGTTTCACTCTGGGAACACTGCTACACTGCGACGTCTCCGCCAGCTGGCTCCAGAGCACGGATACACTGTGACATCCTCGAGGGTCCCGCGGTGGCACAGGGTACAGAGTTACGCTGTAACCAATCGCCGCCCGGAGCTGCTCGTCTCTGCTGTGCCTGCCTTCTGCTGGTCTGCCGGTGGGTGCTACCGAGGTCCATCGCTCCCCAGTCAACCCTGCCTGCCTGCGCTGCTTGCTGCCCGCTGCCAAGGTTGGTGGAGCCGGACTGCTGCCCCGCGGGTTCGCACCGGGGGCGACCCCCCCTTTGCCATTCGCCGGAGCCGCCATTTGCCACGTGAGGGTCGTCGCGCTCGCGCCACAGCGCCCCCTGCAGCCGCGGGGGAGTCACTGCAGCCTCTCTGCTCCAACAGAGAACTCTCCCAACAACAGACAAGGAACTGCTAAGGGGTTTGTCTGTTCTCTTATGGTTGCCGTTTAACTGTCTTGTTTTATAGATATATGTATATATAGTTATATAACCCTAGTAAAGAACTGTTATTCTTTTTACCACATCTTTGCCTGAGAGCCCTGTAATTTCAAAGGTACAATAATTCAGAGGAGGGAGGTCATCCTGTACTCAAGGGAGATTTCCCACCTTCCTTGACAGACATCTGTCCTTCAAACCAGGACAGAATCTCAGTGAAATACAAAAGACATAAAAGTAGAAAGTAAGGGATAAAAACAAGGAGAATAACTCAAGAAATATGTTATTTGAGGCATTATTTTTCAATAGAAGACTCCACAGAAATTAACTGAAAAAAAGAAAATGCAGAAGCCAGAACATGCTACGTGAAAGGAGATTTAAGATTTCAGGAAACTGGAGGTAGAGAACACACAGGATGCAGAGGAGAAAATGGAATGATTTTCATAAAAAACAGGAACATAAAGGTCTGGCAGACCAGAGTGTAAGAAAGGATGTATTATCAAAAATAGTTAAGAAAATGAAACACATAACATACTGCTGGTAAAAATCTGAATATACTATGTTAGTAAAGACAAGAAAATACATACAGCCTAACCTGCTGTTCTGAATATTCCAAGGATTTCAGAAGAAAAGACAAGGTGATTTGTAAGGAAGAGAAAAATTAGCAAAGAAGTCAACGAAATTCAGGAAAGTTCAAAGAGACAAATTAGTTTGCTAGAATTATTAAAATTATTTCAGTGACCAGAGGAAGCTGGGCATCTGGGAGATGTCATGGTTACTTTCCCTGAAGAGTACCTCAGTGCAGAGTAGCAAAGATATCCACATAATTAGAACAGTAAGAGTAATATTTTTTTTCAATAAAATTCACAGATTTATGACACAGATATAATAATGTAATACTATGGTCTGATATGTCAAGCATTCACATCAGCAATAAAACAGTTTGCATGTCATTTATGTCATCTCATTTTCCATGTCAGAGCCCATCAGACCTTGGAGGCACCTCTCGGCCTCCTTGTGTGTCTCCTTGCTCTGCCCAGGGCCCAGGGCAACATCTTCACCCCCAGCACTTTGAGCCCCTTTCCCAGCCATGCTGCAGCCGGCCAGGCTCCCCTGACCATGGCACAGTTGCAATGGGACTATCCAAAAGTCCCCATCCCCGCCCACTCCTGGCCTGACCTCAGCCAACGGAGGCACCTGATGACAAGGCTGAGGTGCCCGGCCGGCCCCGGCTGGGGCAGTGAGACAGGCTGGGCAGTGAGGTCTGGCCCTGTTGCCCTGGAGGGCCCCTTCTGGTCCAGGTTCCTGGCCCCAAGGAGCCACCAGCCACCACTGCCAGGACAGTCAGTTGTCCAGTACAAATTCAGAGTGGTACAGTCTCTCATTACATAAGCCCTGGCCAAATTTTCCTGTGCTATGAGCCTACACCTGAATCACTGAGCCAACAAAGCCGACAATGTTGGCGTAAAAACAGTTTCCTGCTCATGTGCTGCATGCTCCTTTGTTTGCTTATATAAACTATATCTACTCTTCTGTGAATACAGATTTTTTTTCTGCAAATCTATAATTTGAATAATTACTTCATTTTTTACTAAGCTTTCCCAAAATAAGGTAATGTAATTATTCCCATTTCACAGCTTAGATATGACATGCAGCAAAATAACAGTGAAAAGCACACTCTCATTTTGTGTGCCTGTGAGTTCCTTTCCTAGACTAGTGCCACTAACTATACATTTTAAATCTCCTACTGATTCCAATTAGAGCCCAGAAAACTAGAAAATTTTGACTGTTAGATCTTGGTATCTCAAATTCTCAAATTTTTCAAGTCAAAAATTTCACCACTATTGTGTTATAAAACCAAGTAAAGAAGAAAACTGAAGGCAAGAAATCATAAGAAAGCAGCAGATCAAATCCAAGTCCTCAGACAGATTTCAGCTGCTTTAACTATGACTCAGTCTTTTCTCTAAGTAATTAGTTGTCTTATTCCACATATGACTTTGCACATATACAAAAAAATGAGATACTCTTCCAAAGAACAATATCCATCTGTAGGCAACATCATCTTATATTTCTGTAACTTATAAATTTTCACAGTTAATTCCCATATCAAAGAGATCCCTGTGTGTCTTCCTGAGGAAAAAAATCAAAGGAAACATTTTTAATAAACCCGTATATATATATATATTTTAAGATATGTTATTTTATTGGTGAAATAAATTTATGTGAAAATACTGAGGCATTATTTCTAAATGTGAAAAAGATAGTCTGAAAAAATATATAGGTCTGACTTTTAAAATATCTTATAGCTTTTACAAAGAAAAAAAATATCTTGCATCCCTTAGACAAGAAAAATTACATATCTGCAAATATATACACAGCCAAGAATATGCTATTTGTCTAGTTAGAAACTTGGCAATCCCAACAAAATGCAACAATTAGTATAGTTACAACAATTCTCATGGCCCAGATCAATACACAAAAGTTTCATCAATAATACACTTAAAATGTTTATACAAATAATTTCAGGTTTTCTGCCCTTCTTCTTTGGTTTTGGGCTCATATTTTCATTGTCCTGAGTCCTGAGATCAGTAGCTTCAGCTTTCTTTAAGCAGAGAAATGGTGGAATATCCAGCTATTCAGCTATATACCATTTTCTATATAAGGAGGTATTTAAAGCCCTTGGTATTGTCTCTTTCCTCCTCAGCCTTGGGATCTTTTTAATTTTAGGTTTATCACAGTTTACTTCCTTCTTACTGATTCCCCATCTGAAGTTTGAAAGTTGTATATTGGCCTTTCCCAACTTCAGCTGTTGTAAAGGGCTGCTGTTTGTTTCGTAATGATTACCTAGGTTTGTCAGATCTTCAGCATGTAATCTACCCACAGAGCTTCATAAAATCAGTTAGATTAGGTGATAGTAACTTGACTACTAGCCAGTTGTTAAAAATGCATAAAACAATTAAAATCATGCCAAATTTCCACAGAAGTCCTTAAAATGTGACAGATCAATTTTCTATTGAAAATTACCTACCATTTCTATTCAGTAATGGCAAAAATCATGTTTGGTAGTCTATATAGCAGCCACAAAAGTACAAAAGTTGTGAATGAAACCTCTGAACAATGAAGTCTATAAGACTATAATTTACAGGGGGGTTTTTTAAAGTGATTTTCATGTTAAATTGTTTTGTACTGCCGGTCTCTTGACTTTTGTTTTCTAATCTGACATCCACCTGTTAGAACAATGTATAGTCAATCTCTTAGAACAATGTATAGTGAAACATGATTTTTTTCTACTACTACAGGAATTCCCTTAAATCAGCAAGGAGGATGTCAGTAGACAGGACATTTAGAAGTATATTAATGAAACTGAAAAATGTGACATGGAACAGGTAGTCATGTGCGGCAAAATCCCTTCCAGGAGCCGCTGCAATTGTCGCTTCTGGGAGAACCCAGAGGTTCACACCTCGCTCCGCTTGTGAGCTGCCGCTCAGCAGCCAGCTAACTCCCCTGCTCACCGTAGCAACAGCTGAAGCAAGGTTCCTCCCTGTAAAGGGTTCTCCTAGGGCTGGTGTAAAGAGTTCGCGGCCAGAGGTAAAGAAGGAAGGGAGGACTCTTCATGTGAGTTCCACAAGCAGGTTTATTGCCAGTGAAGAGGACAGGGACGAAGAGCCCCGAGAAAGGGAGGACATGAGGTTTTATACCTCCCAAGATGGGGGCGTGGAGAGCATCAGCAATGAATGGGTAGAGGGTCAAGGGGAGGAGAAAAGGTGGGGAGATATCGCGCCAACCAATCAGGGTAGGATGAGGGAGGAGTATTAGGGGAGAACCAATGGGGCGTCGAGTACAACCGAAGGTTCCAGAACATAATACATATTAATGGAGGAACATAACAATTCATAAGCTAATACATAGAGCTGGGAGGGGAAAAAGGGTTTCTACGGCAACAGAAAAACCTAACAGTAGAACTGGCAGGGTGCTGAAACAGGGAGAGTACAGTTTTTAAGGGATGTAGGGAGCAAGCAGTCACACTTCGGTCCTTGCATCAGAATACCAGGATTGGGCACCTGCACCCTCACCCAGTACCTGAGCAGTTTCCACAGCTTGCACCACTACAGTAATGTGAATTTTAGCATCTTTCTTCTGTTAAAATATTGCATTTTTAACAGTGTAAACTGTGATTTTTGTTTATAACTCTAATGATATAGACAGATTTTGAAATGCTTTATGACAGGTTCTCCTATTTCTTGGGAGCAAAGCAAAGTTTCTCAGCTTTACAATCTCAAATATATCCCTAACCAGAAGACTAATGGTTTTCCTCACTTTTTGCAATGTCCCTGCAAAGGGGCTCCAAACATCTGATTCAGGTCAACAAAGGTGACACTGTCACCTAGCCTGGCAGCCCTACAGGAGTGTCAGGTATCTTTCAGTCACTCGTAACCTAACAGGGGTACTTCTGTACAAAGACAAACAGACAGTTTTGTGGTCTTAGAGAGGATGTGATTGCAGCTGGGTATTCCATGAGACCAGCTTGTTTTGAAGTGGCAAGCAAGGAGCACTTAGTAATTGCTGCTTTGAGACAAAGTCTTTTCATTCATATTAAAAAAGATGACCAATAGCATTTTCCTGTCTTATAGCAAACCAAAAGTAGCTGTGTTGAAATAACTGAACAAAATTCTCATTGAAAACAGACAGCAACTTCCTCTCAAAACACAGACAAACCGAAATCAAGGCATAAAAAAAAATCCAGAATTAATGGAATATGAGTATAGGGAAATGCCCAAATCAGTAACATGGTGGTTTTTTCTCTAATGTTCCTAAAATGCTCTATGAGTCACCACTGAGAATTTTGGGGGTTAATGTGGGACAGATTTTATTTAACAATTAATTTAGTACATTTTTGAAAGACTTGTTCTATTAGCATAAATAATCAAAATTTATTTTGCTTTAAAAGGCTATTTGGCTAGACATATCATAGAAATTACGCACCTTATTCAGTGAAGTCGTTTGGAAAGCCTCACTTATGGTTTGTCTGTAGATTCAGAGAACATCAGCAGAAAACATGTCTTCTGGGGTGCTATGCTGCTCATTAGAATTAAGTCTCAGTGTAGCACCCTTAGAAACTATGTTTGGTGAGTTCTATAAAATGGATGTGATTTCTGGTTTGAAATAAGTGTTCAGGTGTGTAACAAGGGTGAATGCCTCCGTGATGTGATGTGATGAATAGGAGCAAAACTACCTACCATTGCTTAGGGTAAGGAATTGTAATACACAATCTCTTCAGGTTTCTTCCAATCTGAATTATCCTATGATCCTATGACATGCAATAAGAAGTTGGGGCAGAGATTTATGGTAACAGTGAAAAGCTGGAGATGCTGGAGATGAAGGCAAGATGTGGCTCAATCATGAAAATGTCTAATTTGAGCTCTGAATCTCTTAACTTATTAGCAAGGTGAGATGTATGATGAACATGCAAAATCTCTTATGTTATAGCTTACATTCGTCTGTAATTTCAGGATGCAGCAAACCTTAATAACAGCACTCAAAACCGACGTGTGTGTATGGCTGCTTCTTATCTTCTCTAGAGTGAGCTGCAATTTTCTGTTCTTTCCTGTTACAAGAGGCAGATTCTGAAATTTAGTCTCCAGGCAACCATCCAGCTCTTCGATGGCTGGCTAGACACCACTCGAATCATCTCTCTCTGTGTAGCAGTTAACAAACAACTGTCTGATGTAAGTCATGGATTGAAATTACACCAATGAAAGAGGCATAGATTTTCTGGTTGAAACTAAATGGCTCCATCTTGACCTGTGTTAACACTATCCAGTGCAACATGTGCTGATGAAAAAAGATGATGGAAGCCGTTTTACACGGTATTGTGTTTAAAAATTCATATGTAAAACTTATCAAGTTCTAAAAATGGAAACCCTTTAGAATTGCCCATGCACATGTATATGTATATCATCTGCATAGGATGTAAATATACCTGTATGTGTATACATGTATGGATAGCTACATATATGGATAGATGTAGTTCTGTAGCTAAATATATCAAAAGAGTAGAACATAACTTATGGCAGCAAGATTCCAATGTATAACTTTGGCATTTATTTTTCACATGCTACATCATAAAGACTGTGAAACTAGTCTAGCAGACAATAAATTCATATTACCATTTAAAAACCTACCTATTATAAACCTTTCAAAGCATGCCAAATTCAATACCCCTAATCCCTACTTATTTATCTGGTGTTTTCTGTTTTCATGTACAGACTAATACTGAATCTCAAGTAGAGAAATACTGAAACTCAAGTAGAGAAATACTAATGGAGTAGTCCTAGGTTCAAGTCAAAATATGTTAATATAAGCATATCTAAGTTTAAATTTTTATATGTCAAAGCTTTATTTTTCAGCAAGAGTCGGTTTGCTACCTTTTTTCTATTTTGGTGTATTTTCTTTCATTAATTTTATTTTTGTGTCCACAATATAATTGAAGCCTTTTAAAAATCTGAAATTAGGACAAGAATACCTAAAAGCCATAATAATCCCAGTATGTTACTTATGTACTGTTGAAATACTGATGTTACACAAAAGAATTGTCTTTGCTTTCTCAAGAACTGTTTGATTTTCTCGTTCACTTTGCCAATTAGTTTCACAGGAAGTAATCTAAGGAATAAATGTATTTATTTATTTTTGGTTTATATTTAGTATCTTAAGACTAGGATATCTAAGAATCCTTTTGGACTGTTTTCTATAGTAAATGATAAATTTTATTATAGAAATAAATCTCTGCAGAACTAGTTTTAAAAACAGTAAAAATTGAGCAAAACGCATCTGGGAGAAGTGATTTACTGGATCATTTTCTGTTTTCCCTAAAATAGAGTATAGGGGCTCTGCTTTCACATTACAGTTCAGAAAAAGTACATGTTATTGTTATTAACTACAATTTAGTCTGTTTGCCATGCAGATGCCATTAAACTGTACAGAAACAGTTACTGAGACCTTAAAAATAGCTGAGGATTCATGATAAGTTCCAACAGAAAGTAACAAGATCACAGTAATTCTGCTGTTCAGCACAAGAAGAAACAGGAATGATCTCCTTCAAGTATTAAGGACTCACAGTGGAATTGCCTAAGTCAGGGAGGAAAGGTGTAAAGTTGAGCCTTTGGAGTGCTGGTTCACTTTCTCCTGATATGTGTTATGAAGGAAAATTTCTCCATATAGTTCATGGAGACTGTATGTTGATCCTGCAAAGACGTTTGCTAGCTAAAAAATGCTCCAAACCCTATACGTATTTTATCTTCTGATCTCTCGGATTTGATGTCGTGTGAAAGTAGTGTCCCTCCAAAACTATGACAACACATGTTCCCTTACATTGGAGTAACTTAGTGTTAGACTGTAGTTTATGCTGTCAAAACTTGTGTGTGTGAGCAGATGCCAGATTTCCACAGAGTTGATGCACAAAGGGAAAGTGCTAGAGCTCAAACTGTCAACACCTTTATTTGTGAGCAGATGCCAGGTCTCGGCAGAGTTACAACACAATGGAAAAATGCTTCAACTGTCAACACCCTATATGGGAGCAGCTGCTGGGTTTTGGCAGAGTTAAAAGTAAGAGAGAAATACAGTATTAGTACCAAGCTTGCAAGGGAAGTCTGGGCTTTGCCAGAATTTCTATCAAAGAATGAAATAGCCTAGGATCTCTCCACTGACCATTGCCTCGGCTAATACATTGAGAAAAGGTGCCAGAAGTGTTTATATATTTGTCACCCTCCTCTAAAAATTTAAATTAATGTGAATTGGGAGAATAACCAAATCAAAACAAAACAGAGCCAAATAGTTGTCTGTTTTCCTACTGTTGAATTTAATTTGTGATAGCAAGGGGTTGTTGAACAATCAACATGTATCATTGTAGGTTGTAACAGTGAGAGAGAATACGCTTCAGTAGAAAGGCTAAAAGACGAAAAACTCTACAATCATGTAGAGGGTTTCACAAATGGGTGATTTAGATGACTCAAGGAAACATCAACAAAAATACCAGCAAAAGTACTTATATTGAAATATGATGTAATAAAAGTGTGACTTAACAGAGTTTGATTACAATGTTTGCTGTATTACTTACTTTAAAAATAATGTAACAATGAGTCAAAACTACCAAGTCAGAATCAAAGCTACCAGGACAAAATCAAAGTTATCAATACAGAATCTTAGCACACTATAACATAATGTTATATGTGATATCAGTCACTGACCAAAAATCCGCAGTTTATAAGAGGCGTCCACCTCAATGAGCAACCTTGAGAGGTGTCCCAGCTCAGGAGACAGCAGCCAGCTCAGAGGCACCTCCCAGCTCAGATGCAGCCAGCTCCTGAGCAGGAAGAGCTCAAAGAGAGCTCACTTAGGCTGTCATAGCTATGGAATAAAGTGGTTAGCCTGTAGCTAAATTACATGCTATGAGAAAGGTATGCATGAGACGACTTAATTTTGTTCCTTGATAAATGAGTCTTGAAAAATCATTCACATGTCAATTACATGATTGGTGCCCCAAACTCACTGTGTCACTGTTTCTTCATGGGTTTTCAGAGAACAGATTGGAACTAGGTAAGCACTTGGTCCAGTAATAGCTTAGGCCTCTACCTCTTTCAGAGATGGTACAGAACTACCAGTAGATTGATTAAGGAGTTGAGTACGTCTGTCACAGATGAACAATGTTATCAACACTTGCTTCTCTAAGTACCTTTACATCCTTGTGTGTAGCTGCAACCACATATTTTGGGAATACCAATGCTGCTAAACAAGAGAAGGATTTTTGTGTACTTTGATTCAGAATGGAATATAAAGAAATATAAGAATAGTATTCTGAGGTTCATTCCAAGTGATAAACTGAGGAGGATTTTAATGTGCTGTTTGAGACCTCTGTGACTTAGGTCTACTTTATAGAATTGCAGAATCATAGAATAGTTTGGGTTGGAAGGGACCTTGAAAGGTCATCTAGTCCAACTCTCTGCCATGGGCAGGGACATCTTCAACTAGATCAAGTTGCTTAAAGTTCCATCCAATCTGACCTTGCACGTTTCCAGGGATGCAGTATCTACCACCTCTCTGGGCAACCCATTCTAGTGTTTCACCACCCTCATAGTGAAAAACTTCTTCCTTATACCTAATCTTAATCAAACCTCCTACAGTTTAAAATCATTACCTTTTGTCTTATCACAACAGGTACTGCTAAAAAAAATCTATTCCCATCTTTCTTACAGGCCCCCTTAAGAACTAAAAGGCTGCAATAATGTCTCCCCAAAGACTTCATCAGGCTGAACAACCCCTTACTGTTTCAGTCTTTCCTCAGAGGAGAGGCATTCCATTCTTCTTATCACTTTTGTGGCCCTCCTGTAGACTCACTCCAGCACGTCCATGTCCTTCCTGTTTTGATCTGGACACAGTACTCCATGTGGAGTCTTACAAGAGTGGAGTAGAGGGGCAGAACCACATCCTTTGACCCATACAAAAAAAATCTCAAGAAATAAAAATTTATTATATTATTTGTTTTAAAGAGAAAATTACTTACTACTTACATATTTAAACAGACTTTCTAAAAGATGATTATGTATTTTTTTTCCATCTTGGGATGTGCAAAGAAGTGCTTAAAGACACGATGGCATTTAACACCTGATGTGCATTCTTTTCTTATGTGTCTGAATTCAGTGCCAGTGCTGTGTTAGGAATTTGAGCTATTGGTTAGATCTTTCATCATTATAATTCATCATATAATCATTATATAATCATTATAATTCATCTTTTTCTTTTGTCAACATAGATGAGAAGTTGAATCTGATTTGACTAAGAATGAAGAATAACACTTCCAGAGGTGTATTCTAGGAACTTGCTCAGAAGAACCCGATACTTCCATTTTTACCACGCATTAAGTGGCAAAAGTTTGTTGAACACCTGCTAGTCACTAACATAATTAAGAGTAGCCAGTGACTTAGGAAATTGAAGAATGAGTAAACTGTTGTTCACTGTATATAGGAAGCAGGTAAACATGGCATTGTCCAAATGCAAAGTGGATAAACCTGCATTTATTCTGAAGTACACCAGTTATGTCAATATGTCTTATGGCAGAGTCAGGTCAGAGCACAATGAGGAGACTTTAACTGCATGCATACTGTGTAAATACTGCTTATTATTTGCTGACCTTAGGCAACTGAAGCCAGCATAGACTAACTCTTCAGTCACTCATAACTTTCTGAAAATGTCATCTGTCAGTCTGAAGTTGTCTAAATTTATCTCCATTCATAAGTAAACAAGCAGTTATATTTTTCATTTTACTGAAGAATAATGAAATATGAAATGTTATAGAATTTTCTGTGTCTTTCTTTTAAGGTAGCAGCTAATTAATATAATCAAGTAATTTAGGATGAGACTGTCCAAGGTAATAGATAGAAAAAGAGTATTGTAAAAAATATAGAAAAGTCTGTTAGAGATGTAATAAGTGATAAAATTGATTAAAAAATAAATATGCTCGCTTATTTAGTATATTGTATAATATTCAACCTAGATCTCTCAAAGGTCACCCAGAAAAACTTTCTTCTGATGTGTAATCCAAGCTTTATCAGAGTTATAGACTTATTAAAAATAGATTAGACATTTTTAAAACTTGGCTTTAGACAAGAAAGAGTGTTTTTCCATAAAATTTCTTATTAATAGAACACCTTGGACCTTAATTTGCAGAAAGTTTTAGAACATTTAGAATCACTTACTGTTTAGTGAGACATGAGATATAACTGAGTAATATTTGGGAAACTCGCAAATGAAAATATGAAGAAATTACTAAATACTTTAATTAAATAAGGACAATATTATGGCCAAAGGCTGAGTGTTCTAACTTCTGAAAAAACCCAGGTCCTAGTCTGATTAGGGATAGTCAACAAATGAATAATCACTTGCTAAAAATTCTGTTACATCATTTAGCCCTCCTATTACTAAAGCTGGGGAACTTGAGAACTCTCCACCTGCACAAGGCACCAGATGTACTCCAGTTTAATTATATGCTTTTAGCTGTGCTATTGAGAAGCTGTCTCCTGCTTCAATTATCTTTGCTAGGTGCAGTTTGACTATATAAAAAAATATAAAGAAAGTAGGATATATCTACAGTATTCCAGATACTAAGCCTGCCAGACAAAAATATTCAGACACTTAACAATAATTCACAGTATAACAATTTTCCTTTGCATACAGCAAAATGCTTGTCCAAACACTTAGCATAATTTCATAATTAACCATACTATAAACGTTTGAACTTTTATTACCACACTCATAGAACTCTGTGAATCAATCTCTATTGAATCACCTACATGAAATTTATAAATATTTAGCAGATTACATGTAAAGATTACTAAGGTACAACACAGCCATCAGGTCAAAATCTAATCTAATTAAAAGTTAATCTAAAGTTATGCAAAAAAAGCAAGGTTAGCATCACAAATTGTCTTGTTTTACAGTATTTGTGGGGAAGAGAAAAGGAAAAAAGAATTGTAAAAAATTCACATATCCTTTTCTACAAAATTTCAGGTCAAATATTTGACAAACACAATTTTGCAGATAATTAAGAGTCTGTGTTATAGAAAAAAAATTTCTGTGTTGTATGCAGATGATAGTTCACATTTTATAAGTACTTCTTTTCTGAGGTATCTAATTAATCATCACTGCATTCCTGTTAAGTAAATCAGCATTATTACCAACATATGACAGATAAAGAAAGGGATAGATGGCAAGCCACGTGTCACCAGATGACCAGTGATTTAGCCAACAACATAGCGGAATTTTGCAGCAAACCAGCAACTAAAACCACGTAACTGCTGAGCTTTGTGCTTTTGAATTCCAAACAGCTGTCTGTGGTAAAACAACTTGGTTTTGAGAGTGTGGTGGAGACTATTTCCTTTGCATTTCTCAGAATCATAGTCATCTTTTTTCAGTTCTATTAAATTTAATTCTCTCTTCTCTATGCTGATGGTTACCACAGGTAAGTTTAAATAATAAATATATTTGTCCACCATGAAAAAATATCCTGATGCAGATGGCAAACAGATTGACACAACAGTTTCAGTTTCAAAACAGCTATTTTCATGATCCTGACCATATACAGACAAGTCTGCTGTTCACCTTCAGTCTTCTTTGTTACAATTTATTTTTCTAGGATACGTTATTACATGATGTTGATATATAACGCTCCTAAAACCATATAGGCCTGAATCAGTTTGATATTAAATGAATTTGTAAAGCTAAATTGGTACAGAGACTGATGCAAAAAGTCCTACTGAAAGCATACCCGTATAACCAAACCAGACAGGATATGAATTCCTTTAAAGCCATAGAAGTTCCCTTGTTAAAGAAAAATAATGAAATAGAATGGACCTTCTCATTTCCATTTCATCAGTTCCATGGTTTATAAGAAAATCTCACTGAAGTGAGAAGATTCACTTCAGTTGCATTTTATATTACTTCAGAAGTTGAGTAGGCTGTTTGAAAAGCTACAGTAAGACACTTCCATTTTTTTCTTTCTTGGCTGCACAGACATGTGAAAGACTGCTTAAACCAGCCCTAATAGTCAATGGGATATGCATGTGAACCAGTGCATTGGGTTTATCTTAAAATGTCTGCATTTCTGTAATGGTTTTTGTTAGTTTTTTTCCCACTGTCCTTCAGACAATCCCAGGCAGAAAACAGTACACAAATTTACTTGCTTATTTTTGATTTTCTGTCATGACTTTTTATCAGCTAAATAATGATACCTGACTGTGCGGGTCAATGTTCTGGAAATACACTGCAAGTGTAAGATAAAAAGTTTTCACCAGATGCAACCCTACTAAGTTGTGATAATCCTTGTGAAGATTATTCTCCATTTTCCTGCAGTAAATTGAAAAAAAAAAAATCTTCTGGCCCTCTATCAGTGGAAAAAAACCACAAAACCCAAAAAACTGAGGTCATCATAAAATGTCAACTTTTTATTATCTCATGATATGTTCAGCTGTTTACCAAAAGCTACATTTTTACCTTATCACTCTCTTTTATCAAGTCAGGCCTTGTACTATTGCTTGCCCACCAGGACTGCAGATAATCAGGTTTTAGGCTCAGCTGTAAACATTCTCCCTACTAAAGCTAGACTCGGATTTAGAGAAACCTTTTTTTCCCCTCCTATTAATTCTTCACTGGTATCAAGCATTGTTCTCAGTAGAAATTATTACTGGCATCTATAGTCCTGCAACAGAAAGAAGGGTGTTTCAAGAAACTAGGATTGCTTCGATGAAATGGACTGTCTCTTGTTCACATCTGTCTAATTAAGTGCTTTCCTCTCATAAGAACAAGCGTGTTCCTGAATAAATTCCCCTACAGTTCACTAAAAGTAAATATATGGAGGGTATTTTTTTTGTTGTTAGTGATGTGGGTTTTTTGACAAAGTATTGAATAAATTGTGGAAAACTTAAGCAAAAAGGTATTTCAAAGCTTTTCAAGAAATTCAGAAAGGATAGATACATCCCTGACTGAAATATCAAAGCCTGAATGCAATTTATAGATCAAGAAGATCTAAATTTACCATTTGCCAGGAGGTAATAGAGATGGCTCAGTCTGGAAGCCTTGTTCCTTTTCGTCAATGCTCACTACTAATGTCTCTCAGAAGAGGAATATTTGATTCACACTTTGGAGTGACTCATAAGTTTGAATCTTGCTTCCATTTCACATTCTTAAAGACACTCAAATACTGATTTGATGATCCCTACATAGACCTATAATGTGACAATGAACATAAAAGAAGAAGTTGTTAAAAACTTATAGCTGTATATTAATGTAGACAAGATATGAATAACATAGTAATGAAGTGACAAAATGGATTTGTGCTCTGTTATTGAACAAATCGTAGACAAATTGTGCATTCATGCATGTCTCTGTGGGGTTGTGGAAACAGAGCAAGTGCAACATGAAAAAAGTATGTGGCTCTGTATTAGACATAAAAGGCAGAGCTTCGTAACAGGGACTGAAGGGTCCCTGTGTGGAAGGAGGCCATAAGTCTCCCTGTGCCAGTCAGAGCAGGTTCTAGACGACTCTAAAAAGGATGGAAACAGCCCATCATCCCTCAAACCTTCTGTCGGCCAGCGGAGTACACAGTGCCTCTGATCAGGTATGCTTGAGGAAGGGTGGCAACTGCTAGGGGCAGGAGACAACAAAAAAAAGGTGAGAAAAGATACAGGAGGATCCTCAGAAAAGGACCTGTGAGGAGGTATGTAAAGAGACAGGTTTTGAAGAATGTGAAAGGGGACATTGTTGGGGACATAATAGAAAACAGCCTGAAGGAGGAACTTCTGAATGAAAGAGGGATGCTCTGAGAAACTGCAGCCCATGGAGGACCCATGTGAGATCAAGGACACCCCCAAAAGGACTTTGGCCTGTGAAGGACCCTTGCTGGGGCAGGAGGACAGTAAGAAGCAAGGAACAGAAAGAAACTACTGTACATGACCACTGCATCACCAAAGGGTCTGGAAGAGACTGAGTGTCATGTGTGATGAAAACAAAGGGAGCTCAAATAAGGAAGTAGGAGAGAAGTGCTGGACTGAACCTAAGCCTGGGGAGTGAGTAGAAAAGCAGTTTTTCTAAGTGTTGGTTTAATTAACTCCCCCTGTTGATACCTGAATCAGTAATTAATAATACATGTTAATTTACACTCGATTACACTGTGGGAAGTTTCTCACATCAAGGCTGCTTTGCTCATGAAAGCTTCATATATGTAAATTTTCATTTTCAGTGTACCTAATATACAAATAAACTAATACACACTTAAAGCTTATGTACACATAAAACAGCTATCCTGTCTTTCCCACCAATGCATGTCAGTTACTGCTGTGGTTTAACCCCAGCCATCAACTGACCCCCACACAGCCGCTCGCTTATTGCCCCAAAGTGGGAGTGGAGAGAAAAGCAGAAGAGTCAAAGTTGAAAAACACATGGATTGAGATAAAGACAGTTTAAAAGGCAAAGCAAAAGCCACATGCACAGGCAAAGCAAAACAAGGAATTCATTCATCAGTTCCTATGGGCAGGCAGGTATTCAGCCATCCCCAGGAAAGCATGAGTCTGTCACACAAAGTGTTGACTTGGCAAGACAAATGCCATCACTCTGAATGTCTCTTTCCTTTTCCCCCAAATTTATATGCTGCGCATGAGGTCATATGGTATGGAATATCCCTTGAGCCAATGGGAGTCAGCTCTCCTGGCTATGTCCCCTACAAACTCCTTGTGCACCCCAAGCCTGCTTGGTGGTGGGGTGGGGTGAGAAGCAAAGACCTTGACTCTGTGTCAGCACTGCTCAGCAACAGTTAAAACATCCCTGTGTTATCAACACTCTTTTCAGCACAAATCCAAAGCACAGCCCCATACCAGCTACTGTGAAGCAAGTTTACTCTATCCCAGCATAACCAGCACGCTTACCTTAGTATTTTCTTCTTTTATCAGGACTCAAAATCAAGACTTTTAATCCTTCTCTTGCAAGCTTTTCCTGATGCACAGGAGAAATGCTCAGTCCCTTGACATTTACAGGTTCACATGTAAGCACTTTCTGGCTGGATACCTTAGCTATTCCATTTTTTTTTCAATAACCTCCTAACATTTTGTCATTGAAATTAAATAGAAATATCACCCCAAAAGCTTTAAATTTTTCAGACTTAAGAGTAGCTGAAAAAAAACAGGAAGAAAAAAATCTGAAGAACAGATTTTACTGTATAATGTAATCTCATTCCAATTGTATGTGAAAGGAAAGGTAAAACAATTATCCCACTCATAGAATTTACTGTCTCCTCTGCTTATGCATGTTATTCTAAAACATTATTATATTGTCACGATGATATTTATTGGTTTTTGATTAAGTGTTGACTAAATGCTAAATATAGGAGCTGAACTTTGATACTTGAAAGTGTTTTTTATTGCATCCAAGGAATGCGCATTCCAGAATGTGATTAGCTAATTAAAGTAAGTGAGGTGGAAGTTGAAATCAGTCTCACGTGAAGAAAACTACTGCATTTGTTTGTATACAAATACAGTTTTTGAAGGTGAGAAAGCCTGAAGAACTGTGCTTGAGAACAATGAAACTGCATAATTTCTGTTAAATCACATTTGACACAACTTCTTAATATTTGTATATATAAAAATATTTCTAACATTCTATTAAAAATAATTCTAATTCAGTGTTCATCTTGTAGTTCTTATAAACTGTTGTTTCTTTTTCCCTAAAAAGATAGAAGATGCTTTAAATATAGTGAGACTCATCCTTTTTAGCTTTTATACAGGTAAAATTTATAAGTAAAAACTGAACAAGCATTTTAGGCTTCCTTTTTAATGGGTGGTGATAAATAAATACATATCAGGTTTTATTTAACCCTGAAATAGACATCTAAAAGAAGTCAGAGGATCAACTTGATAGGATGCTATTTCTCTTTGACTGCAGAGGAAATCTAGAGTATCAGTATGAAGAAGGCCAATGAATTGCAGCTTGTTTTGCAATATTGGCTTAATAATAATAACAACCAGAATTTCTTTAGAAGGCTAGAAAAAGATACTTGCTTTCCAGATTTGCTGCCAGTTTAGATACCTCCAAATATAGAATATTCTGTAATAAAATTAATTTTAAAAGAAGTATTTTTTTTTAACATCATCATCATCCAACATCGTAAAGTAGATGTTTTTCTTTCTTTTACATGTTTAACAGTTCAACAGCTGAGGAATATAAAGAACCCTTTGATAATTTTTAGTAATTTTTCTGTGTTTCAAATAAAGCTTAATGAAGGTGGTTTATTATATTTCAGTAGAACACTTTACACTTGTCTTTTTTTCTCATTAACCAGGTAGGATTAAGACTATTTTGCAGAATAGTGATGCAGGAACAGGGAAGTGAAATGTCTTCTGAGCTGTTAGGCTGAATTACAGATTGCCAGTCTTCTTCAAGCCATAAACAGATAGAAATAATTTCATACCTGCTTTGAATTTCTTGCGAGTTAAAAACAAGTCATTGGTATTTTGAAGTACAGTATCAATATTTAATATAGCATTTCCCATCAAGAAACAGCCCCAAATGGGGCAGGGAATAGTGCAGAACTGTATAACAGAGCCAGCAAGTAGAGCCTCATTTCCTCTGTGTGAAAGTTATCACCACAAAGCCCTTTGCCAGCTTTCTTCTTCCCCTATTATATCTACTCTCTGGTGGATGTCGTATTAGAGACTGCAGTCAAAACACCCTCCATTCTTCACCTACTGGTGCATGAAGGAATCTGTGACAGATGCTGCAGCATCATGCAGTATTCAAAGACCAATGTATTAATTTAATAAATGTTTTTGCAGACTTATGGCCTTGCCAAAGATTGTATTCTCAATTAAATGGAAAGATAAAGATTGCCTCCTACAGGAACTGGTGTTCAATATAGTGATGTCAGATTATTTTTATGGCATATATCCAATGAAACAACAACAAAAAAGTAAAACATATATAAGAAATCTCCAAGTTTAATGATATTAACAATATTAAAGAAAGCCAATCATTCTACCTAACATGGCAGTAACTGCGGGAAAAAAGATATTTCAGGCTTATAAAATGACCTCTCTTGTCCTACAGAGTGAGGTGTCATCTGAAAACTGAAACTTTTCAATCAATGACCAGCTTTAAAACTCAAAGATCAATAACTTTTTTTCAGATTTTAGAATACTCAAAAATTAGTTATAATTTCATAAGACAGAAATATACACCTGTTTTTAGTAAATTTAAATGCATCTTTTCCTATTTACCTTTGTTCCAAATAAATAACTGTGGGTTTTTTTGCAGAGACTTGATTTACTGGAATTTGTTCTTATGATTTTATGATCAAGATTCAGGTGCTCACACTTGTTGGCATGATCATTGTGACTGACTGGACAATCATAGAAAAGGAGCAAGATCTGGAAGAAGAGTTTTAGTAGATGTCACTCCTCTATAGAAAGGCAGAAAAACACTTGAGATTCTGAGGCAGGTTTATGAACAGTACCTTTGAAAATTGTAGCAGTGTACACAAAAATCACTTGAGAATATTTTCCTAACAACTTAAGTGGCTAGAACTTAGTGATAGGTGTTGTATTGCACAAACACAGGTAGGAAAATACAATTTCACCAGCTATTTTAAACAACGGTGAAGCTGGATACTTGGGATCCTTTCATGATGCTCTTTTTAACACATAGATTTACCTAAATGCATAATGTTTGGTCGGCTTGCGTCATTCATGGGAAAGGAAGAGAAGTTACAAGAGTGAATGCTCTACATTATTCCATAGAACTCAGAAAATGAGAACTTATATTTCTAGTCAGTATTGTTGACTTGTACTGAATGTGCTTCAAATTGGGACTAATAAAAGGATCTTTGAAAATGAATTAATACAGACTTCAAAGACAAGACTAAGTGTATGGATAAGCAATCTGCAATTTGGCATTTACAGTGTTGTGTGTATTTCTTTTTTAATTCTAGAAAGTCATGGGTTAATATTGAATGAATTTGTTTATTCAAGTAAAATAAAATATCAGTGACCTTACTTATATTATATATTTGGCCTTAACAGATTGAAGTGATGATAATTTTAGGTTTCCCAAGTAACAAAATCACATCAGTAACACATGTATATAAGCTACTGTATAAACATTATACTGTAAATAATAAATATAAGGGAAAAAACTTTAATAAGAGAATTGGAATATAAATTGATTTAAATCTAAATTATACAGATTTAAACAAAATCTATACCATTTATATAATCAAAACATTAAAGCAGGTCTACTTCTTATTTAGCACTACAGAATTTTTATTCTAACTGTAAATTTCCTGGGGAAAGCAACTTTTCTTTTTACATTAAATGCCTTTTCTGTGAAGCATGAAGTAAATTTATAAAAATTTGTTCAAATTTGTATAAAGTTTTGTGCCTGAAAACTGTAGAGACTTCTTTCACTTTCACTTACAATGGTGGGCAAAAAAAATTGAAAAAAAATGTAAAAACCAACAGTATGAAAACCAAACAAACCCAAAATTTTTTTAATATTTATAGAACTCAATCTTCCACTTCATACGGGTTAGCTATCAAAATACAAGACTATCACAGAAGAATTAAGGTTCATTATGTCCCCTGGACCTACTCCACTTTATTTAGAACCAGACTGATTCCATTAACCTTTAGTCCAGGTTTCATAACCCTACACAATCTTCTCTATTTCTTCTAGAATTTACAGATGTAGAGACAGAGATGCACTAAGTTAAACTGAATCACTCCTAAGATCCCAACAAAATGAATGGTAAAGCCAAGAATGGAAACTCCTGAACTCTTTACCATTGGTCTAATCAATAATAGACTTTTTTCTCCTACTTTACAGCTTCTTTCAGTTTTCTGGCCTTTCATTTATATACAAACAAAACCAAAACCCAAAATGATAAACAAACAAAAAAGAAACCCAAACCCCCAAACCGAAACAAAAAAACGGAGATGCTCCAAAATCTCTGTCCTTGGAATCTTGATGTTAGTTCAGTGTGCACATACACACACAGAGTATAAAAACCATAACTTATTCTTTACAGATGAAAGTAAATACCAAATCCTTCCTTTTCTTAGATATACACGCTTTTCACTTGAACATTTAACTCTGCTACAAGTCATAGCTCTTTTAAAAAGAAACTCTCCAGACAGTTTTATATCAAAATAAATTGTCTGCATTGATATACTTGGTGTCAGTTCAATGACTAATTCTGAATTTAAAAGGCTCAGAATCATGTTAAAATTCAAGCATCCTGTCTCTACATCTGATTAGTCCATGCCAAGGGGCAATGAGCAGTCAGTGGGAAAAATACTGCTCCATTAAACAGTGTCTCTGGGCTTCCAAAAGCCCATCTTTTTTGACAGGCAATCTTTTTCTCAGAATCTCAATAATTTCATTCTTGAGAAAATATGTTTTGATTATTGTAAATGATCAGGTGTTCTTTTTTTTTTTTTACTCTTCTCACATCAAGGTTCAACACGGTCCAAAGACACACTCTGATACACTGAGCTGGACAATAAAAGGCTGTCTAAAATAAGGACTATTCAGTACTGAGTTTTTGAATAAATTGTGTTTCAAATCTGTAAGCCTGACAGTCATATGCTTATGTCTGTTGCTCTCTCTGTCTAACCTCCTAGACGATAAGATTTTAGAGACTTGAATAATAATATCAGAAGCAAAGTCTTTGCAAAGTAGTGAAATACAGAGATAGTTTATTGACGTTATTTTTCTCTTTTTACCGTATGTGTTAATCTCAAATGTTTGGGTTTGGTTTCTAGGGGGGGTGGAGGGGGGTGGTTTGAGGCTTTTTAATTTTAAGAAATGGCTAACACCAAAACTGTATGTTTAGTTCAACAACACTTAACTGTGAAAAGATAATGTCATGTCATGGTGTGTCAATCCCAGAGAGTCAAAAACCTGTGTCTTCTGTGTTTATAGTCACTGTGATAGCTCACTGTGAGATTTCTTAACAGACTTCTTACATTCAGGTAAATTTGCCAAACCATCTGAAGACTGTTTCCATTGACAATGCTTCAAGAGGGATATGCAAAAATTTGAGTCAGCCAGAACACAGTTTCTGAACACTTGTCACACTGTATGTCTGGACATATTTTTCTGATTCTTGTGTATTTCAACACATTTCAGTTTTTCTCATATTTCCCACCACCACCAACTTTTCACCAGACTTTCATGGTCAATTGCTACTCTAATCTTACACATACTATATTTACTGTCTTTATATGTATTTTCAAAGAGGAAAAAAAAAGTTAACAAGACAAGGGTGTGTCTTACAATACTGTGGTGAGTTGACTCTGGCTGCATAGTGGGTGCCCACCAAAGCTGCTCTATCACTCCTCCCTCTCAGCTGGAAAGGTGAGAGAAAATACAACAAAAGCCTCATAGGCTTAAATAACGACAGGGTGAGATCACTCACCAAATACCATCACAGGCAAAATAGACTTGACCTAAATTTAATTTGTTACCGATTAAGATCAGAGTAGGGTAATGAGAAATAAAAACTAATTTTTAAAAATACCTTCCTCCCTACTCCTCCTTTCTTTCTGGGTTCAACTTGATTCCTGATTTTCTGTGTGAGGACAGGGAATGGGGGTTGTGGTCAGTTCATCACATCTTCTGCTCATTCCTCACCAGGGAGAGGACTCCTCACACTCTTCCCCTGATTTTGTTTTTGGGGTTTTTATGAGAGAGGGTTGTAAGTGCCAAATACTGCTACATTTGAATAATATTAACATCAGAAACAGAAGTCATCACTACAATTATTTTCTTTTTAAGCACTTTTGTTGCTTCCGTTACTCCAATGGGACATCAATGATCCCAGGAACACTTTGCGAGTGATAGAGCACATGATCTTTTATAGGACCTTCTTCAGCACTTGCTTTTCTTCATGCATCTTCAATATCAAGTTTTATTACTCTTTCTGACATTCTGTAAAAAACAAGGGGTTTTATTCATTTGGGTATGATTTGGTTTATATAAGTGGTCAGATATGGAAGGCAGTGGGCAGAGGATACTATGTAGACAGTTTAAAATATTTTAACAGAGTTTTTTAATATGTCAATCTTTACCCTTCGATGACTATTAGAAGACCTCAAAAAAATTCTCCATATCTTGTGTAATCTATTCTTATTACTGGCTTAAATGTAGTTCTATAAGTGTTCATGCTGATTTAGCTTGGGAAAGTTCAGATCTTAGATTATATTTTTTGAGAGATCAATTTATTAATTTATAATTTTTTGGGTAGTAAAAGTTTATAATTTTTAATTTTTTTGTGAAAGAGACATTTTGTTGCTGAATACATATATGGGAAACATTTTGTCTAACAGAACCTTAATTTTTGTTCAACTTTTAGAGAAATACATTTTGTACTGTACTTTTAATAAATGACATGCCTAAGCTGTATTACCTGCGTGATTTTTTCCTACTTAATCTAAGCCAAAGTAATTTTAAAGTGATCAAGTGGGAATGTCAGACAATCTATGAGTTATTCATAAAGAAAATATGAAGAGTCTGTTTATATAAGTACATATCCTACTCTTTTTGATTCTGGCTAATAATGATGAAAGTAGAACTCAGATACCAAGTCCTTCTGTTGCTGGATAAGAAAGAGACAGATGCAAGAACTGTTTTTAAAACCTTGCTGAGAGTTGATATAAATGCATGCAAGCTTGCAGAGACCAAAATAAATAAATAATAAAATAAATAAATAAGACACTTTCCAGAGGCAGAAATTAGTAAGGTTGGAAAAGGCTTAAAAAATGTAAAGAAATAATGAGACGGAGGTTTGAAGAACCTAAACATAAGAGACCATATTATTTGAATTCTCCTCTTATTCCAAGATACCTTAAAATGAAAAAACAAGTAATTCTTAGTTATGAAATCATTTTTATAAAGAACAGCAACAAAAAGCTCTAGGAGAAAATGAAACACAAAGGCATGCCTTCTTTCATCTTCTTTTGGATGGCCAAAAAGATAACCAAAGATTGTGTTGCCATCATAACCAGGATAATAATTGCAGTAATAATATAGCTACTGAGGTTTACCAGTAAAATACATTTTTTTCATTCCTTAAAGTTCTTAAAAGACTAGATAAGGCATTAAAAGGTTGACACTTATGTTACTCAGGATATACAAAATATTTATCAGAGAAATAGTTTGGAATTATATTCCTAATTTTACATAAGGAGTGTGGTCTAAAAAGAGAAAGTTAACACATATTTAATATTTTCAGGATACTTTCCGCAGATAATTTCTGAATGCTTTGAAGTAGATTAATATATTTTTCTTTTGAAACTCAGTTTAACTAAGCAAAAAAAAAATTAGAACTATCAATGGAAATTTAAAATTATATATCTTCTTTAAATAATTAATCTAATTGTAGACTTCTTTATGATAGGCACCTTCAGCAAAAAAGGTAAAGGGTAATTACTGATGCTGAAATGTGTACTTCTCTAGAGGCCTGTTAAGAACATACAGTAGAGGAAAAAATTGTAAGTCTATGGCAAAATAATTTTTCAGGTAATAGAAATTTTATAAAATTTCAGAGAAATCAGTGTTGGTGTAAATTTAATGAAGGACTTCAATTTCTTGTCTTGTATAAAGGAGAGGATTTCAGAAGCAAATTTCCATATAAAGATAGGAGTTTAACAACTTAACAGTAAGAATATGTAATATTTGTATTACTTTGAAGTATAATTTTTACTTTTCCTTTTTGTTTCATAATATCTGTAATTCATAACTGTACCCAAAAGGTTAACCTATACCTATCTTCATTGTAAAATAATTATTTCTTTTGTCAGAACTCATGTTTATTTGCCTGCAATAATTGTCTCCTTGGTCAAAAAGATTATGCTAATTGAAAATGTAAATATGTGTGCATTCCATGAGCATATAAAATATATCAAAATACATTACTCTTTCATAGTGTTTAAATACATAGCTTTGAATATCCTCAACAGTTTTTAGCTGGTCAGATAATTTTTATTTTTTTTTTATTCCCTTCAGTATTGCTAAGCAAGCCCTTTCTTCCATTTCTCTCCTGTTTCTTCAGGGAAGAAACACCTAGGGTTATTGGCCATATCTTGGAACAGGGCAAATACATAAACCCCAATTAATTCCTAATGAATAAAACATAAAATGTCTCTTCTGAAAAATATAAAGACACTTCACACTTTTAAGACCTGACCAAAAAAAAAAAAAAATATCCAATACATAAAAAAAAGAAGGGAAGCAATGAGTTGTCACTCCAGTTACTGATAAAATCTGTAGCACTTCTTCACTCCTCTAGCCAAGACACGGGTCAATCTTAGTATGAACATGGGAGATACAATTTTCCTCTATTTATTGAACTTCAACCATACAAACCCAAGGCTGAACTTCAACTTTTCTCTCCCTTCTTAATTACAAACCCATAGCTTCCCAACCATATTTTCTGCTTCTGATTTCTGGATTTTTAGTGCAACATTTTGTGTTTAAAAATATAAAAGAAGAAAAGAGACAAAAGAATTCCATAATACTAAGTAGATATGGTTCAGCAGAGACTATTCACCTCTAAATACTGACCTACTGCAAAGACACAACATCAGAAAACCATTGGTGATACAGTAAGCCTGACAAAGCAGCTCTCCTTGAAAAAAGAAAAAGAAATAGTAACAAAAGTATATTTTCTTTCTTCAAATTTTAAGTGAAGATTTTTTCCTTTTCCATCTTGCTTTAGTCAACTGTGAAGAAGCATGATTTTTAAGCCTAGTAGACCAAGGGATTACCAAAGGCTATGCAATATCAAACTACATTTCTGTCTTTTACAGATGGCTGTGTTTACCTGCCCTATTAGAGTCACTGTAAACATTTGTTATGGATTGAGACAAGAGAAACTGTCTTCACTGGATTTACCTATTTGTGCTTTCTAGGGTATGTAGAGAAGATGGGGAGGGTGGAAATAGATGGATTGCATAATTGGCACATAAACACTATTTGAAGGTTATAGTCCCATCAGGACTCAATTTATAGTGTTAGTCAAAACAGCAAATTCCCAGTCCAAGATGTGATAGAGTGCAAAAAACCTTGGGCACCAAGATTAATTATGTTTGAAGTGTGGCAACAACTTCTTTAAAATAAAGAACTACATATATCTATTCATAAAATCCATCTCATAAACTCTGATAGATTCCATGGCCTCTTTTATTTTCAAGACACAACTCTCATGCATTTGCAATGCATTTGGCTCTATGTCGAAAAAAATGCACAAATTGTTCAAAGTTAACATTCTAGTATTCTCCCTTTTTAATTTATTTCCACTTCTTGACACACTGTGTGTGTGTGCCCCCATTTTCTAGTATACTTAGCATCTCGTCACAGCTATTTCAGTGGCATGTCTTTTCCACTGAAAATACACCAAAATATATTTTGTTTGTTGCACAGTCATCACAATAAATGGATAGTTCCACTAAGTTCCACTAAGACTTATGAAAGTGCATGTTGTGGTTAACTCCAGCCAGCAATTAAGCACCACACAACACTCTGTCTCTTCCTCCTGGTGGGAAGGAAGAGGAAGAGAATCAAAATTAGAAGAGTAAAAGTGAGGAAACTTGTGATTTGAGATAAAAACAGTTTAAAAGGTAAAGCAAAAGCTGCACATGCCAGCAAAGCAAAACAAGGAATTCATTCACCACTTCCCATGGGCAGGCAGGTGTTCAGCCATTTCCAGGAGAGCAGGGCTCCATCACCCATAATGGTGACCTGGGAAGACAAACTCCATTATTCTGAACATGCCTGCCTTCCGTCTTTTTCACCCAGCATTATGTTCGGAGCACATCATATGGTATGGAATATCCTTAGGGTCATTAGGGATTGGTTGTCCTGGCTGTGTCCTCTTCCAACTTCTTTGCACCCCAGCCTCCTCCACTGGTGGGGTGGCACGAGAAGCAGAAAATGGCTTGACTCTGTGTCAGTGTTTTTCAGAAATAATGAGAACATCCCTGTGTTATCAGCACTGTTTCCAGCACAAATCGAAAGCACAGCCCCATACCAGCTACTGTGAAGAACATTAACTCTATCCCAGCCAAAGCCAACACAGTACAGTGCTTCCACAGTCTGTCACATATTGCACAGAGATACGTGTTTTTTAATGCCAAAACAATGAATTATAGGAATGTGAATTTGCTGAGAGTTTTAATTTTAAACACAGTGAAGAATAACCAATTTTAAAGCAATATTGAACTTGCAAACCAGAAAAACAAAACAAACAAACAAAACAAAACAAAAAACCCCTCACCCACAAACCATAAAGTGTAAGCCATGATTTGCCCTTAGACTTATGTAAGATTTAAAGTGTCTTCTGAGGTAAAAGAAAAAATACTTTGAAAGCTTTGTGAAATTATTTTTAATTTTTTTTAGAAAACAGATATATTTTTCTGGCTCAACCACTAAAATTTTTAAGTATTCATATTATAGTATATATTTTTAAAAAAATAACTAGTCATGAAGAACTCTCATTCTTGAAACACAGCAGTTTCTTCAAGAAAATATGAAAACAGATAAATAAAGACTAATATATTTCCACAAAAGAGTAAAAACTAAACCCTGAGGTCTTTTCAAGCTGGTAGATAATGAGACTGTTCAATTCTTCTATTCATGTTTATGTACATCTGACTTCTTGAAATCTGCTCTCTGATCCTGTTAACGAGGAAATATTTTGAAATATTTGAAATATCTCAAATACTTTGAAAAAGCAAAGTTATGTGTGCAGATGGAAAGGAACATGGTAACTACAAATTTCCTAAGACCAAACAAAATTTCATTACTATGAATGTTTTTGTCTTTATTATTTGTGTTCTCCATTTTAACACTTGGTAACTCCAGAAATTTTATGAATGTGGATTCAGAAATCCATTTCTTCATGAAACTGTCACATTGTAACAAATTTTTAAAAATAGTTTTAAACAACTGATATTTAGGGGTTTTAACCTGGAAATAAAAATGCCCACTGCAGATCTGAAGTCTCAGCTTCTCAACCACCATTACAAAGCTGAATGAGTCTATGCCCAAAGAAATCCTATTCAAGCAGTTGCTGCCAGAACATCAGAAATGCAAAGCTTCCTGCCAACTCAGCTTCAGGATTTAGATGCTCTGAATATCCTAACAAGAAACCCTCTCTCCATGGAGTATCCTGGCTAAAGATAGACCTCCTAGGTGATGAGGTATCCAGTTTTACAGCAGATAGTCGACATTTTCAGATTGCCAAGGAGATAGGCTTGCTGGCAAAAAACCTTATCCTGGGAAATCTGCCTGGTTTCTGTCAAACCTTCAAGAAAATCAACAACTTCCTGCAAAATTTAACAATTTTATTCATAAGTGTTCAAATTAAAAGAGATCTGAAAAAAACCCACAAAGGTCTGCTCTTTTAGAAAGCTTCCTAAATATGATTCTGTCAAGGCTGCCACTCTGAACCCTATCCTTAACATTGACTCAATTAAGTAACTTTAATGGGGTTATCTTACTTTATAGATATATCTCCAATTTTGCTCTACCAATTAAAATATTATATAAACAGCACTATCATTTAACCAGGTCTGTGATAATAACTCGCAATTTTTTAGTTTATAGGGGAGGTTAACTGTTCAAGTTATTGTTTTTTTCTTATTACTTCTATGGAAAATTACATGAGAATGTTCAATTGCTATACAATCAATTTGTCAATTCATCAATTCTATATAATCAAGCCATCAATATAATAAAATGCCTTTGTAATTAATTAAATTTTCCCAGTGCTTTTCACATTAGACTATACAGACACCATTGACAGTTTTCTTAACATAAATCTCATTTTTTTATGGAGAAATATATCCAGTTTGAATGGATCAATTTGAGTAACATGTTTTGGGGGAGCAAAACAAAATGGAATCAAGAATAACCAGCACAGTCAGTCTGGAATTATAAAATAAATTCTATTAACATTGTGTAGGTATCACACTTCTCTCAAGCAAAGTAACAGTCAAAATAATTCTGCAACACTGTCTAGATTTTTCAGACAAGATAAAAGTCAAAGCTGAAGCAAATCATTTTATCTGTCCCCATGTTGGAAGAAAATGCATCCCAGTTTTACAGTGGATGTATTTACATTAAGTAGAAGTGGGTGAACTTTCGACATTGGAGAAGTCTGGAACCAAGAAAATCTATAGGTAGACTTATAAATATTTTTTTAAAAAATAGCTTTGCTGATCCTGGTAATTTCCTCTTCATCTCTGATTTTGTGAGCCTTTAAGACTTGATTCCTTTCCTAGTGCTAGATGAATTTAACATTATTTTAAGAAAATGTATTGGCATTGGCGTGTTTCAAATGCTCCTAGAACACCAGGTATAATGTATTCCTCATAATTTTATCAACCATCCAACCTTTAAATCAAAGACTAAAAAACCTATATAAACCATATATCTAGCTCAAAAGAGAAAATAACAGGTGTGTCTGTGTCAGATCAGAGGTAACATGATTCTAGATGTTTTATGTGTCCCTTATATTGAAGAAATTAACCTGAAGGTATGACTTCAGCCTTTGTGCTCAATATATGATATAGGAAACCCAGTGGAATGTGGAGTTTCTATAGTGTGGAAAATCTATGATATTTATCAGGACCTTTAAGTGTACTAATTAATTTATTTAATCTAAAGCTTTATTTTTACTCAGTCCCAGGGACTTTATTAAAGTTATAGAGTGAATTATTCTGATGATCTCTCCTCTTTGAAACACTGTTTTCAATTCAGTTTCCAAAATAAGTTGCCAAAATATCCTCCACATTAACTTATAATGCTACTGCTTGTTTTCCTGACTCTGGCCTTCATCTTCATCTGACAGTCTTTCAAATCCATCTTCAGTTACTACAAAAGACATTTCTAATATTTTTTCTGTCAACGATAATGTTAATTTGGTCTTTTAATCTTTGGTTTTTGCATGGGTCTTGTTCTCTACTTTCCCACTTGTGCTGGTTTGACTGTCAACCAGCAGGGGAAATTAACCCCACATAAAATACCTCCAGAGATTTTAGGTCAAAATTGCAATTTTAATAAAAAAGGTTAAAATAAATGCAGTAGTACAGAAGCACTGGCTTAAACAAACTGACAGAGCCACGGTACAACCTGACACCCTGTTGACCAAGGTAGTAGCTGTGTAGTGTGTAAAATTTCTGCAGGACCAGTTAGGCACTGGTCCTGCAGAAAGGCCTGGCAGTCCAGTCCCGGTAGTGGAGTGGAGTAGCTGAGTCCAGTTCCGAGGAGTGGAGTCCAGTTGAGTCAAGGGTGCTTTCTCCCATCCAAACCCTTTGTTTTGTGCTGTGTTTCTCGGCTGGCACCTCCCCCAGGGGCGGGGACTTTCACAATGGAAGAGGATTTTCCCGATGTTCTATTGGTTGCTTCGGTAATGAGCTTGGATGGTCCTGGCCCTCTGAGCTTGGATGGTCCTTATGGTGTTCTGACATTCCAACTCCAAGATTGGGCCATTAACCAGGATGGGTGGCGCTAATGGGCCATTAGCTGAGATCAGATAACCAGGGTGGGTGGTGCTAATGGGCCATTAGCTGAGATCAGATAACCAGGGTGGGTGGTGCTAATGGGCCATTAGCTGAGATCAGATAACCAGGGTGGGTGGTGCTAATGGGCCATTAGCTGAGATCAGATAACCAGGGTGGGTGGTGCTAATGGGCCATTAGCTGAGATCAGATAACCAGGGTGGGTGGTGCTAATGGGCCATTAGCTGAGATCAGATAACCAGGGTGGGTGGTGCTAATGGGCCATTAGCTGAGATCAGATAACCAGGGTGGGTGGTGCTAATGGGCCATTAGCTGAGATCAGATAACCAGGGTGGGTGGTGCTAATGGGCCATTAGCTGAGATCAGATAACCAGGGTGGGTGGTGCTAATGGGCCATTAGCTGAGATCAGATAACCAGGGTGGGTGGTGCTAATGGGCCATTAGCTGAGATCAGATAACCAGGGTGGGTGGTGCTAATGGGCCATTAGCTGAGATCAGATAACCAGGGTGGGTGGTGCTAATGGGCCATTAGCTGAGATCAGATAATCAGGATGAGTGGTGCTTGCTGTGCGCAGGAGTGCGGAGTGCTTCTCTCAGTTGAGATAAGGAATCCCTCAGGGACTAGGTGTGTAACTATGAATTTATCCAGCTTTTGCGGGTGGTAATAGAATATATAACTAACCCAGGACACCACTAAAGAATGATTGTGTAAAATATTGGTGTAGTGCATTGACCCTGGCTGGACGCCAGTCATCCAAACCTTCTCATATGGACAGGGGAGAGAAAATATAACAAAAGTCCTACCAGGAAACCTGCTCCAGTTGAGCTTTTCTCTCCATGGGTCTGCAGGTCCCTGCCAGGACCCTGCTCCAGCCCAGGCCTCCCACAAATTCACAGCCTCTGCTCAGGCACCCACCTGCTCTGGCATGTGTCTCCTCCAAGGGCTGCAGGTGGATCTCTGCACCCCCATTGTCCTCCACGGGCTGCAGGGACACAGCTGCTTCACCATGGTCTGCACCACGGGCTGCAGGGAAATCTCTGCTCCAGTGCCTGGAGCACCTCCTGCCCCTCCTTCTGCACAGACTGATTTATGAAAAATATGGATAAAGATCTAATATCGATATCCAGCTGTAACAGACAAAGACTCTCTAACAAGGTAGTTAGAAAGTGTATGTTTATTTCAGCCGAGGGCACGCATGGGATGGTTCCCAAGGACAGAGTGCCGAGTTGCAAGACAATACAGAGTCTATTTATCTACAAAAGCTTTGAATATTTAAGATACAAATACATATTCATAACATAAACACCTCCTATTCCCTGCTTCATATGATAATTAGCTAAAATATTATTAAGCATGCATGTTTAGTTCCCTAAAATGAGTCTGGGGGAGGTAATTTGGGTCTGGGGGATGTGAGAGATGAAGAGTCCCTCATCATCTTCACCCTGAACTTTTTGTCTCTTGATTTTTTACAATGGAAGGTGACCCTTGTACTTTCTGTTCCTTCCTCTACCATCCTTGAGCAGATTCTTCAAATAGAGAAATTAATAACTGTCTACCTCCCTTTTAGATCTAAGCCCTCTGGTTCTTGTTACAGACACAGCTGTACAAATATAGGATGACAAACAATTAGTCAAAACCTATTTTGGGCCTAGCTTCTTAAGCAATTATTAATTTCTTAATTAACTCCAGCTGGATTTATCTATTACGTTTATTCTAACTAATTCTAATAAAGCTAACTTTAAGTAAAAATCTAAAATCTAAAGTTTCATGTCTCAAGACCTTGGTGTCTGCAGAGTTGTTCCTCTCCCATATTCTCACCCCACTCTTCTTTGGCCACAATTACATCTGCACAATAATTTTTTCCTTCTTAAATATGTCATCACAGAGGCATTACCATCATTCTTGACTGGCTTAGCCTTGGTCAGCAGCAGGTCTGTCCTGGAGCCAGCTGCCATTGGCTCTGTCAGACACGAGGGAAGCTTCTGACAGCTTCTCAAAGAAGCCACCCCTGTAGCCCCCACTGCTACCAAAACCAGCCACACAAATAAATTGTTCTCTTGTAAAACCATATTTAATCTGCTGTTGTTTCACTATCTGAAGTATGTGTTCAGGGCTGGCAAGTGAGCTAATGCTTAGATCTTTGTGTTTTTTGAAGAAACACTTAATGGACAACAGTCCCTTGGTATGAGATTATGTTCACTAAAGCTTGAATCTGCTGTAGTTTTCTTCACAAGATGTAGCAAAAACAAAGAAAACAAAGAATAGTAACACTTGAAATTTAGACCCCCTCCTAACTATAAAAGTGAGAAGAGGAAGTTGTGCTTTCCTTTCTTCAAAGTCTCTGGATGGTTTTAATAAGGTTTAAGAAACCTTTTAAAAGTTTTTTTAGCTTAAAAGGTGTTTCTTTAGTCTTTTCTAATTTCAATTTTTTCTTCCTAAGAGCTAACAAATTATATAGAAATTCTTTCTTTGGCACCCTTTCATGAACTCTGTTATTATATTTTTCTTTTGAGTGCAATTAATCTTCATTTAAAGTGACCATTATGGTAAAATGATAACAAAACTTTCCAAAAAAGGTAATTATAATTCTGTGTATTCATACAGTCAAAAATTTCAGTGAAGGTAAACATTGCATACTTCTGCATGTAAAAAAGGACCTTTGAATTTTAAATGTTTATGCTTTGGAAGGTGATCCTTACAAGTTAAAGACAAACAAACAAAAATTGCATTTATGTCTATTACCACCAAGCAACTGAATTTTTTTTATTCTATTAAATTTTATTATAAACTATTTGTAATTGTGCACATTTGCCATTTAAAAATTGGCTGAACTATTATCGTTATTTGATGTAGATTTTTATTTTAAAATCTGAATTCTGAATTTATTTACAGGTATATTTGGATTGCAAATGATCTTATGCTGCAGTAGAGTGAAGGAAACAGACATCAGAGTTTACAACTTGTACCGTCTTTCCCTCCTTAAGTGCACTGGGTACAAAATCATAGAATCAGAGAATGGCTTGGGTTATGAGGGACATTAAAGATCACCTAGTTCCAAGTCCCCTGTCATGGACAGGGATATCTTACACTAGACCACGTTTCTCAAGACCCCATCCAGCCTGGCCTTGAACACTTCCAGGAATGGGATGTTCACAGCTTCTCAGTGCAACCTGTTCCAGTGCCTTACCACCCTCACAGAAAAGAATTTATTTAATATATGGAATCTGGTATGCTTAGAAACAACGTTCTGGTTATGGGAACAAGACTAACAAATGTTTTTTCCATAAATTGTGTAAAGCACTAACTTTTTGGTATTATAGCAATAGCACGTGGACAAGCAAGCATTTTCCACACAGAAATTTGGAATAAAAAAAAATCAAATGCCACCATTTTATTGCATTGTAAGATCTTAATTCATTTTAGTAACGAATTGTTTTTATAATATACTGCTAGTAAGACAATTAGAAAAGTTTATTTCATATCTTTAAAAATACAGGAGCTCATCATTTACTTGTCTGTGAGTGTCTAACAGGATTATCAAATACAAAACCAATTTGTTTCAGAACATTTTTGGAGGTGCTAAATTTACCATGCTTATCAAAAGACTGATTTTAACTGATTTTGATACATCAATTGGTGTTGATCTAAGATCTAATGAAGCAAATACAAAATCTTGACTGAAAAACTGTTGCAGGCTTGGTTAATATTAAGAATCACCAGTATGAAGTCTGTGTTGCAGCGTTATGTTTCTGCCATTGTGTACTTGTATTGTGTGATTTATGAGTGTGACTGGAAATGTGATTTGAAATTGTTTGTTAAAAACAATAGAACTGATTAAAAATTTATATATGTATATGTATATGTGCAATCACTTGAACTGTGAACCTGTCTCCTTTAGTGCAGCATTCCTTAAAGCAGACCAGAAAAAGCTGAATGTAGCACTTCTATGTATCTTCCGAAAAAATGTAAAATTATCTAATTATCTATGCCTCTTTGCATGTAAAGGTTATTCTTTCATGTAGGGTCCACTAATCTTCTTAAATCTTACTACAGGAGTGCTCCCTCGACACTCCTGGCCTTGCGTCGGACTTCTTCTCAATCAGAGAGGTCGGACAAAAATGACTTTAACAATTTATTGCTAAAACAACAAACCAGGCATCAGTCCCATCTGGTGTGAGATTTCAACAACACATTGTAAAAATGGCGAATGTCATGAGACTCAGTGTTGAACAAGAATTTATAGTGTTTTAGACTAATAGGTTACTGAGACGACTATTGTTTTGACTTTTTGACCTATCCCTGTCAAGACCTGATCTTTGCAATGCAGCTGGTTTTTAACCAATCACTTATCATGTCACGTACTCATGGACACTTCTATTACAACACCTAAATTCTTAACTTAAACTCTAACTTAACTTAAATTATAAAGTTAAAACCCTTCACCAAAGCACCCAAAACTTGCTTCTTGCTTATCACTATGAAAACACAGAGCTGTAACCCTCTGCTTAAAGCCATAAATCACTTGTAATTAAGCTAACACAGGTTTCTTCCAAGGTTATAAATCAAGGCTACTATCAGCTTTTACTTCTCTGTTTCCTACACTTTCAGCCCATTTATTTCGGTGATACAAGCCTAGCCACTCAATCTCTCCATTCTTGTAAGTCTAAGTATGAATTTAGGCAAATCTTTAAGCACTATGAGTGACTATATGATACATTTTATTTTGGAGGAGATATGAATATGCTTTAATATTAATGCTCTAGAATACCTTTTCTGATGCATTCCAGGGTTTATGTTTGTACATTTTACAGTTTGTACCTTAACAACTTTGCAATGAAGCATCATAGAATAAGTTGAAACGTGTCTGATTCATTATGTTTATTGCTGGATTTCCAACCTGTAGGAGAAAAGATTTGTAGACATTGGGAAAGTCATTATTAAATAAGACTCTTCTGCATGTAAAACTCAATAGGTCTTTCAATATGCTAGCTAGTAAAATTATGAAACCGCTTTTAGGCTGCATTTTTTTCCTAATAAATAGTACTGAAAGAAATAGAAATCTTCTAAATACTTACAGAAAGCCAATTTTTTAACAAAAATTTTAACAGTGGTTGATTGCAAAGAAAATGAAATGTTAATTTAGCATATTGTAGAAAAAAAGGCGTTTTAGGGCATCTGGCTTCTCAAAAGCTGAGAATAGAAGAATTTAGGAGGTTAAAATATATTAAAAAAAAAAAAAGGAAAAAGAAACCAAGAAAGGCTTACAGGTGATCTGCTTGTTTTATACTACATCTATTTATGCAGCACAGTCATTTAACTCTACATGCACTTAATAATCTTAGCAGGACTAGCTTTTTAAACAATAACATTACAATGGAAATAACATCTGAAATGCATGTTATTGCTTTTTACTGCATCATTATAGCAGTTAATTATTAGTCATAATGTGAGAACTAGTGCAGAGCTTTTGAAATGGTGTATGGAGTGTATGCATATATGTCTGTATGCGTAACAAGGTGACAAACTAAATGTTTCTCTAAGCAGTACTGGTCATTTGGAGATTCATAAGTCATAGAAGTTTACAGACAATTAGATACAGAACAGACTGTGGTCCTTATGCTGGTTACCATTTTGAAGTTGCAACTCTTCTGATAATGTTTTAAAGAAATATCTCAAGCAAATATGAAAAATTCAGAAAGCTATCCAGGACCTCCATATGAAAAACAAATGCAAAAAATTGTTTGTCTAAAATTTGGTTGTATGGTTTCAGGTAGTGAGGAAAAGAACATTCAAAAATTCTTGTTTTCTCTATTCTTGGAAAATTAATCCTTTTTTAGAGCATTCAGTGATCTTCACATGTGGGGAATTATAGTGGGTCCTTCTTCAAATTAATTAATACGTCTTATTTTTCTACTCATTAGATGTTATTGTCTCATTTTAAAAACCAAAAATTTTCATTCTTTAGCATATTGTCATATCGTTTTTCTGTGATTTTTTTTAACTATGAAGTATCTTTATTTTTTCATATCTTTGAGCATTTTCCAATCCTTTCTTTAGTTTTAATTTTTGTAGCACTGTATACTTTTATAAGATGTTCTTTGGAGGTGTTAAACAGTTGCAGCTCTTAGTGATTTCTGCTTAAGGAAGAATATTGTAGAAATATATCTAATGTGTTCTTCTTGTCATTGTTTTGGGAGGGAGAAGTGCTGTGAAGACAGTTAAATTACTCTTCATATATAAAAGCTTCATTATAAAAGAAGTACCAAATGCTTTTAAGGCTTTCTAGTATACCAGTGAGTATGATGACTGAGTTTTATGGACATTTATGAGATTTTTAAATTTCTATGTCAGATCCATTTTGGAGACACGCTTTTGCATACCAAAAGTTTTAAGATTTGAGGCTTCTTGGTCCCTTTTTTTGATATTTCTTCATTATGCCAAAAACAGGCAAGCAGATGAGCTTTGTCAGTGTAATCTGAGCAAGTCACACAGTGAGAAATGATTGCAGACTATTTAGGAAACCTAGTATAAATAGTAATTTGTCCTCAAGGGATTGCGATCTAGGACATAGTACTTCATAAACAGATGAGACAAGCAAACAGGTTAGAGTGACGTGCGGGACAGTGTGTTCAGACATTTTTTAGCCAGCTATAGAAGTTACAATAGATTTCTTTTTGCTGTTGTCAGGTTGTAGTTCATCGATAATTTGTTCAAATTTTTGCTTTCTCAATATTGAATTTCACAGCAATGTACAGTTTACAACTTCATAAAACTGGTAGGTGAAGTAGAAAGTTATTAAGGCCTCTTTAAATATATGTAAATATCTCTTCACAATGTATTTATAGTTCAGGAAAGGTAGTTCAACCACAGAAAAGGAATGCCTGAAGCAAACTAAATTCAGAGTAGTTTTTTGAAACAAAAGTTGAAAACCCTGTTTAATGTTAACAGATAGAATTGTAAATTTGGCTTCAAATTGGGTAATTAATACTGCATAAATAATCATCGCTATGGGTCTCATTTTTTCCTGAAATAGTCCTGCACAAATTAAAATTGCTTCCCTCACCATCTCCATCTTCTTGTCCTTTCAAGGAGAAGTTAAGGCACAAATTCTTACAGAGTCCTTAGGGTTCAATTCACCTGAAAAGTAGTTGTGATCTTCTGTACTGAGCAAGTCTATAAAAAAGCAGCAGGTGGTGTCTCTGGCAGTTTGACCTATCCAGATGCAAGGTTATTTGACATGCAAAGTGCACTTTTGTTATGTTGATGAAGGCAATCTCATCCTGCAGAGGGGAAAGGGAAAAGAGAACTGTGTTGTAGGTAACCAAAGAAACAGAAGTTCTTTAAGGAAACTTCATTGAATTATTTAATGAAATAAAATAACCTAGAGCATGTCTACAGCAAAAAAATATTGCCCTAGTTTTAAAAGTGTGATATTTAAATTTATAGCTCTGCCTGGATAACTACTGATGACAGTAAACTATGGAAAAAAGGTGATCAAATACCACTTACAACTATGACCTTTGATGGGCCTGATCTAAAACACGACAAAGTAATTAAGAATATTTTTCTTTGTTTAACTGGCTTTTGCCATAGTAAACTTGTCTTTTTGAAGTGTACTGGCAGTGCCAGAATATAGCATTAGCAAATTAGGTCCAAAACAATTCTTCTTATCTGTTTTTGTGGTTGTGTGTCTTGTTGTCAAGCAATCAATCAAAAAAAAGAAAGGGATTCTGAAGGACTGAAGGTGTCCCCTGCTGTTTGAATGTTTTGCTTTCAGTGTCTCGCATAACATCTATCTTAAATAGTAAAACAAAATATCTCATACAGCTTTCATGGATGGACTGGGCATATGATCTTTGTTGCTAGCCACATGAGGTGGTTTGATTGGCTCAGACCCCCAGAAGAAGACAGGTTCTAAAACCAATCGGATGAGCTGGTTACACCTCTGTGATTTGCATATTTTGAGGAAGAAGAAGCCGGAAGGGCAGCCATTTTCTGCTCTCCCCTGCTGAGGGGTGGCGAGGGGACAGGCTCCTCCGGGGCTCCGTCCCGGGAGCCACCGCTGCCTGGTCAGCGGCGGCTGAAGCCGAGCAGGCTGCCTATTTCCAGCAGTCACTAGTAGCCATAAAATCGTTGCAAGCAGCCTGGACTGCGTGGCAGAAGCCTCTGAGACCATACAGCCTGCGCAGGTCCCCGCACAGGGTTTCCCACCCTTCCCACACGTCTCGGCGCGGTTCGCTCCAAACCAACTGGAAAACCACCACATAGCCGGAAATGAGAGACATGGGGAGGACTCCAAATAAGACCAACTCTCCAGACACAACCTGCAGATAACTAGTTCTTCTTCCAAGTTAGAGAGAATGGAAAGACGCGACCGTGTAAAAGAGCTAACATGGCGGCACCACGAGGAAGGAGATAACATGGCAGCACCAAGGTCAGGGAAGGAAGAGAGAGAGATGAGATACACCGAGTATTGGAACTGAGATTCCTCCTGCAAGCCTTGGTGAGAGCTATAATGTAACAAACTATTTCTCTAGAATTCATTTGAGGGTGCATTTGAGGGGGATGTAGGATTCCACGTTACAGCCTGAGAAAGGCTGCCTACACCAGGTTGCATTGATCCACTAAAGCTTTTTTTTTTAAGACTGAAACAAAGAACTTTACTTCCAGGCTGGAATAACTCATCCTTAAAACTAACTCCATGAACTGTTCTGACCCACGCTGGCAGTTATTGGAAAAGGCTGCGAGTTTTTCATGGGAGAGAAATTGTTTTTTCCACAGCCCAGCAACGTTCTGGGCTGGAGCTGTTGTTTGTGAAGTTACAGCAGAAGAAACTCTTTTCCGTAAGCATAAAGAAGGACTCGCAAATCCCCATCTTTGTTTTCCCTTGCGTGGTCAGTGGGAAGTAGAAAGGTATTGGAAAGAAAAAGTATTTGAATGTTTGCCTTAATAGATTTTTTCATTATTCTTTTTACTTTAGTTCTATTAGTAATAAATAATTTTTACTGTTTTAAGCTTTGAGCCTGTTTTGCCATGTAGTTTTTTCCCGTTTTCCTCAAAAATCCATATTTCTCCTCATGAAAATAAATTCTAATTCCCCATAAGTAATTTTTCGTGGATGCCTGCCAATTTTCCAGGTATAACGATGACACTATACAAATACAGTAAATATACAGTCAGATGGCCTGAATATTTGCAGAAGTTTTACACTTCATTGCTTAGAGAAACTTTACCTACACACTTAAAATATTTTTCTATTTAAAGTACAGCTTTGCAAATAATGAGAAGAAAATCTTTGGTTCTCTTGTTTCCCAGAGTTGCCTTTTTCAGCCCGTACACTTTCTCAGAGGGATGATGTGAATCTTGCACAAGAATTTGAACTTTTTTGTCATATCTTGCCCATTCCAATTTATCTAATTGAAAATAAGGATAAATATATGGAGCAGGTTAATTTTGACGATTTTATTAATAATTTCTGAGCTGTGGAAGCACAGGATTTATATTCTCTTACAGAACGTTGTTATTCTAGTCCTAGCAGTTATCTGAGGGGAGAAAGGCAAACAAATACTATAACAAAGGTGAGGAACTGGTCATAGTGATGCAGTTCTTGTGGAAAGAGAAAGAAGATCAGAGAAGATAAGCAGCTTTGTTTGATCATTGTGGCTAGGCCTACATAATGGCAATCATTCTTGTTTGCTACTTACATGTCAAGTCTGAGGATTCAGTATCATTAAAAATACAGGAAAAGACAAGGAATGATGTCAAGACAAAATATTTCAATGGCATAACAAAAATGTATTTTTAAAAAACCTTTTCAAATTAACACTACTGTTATTAAATAAAAAGACTGAGACATTTTCCCTGAAAAAAACCCAAACAATCAAAGTAATGTTAACTAAATAACTAAATATTCAAATTATTTTGCTCACCTGGGTGATTATATTCAACAAGGAAAGAACTAACCTGAAACAATTTTTCACAGTTATATTAATTTATTTCTTAATTCATATGGTAGTACTCACGCAGATTTCTGAAGTCCACTTTCATTATGAGAAAATATATTCTTTACATAAAAGTGGTTTTGGGCAAGAAAGTTGCATTATTTGGCAGTTTGATATTTCTGGCCATAGATTTGGATGATATTTCCTGTACACAGCTCAAATAGGAAATATATATAGTTCAATATATGCCTATTGAACTATATAAACTCTATTTAAAAACAAGTTAAAAAAACCCTAAACAAATATAAACAGAGTCCTTTCAGTTTCTTATGGATAGAAGCTGTGGAACTTCTCACAATACAAAGTTAGAGCAGTACAATCACTGTTGAAGCTGATGGGTTCTATATTCCTCTTTGCTGAGAAGTGAAGAAGCAATATAGTTTTAGATCAGTCATATTTTAGTGAAAAGAGAAGCAAAATAGAAGTGAGAAGAAAGAGTGACAGAGAGTATGAATTTACAAGTCAAATGTATAGAATATAAATTTGGGGTTTTTTTCAGAAAATACACGTACTTTGTTGAAACCATACATTTCTAAATATGGCATTTGTTGAAACTTTCTGAATAAAACATTTTTAGTAGTGGTAGGTAGTAAAACAACACTTTCTAATTAACTATTGTTAAGGAAATTTTCTAGTCTGACCATTCACAAAACTCTGGCTGTCACACTCCCAGCACCAGAGACTTTATCTGCTGGGACACAAGTCCCTTCACAGCAGGTCTCTCTACACACCGCACTCACATGCACTCACACCAGGTTTCCTACAGCAGAGTCTCAGATGTCTTGTTCCCTAAAGCCATTTATTCACAGTGCAGTAACACAGAAAGTGCTCAAGCTGGTGCTTCCAAGGAGGTATCTCTGACTGAGGAACCCCTGGGCTTTTATACCCTCGCAGTTCAAGCGCCGGCAAGTCTGGCTCTTCCTCTGGAGTCCAGCACTCCTCCTGTGTCTCCCAGTGTCCACCCGGCTGGCGCCACTGGTCTTCACGCCCTTTGTTATCTCAAAGATTGTCAGTTCACACCCTCTTGCTCGAACTCCCACCCAGAGCTCAATCTGCACCTCAATCTGCAAGTTTTAAAACCGAGCTACCCACACCAGATGTATTACTCAACAGTATAAGACTTCCACATTATTAAGTGTTAAGATATTTTTAACTAAGAAATACTACTTAAGGTCCTTCAAAAATAAACAACAGTGATGTTCCTTCCTTTCAGTAATTAGTACTCCAATGCTGAACGCTTCTCAAAAGCAATTTTATGCTGTCAAGTCTTTGACATAGGTCTATTTATGCCGAACCAGACCTATGAGCTATTGTAGTCTGAAACATAGACTTGGTTGTCATTCAGCAGCAGTGTAAAACCTTAAACTTTTGTTTTTTGAGAGGTTTTTCCCTGCTGCTAGATATGAATTTTAGAGGAGTTAATCACCTTGTTGAAATGAAATTACCATTGGTACGCAAAGCTTTGATACAGAAGTATCAGAAGTTAGTCCCCATTTAGAAAGAGAGAACTACATCACTTGCGTACTTCTTTACCTCTATTTGAATGTAAAATATGCTAAATTACAAGTATGGGTGTGTCATAAAAAGGGTGGAAAACCACTTCATCAGCAGTAAATGATCTTATAAAGCTTCTAGCTCCAACAGAGAAATCAGTATCTTTTTAGTTTACTCACCACTTCCTTAAGTTTCCTGGGGAGGAAGCCCGAGTTCTCAATCACTGGAAGTTCCTGTCAGGTAAATCTAGACAAAGAGATCTAGATACTTCCAGGAGCTTTATAGAGACTTTTCTTGTTTCTTAGCAGGTAGTCTGGGAGATCTTTTTGAATAATATCCAATAGTTTTGTTCTGTGAAAATTGTACACTTCTGAATGTTGCTTTGGTTGAGCCATTATCTTCAGAGAAGAAGGGCAAGACCAATGAGCCTTCCTCCTGTGTAAGAATAGGAGACAGGTCTGCTTCATAGGGAAGAGGATAATGGAAAATTTCTGATAGAAAAGTAGGAGGAGGGACTCCTAAGAAAGGAGGAATTACTTCATTAGTTGGGAGGAAATTCTTGAAGAAGCTTGATAATAAAACAGTGTTTGGCCTCTACAGACTGTGGTTATTGCCCTTGTGCTGTCAAAGCAGCAATTAACCTGTGGGAATTTGAGTGTGTGTTTTCATGTTGCAGCTGAGGAGATAATAAAGAAGTTTATAAAACCAATTAAGAATATCTGCTAAACCTTGTTTAGTGTTTGATTATGTATATCAGCTCTCGGTTTTTTTTCTTTATTGATAAAATAGTAACAAGCAAAGACCTTTCAAGAAGTTTATATTTTTTCTGTTTCCATCCATGATAATTGCTTTGATGACCATGGCAAACCTTTCCAATCCTATGATCAGCTATTGTGTGAAATATAAGGGGTTATTGATCAGAGTCCAAGTCAGGATAATTCTAAGAACCCATTACCAAACAATATATTTCTAAATAGTGTCTTAGTTGCTTCAGTACAAAACAAACCATGTTCTGCATGAATGAATTTCTTTTTAACAAGAACTGTGTATTCTGTAAACTACTTCCTATGAAACAAAATATTTCAGAAGTTATTTAGCCCATTCTTTTCTGTTTGTGTTTTTGTTTGTTTGTCTTTTTCTATAGAGAATAAAGTAAAAACATAAAAGATTCATTTTCAGGATGTGAAAATAAAACCTACTGGCATTTTCAAATGGAGTCACTCTATTAAGAAAGTAAAATATTTTGATATTTTCAAAATATTACCCCTAATTTTTACAGAAGGTCAGCTGAAATTATTTACTGAGTTTAGCTTATTTCTTAGACAAGTCCAATTAACTTCTGGCTCAGTAGCTTTGCTTCTTATAAAACAATTACTACAATTTTAAGCTAGAAAACTCAGATGTAAGTATATATTTATTCAATTATTAAAGCACAGCAACATTTTCATATTCTTTTTACCACTTCAAAAGTACAGACTCTCAGAATCATGGGTAAAATTGGAAAGGACCACAGTGGGTCATCTGATCCAACCTCTTGTATCAAGCAGGGTCATCCTAGAGCACATTGCACTGGATTGTGTCCAGATGATTCTTTAATATCTCTGGTGAAGGAGACTCTGCAACCTCTCTGGGCAATCTGTTCCAGTGCACGGTCACTTACACAGTGAAGAAGTTCTTCTGCATGTTCAGGTGGAACTTTCCATGCATCAGTTTCGGCCTGTTGCCTCTTGTCCTAGTGCTTGGCACCATTGAGCAGAGCCTGGCCCCATCCAATTATCCTTACTGATAGACATTGATGAGGTCCCCTCTCAGTCCTCTCTTCTCGAGGTGGAACACGCCCAGCTCCCTCAGCCTTTCCTCGTAACAGAGATGCTCCAGCCCCTTCATCACCTTTGTTCACCTCTGCTGGATCCCATGCAGGAGCTCCATGTCTCTCTGATATGGAGGAGCCCATAACTAGACACAAACTCCACATGAACCTCACCAGGGCTGAGTAGAGGGGGGATCACCTCCCTCAACCTGTTGGCAATGCTCTTCCTAATGCACCCCAGTACTTGCCAACTTAATTCAGAAATAATCCTTCTCATGGGTTTCTTTTGCATTCTACACTGTATCATATACATTAATCTCAATCAACAAAAGTTTGTTGATTTTCTGATTTAGGATTTTCTGATTTATGATTTTCCCAATCATAAATTAGTTAAATACTCAAATATCTCATAAGCCTAATTTAAATCACTTTTATGGTGAAGTCATTCAGCATTAAAACAGTTGCAGCTCACAGAAAATATTTTTTTCAGCAAAAAAAATAGATATAAATTCTTTTAAAAATGCCCTAAACTGTAAAAAAAAGTTATTGTTTTTCTCTTCTGTGTGTGTCCCATAGCTGGTACTGTCTGTGAAATTATTTTGAATTTTAGAGTATATACTGATTTTGCATCTATAATGGCTTCTTTAATACTTCAAGAGCATTAGCAATATTTAAATCTTTCTGTCTTAACATGTTTTCTCTTTCTCTCTCTAGTCTTGACGTTATTTTACTTTTCATCTATTTAAACGAGTCATTCGATGAACCAGTGCACTAAATGTCCACATAAATTCCTCCAAAGCAGTTTCTTCCTTATCATTTGATTCTCAGGGGTTTTGCTTTCCAAAGGCAATAACAGTTTCTGTCAGAGTTTTTGTCCCCAGTCCAAATTATTTATCAAGAGTAGCAAATGTCTTATCCAAAGCTGTAAAATTATGAAGAACATTTGATAGGACAGTAAAATTATAAAATATCCTTCCTTAATCCAACCTCACAAAAGTGCACAAGAACTAAAAATGGCAAGAATCCCACAGAAAAGATCTTACATAAGTGAAAAATCAATTAAGACAATCCCAAGACTAGTATCCATCATTTATCTGTTGAACAAGGAAGCTTGTAACCTTTTAGTGGGACTTACTTTGCTTATACCTTTTTATGATGCTGCTACTGCTGCATATGATGTGGCCAAACAGACCAAAAAAGGCTGAGATATAAAAGGACTCACAGATACTAAGACTGACAAATACTGTCCACATTAAGGGATTTTTCATATATACAGATATATGAACATATATGAAATTTCCTATATTTCTGTTAATTAAAGCAAGATGAAAGTGTGATAGTGGCTGCTAATAATACATGTATTTGCGGTGTGAGTAGGCTGGACAGGAAAAGTGACAAAGGATGACTTATTAGCAACCCAAACATCTCACAAAATTATGGCCCTGATCTTTATCTCCCAGAGATGTCATAGGACTTATGGTGATCTGCCACGGCGTGAGGCGGTGGTGAGGTGCTGCAGCCTTCCAGAAGCGTCCCCAGATTAGGGGAAGCCGCTTCGGCGCAGAGGGGCCAGGCGAAGGTGCAGCCGCGCACACTCCCGTTGGAGCGGGGCACACATGCACACACACACAGGAACAAAGAGGCGGCCGGTGGCAAGGAGGCGAGAAGGGTCCCTCCTATGGGGTCCAGCAACGAGGTTTATTGTGGAGGATCCAGTGACAAAGAACCAAGATGGAGGGCAGGGTATAGGCTTAAATATGGGGTCCGAGGGGTGGGCAGAGCAACAGAGCCAATGGGCTGAGGGCCAGGGGTGGAGCAGGGGTAAGGGGACCAATAGGGGTACAGAGAAGGAGGGATTAAGGGAATGGAGCCAATGGGAGTTACAATCAAAAAGAGATTTCTAGAGGGTGTACATAGATGGAACAAAGGGGTGGAGAACAGCAAACCAATCCAAACCCGGCAAAATCTGTATATTATTACATTGAGAGTGAGGTACTGTGGGAAGTCACCCTAACTAAGGGGGATTCTCAAACCTTTGTGATGGCCCACCAGTGAGCTCAGGGTGTTTTTGGGCCCTGCAGCTCTTTGACCACTCCAGCGGTGGCCCAAACCACCACAACAGTGATCTTTTGTTTAGATGAATGAAAGTTACAAGATAAGGTCTTGAATTGTTGAAAATGTGATTTGAAGAGAGAAAAAAGGGCTTTTCATAAAGGATGCAGAGTATCCCTGAGGGATCTCACAACACAGTGAAAACAGGTTTGACATATCACTAATAGATCAGTACAACAATTATTAATGTGACTATAATGTCTCCCTGGTTTATAATTCAATGCTGATTTTGTCTTGTTTTAAAATGTCAGAATTAGTAAAATTTTTTATTCCCAGGTATTACTAATGTTTAGCAGAGAAAAATACACAGGAATGTTAATAGGGTAGAAAACTTAATATTTTTTGGCATATTAAATATATTTTGATAGAGTTTATTTTTTCAAAAAGTCTTTAGCGAGACTTATTTAATGTAGTGTGAATCTTTGCCTTACCTTACTTGTAAAATCTGGAGCACGTGCACCATTATGGACCAAAATGTGAAGTACTAGGCTCATCATAAAACAGTGGAGTACTGCACATCACAGCACAAGTTGAGCTTGACATATGAAATGTAGGCTCCTTTTGTAACTTGATGATTGTTTCTATTTTTAGTAAATAAGATTTAAGCACCTGCTTTTCTCCCTCATAATTTCAACATCTGTGGAAGGTTTCTTGTGCTTTGTCATTCAGTTAGAGGCACTAGCAACAGTGTCTGACTACTTCATTTATCATTGTACATTCTGTTCTGCATTTGGAATTGATTGTTTCAAAGATGCAGCCTACTTGGAGTTCAGTAGGCAATTTTATGCATTGTCTGAAATGTCTTGCTTCATGCTAATAATAAAATCTTTTTGTAAGATATTTATCAAGGTCTAAGTAATAAAACAGTTTGGAGTAGGCTTCGCCTCTAAATTAAGATACATTTCTTTTTTCAACAGAGACTGAAATCCCTGCATAGTGTTCCTCTAAGGAGCATCTCAGTTGTTTGAACTGTAGCGGTTAATTTGCAACAGAAGTCAGAATTTCTAAATTGCAAAGGAGAAACGTGCACTACAGCTCTGACTGATAATAAAATTCCTAATATGTTCCCTCTTCATAAAAATAAAGGATTTCTTATAACTTAATTGACTTTGTCATCTTTTTAAGCTTCTCTAGAGACTGCTTTTTAAACCTTGAAATTTTGCCTGCAGGCTGCTACAGCAACTGTTCTTTGTATATTACATACCACAGAAGAATATGTATTTTTTTGGAAATGTATAATGCAGCATTTTGTGCTGAGGTGAACCTTTAGAAATATCACACCAATAATGGTTCAAAGTGGGAGAATTTTACTGCCTGGAAGGTTTTGAATATGAGAATTTAAATTCATTAACCTTGAAAAAATCTATTTTAAAGTCTGTCATTAGTTTCGCAAGTCAGTCATTATAATTTTCAATGCTATGAAGAGCCTTTTCAGTCGGGTATTAGAAGGGTGTTTTGTGCCTGAGAAAAAGATGCATCCTTCTTACCCACTGCCTTTTCTTGAGACCTGGTTTTGTAAAAAATTGAATGTTTATGATGCATTTGGTGTTTGCATGGTCTGAAAAACTAGTTTGCCAGTTTAAACAGCAAATACCAAGATACATTAAAGATGGAGGCTGTAGGACTCTTTAATGTTAAACTTCTCAGTCTCAATTTTAATTACATACAATACTTAAAAACATGAATAATGTTTTTATCTTTGATGGCAGTTAACTTGATTTCTTTGGGTTTAGGTTAGCACTAGCAATATTTACCATGGAAGCTTCAAAGTTGTGTTGATTTTATCTTGAATAAACTTTCTTTCATTAGTAGCTCATTATCAAGCTATTGTAGAGACATTCTCTCTGTCTGATGTATGATTTCCTAAGAAATTAAAGACATTATAAAAATTCCAGCAGCAAGAACATTAAATTTGCTCAAGTCAGGAACAGGAAGAGTAACTTGAATATATATTTCCATATACTGTTTTTTTCCTGATGTCAGAGTGGTTAGAATATGGATGAAGAGCTAGGAAAAGTTAATTCTGGGGCTCACCAGTACATAAACTTCAGAACCAGCTGTAAGTGTTAATGAATGACGGTGAGTTCAAATGAAAACGGAACTGCTGAGTTTAACATGAAGGAAAATATTTATTTTCAGAATAAAGGTCAAACTGTAGAAGAACTGTAGTTCTTTTATTAATCTTTAATTCAAAGCACCAGACTTAGTGTTCTGGAAGCAAAGTGAAATAATAAAACGGCTTTTATATTGGCAGAATTAGGTGCTAAAGATAAAATACTTCAGTACTTTTTGAGAAGTCTGTAGTGTCCTCCAGACACTGGAAAAGGCCAAATAAATGTTAAACTACCAATTCCCATTTTTTTCCTCAATATTTTTGTCCCATACCTAATTATGGGACATGATATGCTGTAGTCCTCCTGTAAATAATATCTAAGAGCAATAGGGATAAAGGAACTCTAGCAAAAAAGATTAAATTCTTCCCAACACTGCTATTGCAAGAATGCAATTAATTCCAAAGAACAAAATGTTTTGTACCCTTGATCAGTCTAATTTACCTGGGTTATCTGCAAAGAATCCCCTTGTTTGATATTCTGTCTATGAACGAGTCCAAAACCTTCTATATTGGAGAGGCAAGGATTAAGAAAAAAAAATTATCCCAGAAAAAAAAATCCAGATCGGCTATTTTTTTTCCTGAAACTCTACACAACTGCACCAAGTTTAATATGTTTCCTCCAAAATCTGTTCTCTCTTTTTCCTGCCAACAGACATATAACAATTCTCAAGTATAAACTTTAAAGTAACAGGAAAGTAAACACTTAAAACCTATATACTCAATAAATACTTAATATTAAAAAAATCCCCACCTGAAAAAAACCAAAATTTGGAAAATACAATGGTAAAAAGTCCCAGTAATTCTGAAATGGGGTTGCTTTAATCATATTAGAGTATTAGCAGAAAACTTCTGAATCCTTTGAATTCTTGTTATACAATACACATTGATTTTTGTCTTATCCTGACTCTAGATTTGTATTATATCCACTCTCATACCTTTTATTAAGAATTATACATAAATGAATGTATTAATTTTCTTTCAGATATTTCCTCAGTAGTTTTTTTCATTCTTTTTGTGTTCACAGTTTAATTTAGATACATTCATTATCTCTCTTTTTTTTGTTCTTTCTTTTCTTGTATCTTGTTAGTCTATCTGAAATCTCTCCTGTATGCAGGTTATTGTAACAGTGCACTGTATGATTAGGTTCATCTATTACAGTGCAAACTTCCTAGAGCTTTGACCTTTTTCTGTAAATCAAGGTACAACACACACGAATCATAGACTTGGGGATTTTTTGTTGTCTCCTGTTTGGAAGCTCTGATCAAATAATTTTTTACTGATAGGTTTATTTGTTCTAGTAGTTTCCTTTGCATTTAATGTGGATTTAACAAAGAGCTAAAGGCAAAGTATGTTAGAAAGCTTAGATGTAAACCACGTTTGAAATTCCCAGATCTTCCACCTGTATAAATGCACCCATATTCAGGAAGATAAAAATAAGAATGTGTTGACTCTCTATGGAATCCAAGCAGTAACTGTGACATCCTTAAGCATGTGGAAACTAAAACAACATCCTCTCATTTATGTGTGTTACTGGAGTGGTCAACAACCTTGTTTTACCCTATCCTAAATTTCTAAAAAGAGATAAAATGGTGGACTTGTGAGACAGCCGTTAGCCTTACCATGATGAGTTAAAACATTTAATAAATCCTTCTTTTATATTTCAAAATAGCTATAGTTTTCTGTCCTGGGTTAGTCATATATTCTATTACCACCCACAAAAGCTGGATAAATTTCATAATTACACAGCTGGGACTCCTTATCTTAACTGAGATAAGCACTCCAGCCGACAGCAAGCACCACCCATCCTGATTATCTGATCTCAGCTAATGACCCATTAGCACCACCCAGCTTGACTAATAGCCTGATTTTGGATCATTGGAAAACCCTGGATCATCAGAGGACCCTGGGGATCATTGGAAGACCCTGGGGTTCATCCAAGCTCATTACCGAAGCAACCAATAGAACATCGAGAAGATCCTCTTCCATTGTGAAGGACCCTGCCCCTGAGGGAGGTGCCAGCCAAGAAACACAGCATAAAACAAGGGTTTTGGATGGGAGAAAGCACCTTTGACTCAACAGGACTCCACTCTGGAGACTCCACTCTCGATGGGACTCTCGACTCCACTCCACAGAATTGGACTCAGCTAGCTACTCCACTCCTCGGAATTGGACTCAGCTACTCCACTCCACTACCGGGACTGGACTACCAGGCCTTTCTGCAGGACCAGTGCCTAACTGGACTACACAGCTACTACCTTGGTCAACAGGGTGTCAGGTTGTACCATGGCTCTGTCAGTTTGTTTAAGCCAGTGTTTCTGTATTATTGCATTTATTTTAACCTTTTTTATTAAAATTGCAATTTTGACCTAAAATCTCTGGAGGTATTTTATGTGGGGTTAATTTCTCCTGCTGGTTGACAGTCAAACCAGCACATTTTCATATGTATATATAAAAATATAAAAAAATTTAAAAATAAATAAATAAATATATTTCTTTCTTTAAAGTTTTTTGTATTTTTTTTCTGATTGGTACCATAATGTCATTTCCGTTAATGAAAATTTCTGATGGAAAGCTTTAGCCTTGGTCCTTTTTTCAGCTAAATGTTGGGTATTAATCTATTTTGTATAATTGGTTTCTTTCATTCCAAGAAGGCAAAACGAGTCACTTGCTAACTCTGTAAAATCAGCAGTCCTTCAGAATGATTCCATATTTTAGCTTGCTCAGTTTAAAACATATCAAAAAAGCCTACACTGTCTACAAAATCAATCTTTACACCAAACCATTATTTGTTTATCTTTGTCTAAATGTAAGGATGTAAAGCTTGAATACACACAGGTAAGCAGACATAAACTGGAGAAAGAGCCACTCCCAGTCCTGTTGACTGATTTTTCTCTAGAGAAAGAGTGGGAGGACAAAGACACACATCTGCAGCTTTAGAACAGCTTCGTTGCCCTGGCAGAATGTGAGGGAAGAAGACTCTAGAGTGGTGCCAGAGCCAGCCAAGCCTGAAAAACAAGTCAACATCAAAGGAAAGCAGCAGGTAGTAATAGCTGAAGACTTTCCCGTAGGGAACGGAGGCCCCCATTTGCAAGCCCTGTTTGCTGCCTAAGGAGACTTGTTGCTTGCCTGAGGCTCAGATACCAGAAGATATGGAGAGACTTCCGAGGTTTGTCCAGCCCTTGGATTATTTTCTGCTGCTGTTCATGCACATGGGCAGCAGTGGTACTGATGCCTTAGGATTTTGGCTTTTATGTTTTTCATATACTTGTAACCCTGCAATTCTTAGTGTATAACTCTAAAGCCCATATAAAAGTGTTAGCTACTGCCTTTTAGACAAAACAAGCCATCTTCAGGCCTGGACTTCAAGGACACCTTACTGCTTCAGGCCTAAGATATGTAAACAGCCGTTGACTAAGGGGGGAAAAGCCTGGGGTGAATTACTTCATTCATTACTTCAAGGCCTTCAAATAAACACCACCACTTTTAACCTTTTAATCTTTGTCAGGTCTCTCTCATTTCGGTAGTCCCTATAAGGCATCAGTACTGTCAGGTGAGATATCAACCACATCAAGAGTGGTTTCACAGCTCTGGGTGTAATGGTGAAGGCCACAATAACCCACATTGTTTCTCCTCAGTCCCGATGGTTAAAGGGAAAGGCTTGATTAGAAGCAGATGTGTACTGCAGGTCAGTAAGTGGTTGCACAGCTGATATCATACAGAGATTTGGCTTTTATATCACATTATCCATTTTGAGGATTGAGGATTGCTGGACAGGCCTAGTTCTTAGGGTCAAAATGTAGAAGGAAGTAGCAGTAGGGGAAAATGGAAAGAAACAGGGACCTCATTCTTATATCCCGTCATTTTAAAATGCAAATTTATAAATAATTTCCAAAACACCAAGCATTTTCCTGTTTCATCAAAAAATATATTTCCCAACAGTTATACCTTTAGTATACAATTCAGTTTATATCTTTTCCCTTTTTTGTTCCCTTTTTCAATCCTTTTTTCTATCTGATTTGGAGACCTAGTCTTCCAATATATACCTCAACATAAAGTGCATGCTACGTGTTTTATAAAGATTCAAGGATAGTATCACAATTTACCCTTGATGAACAGTGAGAAGGTCATATATATTGGTAATTAGTGAAGATTCTTCTTGGGTATATGGTAATCATAACTGCCTAAGGCTGCATGGTGTGTTGATAATGACAGGAGTGTGCTACATACAAGAAGAGAAGAAAAGCAGTACAGAGATGAGAAAGAATACAAATTTAGAGAACTGTAATGAAGGAAGGTGCATATTTTCATCATTTGACAAAAGGACATGTTCTTTTTAACGTCATCTAACTCACTTTCTCTGCTAATTTGCCAGGGCAGGATGCTTGAGGGGAGTGTGATTGCACTCCACTCAATGCTATATGGTTCAATTTGTAGGTTTTATTCAGAATATCATATGTCCTTTTCATACATATTTAACATGTACAGTGCACTATCCATTTAAAATTAATATATCTGTCCTCCTATTTGTACCCCCTAAAGAAAAATCTCTCCACCAGTCCTCTCAACAATGAAACCCCTTCTGAGCTTTCGGTTGCAGAGGCTCTGGCAGTGGTGTTTCAACAGAATATTGATGCTTAGAAGTGACTGTGGAAAGCAGGGGGTGTGAGGAGTTACCACAGAACCGATCTGGTGTAACCCTAGGATCTACATAAACTACAACAAATATTCATAAAATTAGCCAAATTCATTTAAGAACTAAAGATAAACAATCCTGTAAAAATTGACTGAGCCATCAGAATCAAAGGGTAGTGATCACTGTCTTGACATAAATAGTGACCTGTAACAAATGGAATACCTCAAGGGTCAACACTGGGACCAATAGTGTTCAATATCTTAATCAATGATCTGGATGATAACACAGAATTCACTCTCAGAAAATGTGTGAATATTACTGTATAAGGGGCGTGACTGATATACCAAATGTCAGAGCTATTGTTCAGAGGGACCTGTAAAAAGCTGGCAATTGAGCCAAAAGAAATCTATTAAATTTCAGCAAGGGGACTGTACATCAGTACAGGTTAGAATACCAAACAGCTAAATAACAATGTACCATGCACCTAGGTATGATTGCCTCTTATCATGGCCCTGTCTCCAGTTACTTGAAATTTAGAGATTATGTCAACCAACTGTGTAATCTTTGTGTAAACCTCCTAGAAAAAGTTGTAGCAGACTTCCAGGAGCAGAACTAGCTCTGGACAAAATAAGTCAACAACACCCTGAAGTTTTTGTTCTTTTTTTTTTTTTGTTGTATAGGATTGGAAATTAATGTGATATCATAACTGATGACTCATATCCATTGGCATCACTGGTTATAGGAGGCACTGGTCTAGGCTGGGTTTGGGGAGAATTCCACAGAATTCTTATTAAATTACAAATTCCTTCAGTAAACCTCTAATGCCAGCAGCCTGATTCAAAGACCACTGAAAGCAGCATACAAGGAACTGGAGTGAATTATATTCCATATTAGTGTCAGTTCATTGTTTATATACATGGTCAGTAAATCTGTAGCAGTAGCAAGAAGGTCTATATATGTACATTCATGTGCACAAGGAAGAACGTGCTCAGACATTTACTGAGGAATTATGATGTGAAATCAAAATAATCAAATTACATCTATATGTCATCTCAAAAGTAGGATAGTACACATAGGACTTTTAGTGGAAATATTTCTTCTGAGTTCCTTATCTGAATGAGTTTTGGTCCTTTAGTTGCATGATAGAAGTTATTATTCTGAAGAGGGGAAGAAGGCTGCTAATTCATGTACACTGATATATATCAATGAATTAATGAGGAAAGCAAATGATTTTATAGTGTAGCTAAACCTTGGTTATATATCTAGTAATGTGTAAGCTATAGTTCATGACAGGGAACTCCACACATTGTTTCGCAAAAGAACTTGGAAGTCAAAGGAAAAAGTTAACAGAAAGTTCCCAGTGTTACACTAACCAAAGGTGCCAGTGTGATGCTAACCAAAGGTGCTAATATATAAGTAGGGCAATGCTAGATATCAGTACAGTGATTATATAATCTGCATATTTTCTAGCATTGAATATGATGGATTATCTGTAGCTAATATGCAGGAATGATGTGGAAAAATTAAGAGAGGGTTGTAGAAAGAAGCACATCACTGAATATTTACTCTTGAAGTACTAACAAAATTAGTGTAATTATACAGAATGAATTGGTGGAAGAAAACCATGGAGGGTATAAGCTATATTTGTTTAAAAAAATGTTTTGCCACAAAAGGAATCTGTTGGTAGATCAGTGTTAATGCTGGGAGTCATTTTATTTCCATCATATGCTGTTTGGAAGATTTCACTTCACATTAGTCTTGATTTGGTTTCCTACGTGTAAAGTCCCAACTAGACATGTAATTCAAAGCTTTCTGAAGAACTGTCACATCATAAACCTTTGCTTCTTTGAGTGTGGGCTCTTTGGGGAACGTCTCTGGATGACTCACATTCTATTTTCTCCTGTCTCATGAAGATGATGACAGCAGACCAAGGGGGTCTGTTGTCCCTGCCACCATTGCCCATACAAATAGTAATGTATCAAATCTTTAAATCAGGTCCTGTGCAATTTTCATATGGTGCCATGTGCCTGCTGTCTCCTCCATCTTCCCACTAAGTTTGGCAGTACTCAGCACAAGACATCCTACACAGTCTGTGGGAGGTTTAATCTGAACACCCAGTCAATATATTTGCTAGCAAAAGAACAGGCAAAGTATTGACTCCAAGGTCACGGGACACCCTCTTTCCTGGAACAAGGCAGATGGGTGATATAATTAAGGTAACTAAAACTCAAATGAGAAACTGGTGCTTTCTTCCTGGGCTACAACAACATCTGTGACATTTTGGTGGTGCTGTTCTGCATTGTGGTAGATGCTGTTTGCCCCTGTGGTAGTGGGTCCTGAGACTGTCATCTGACAAGGATAAATATATGAATGGTAGAGGAAAAGGGATAACATGGTATAAAATTAGCAAAAATCAGAAACACAAGCAGAAACCTGGGAAAAAAATGTGATGGCCAAAATCATCAGCAGCAGCATGTTAGCCAACATGATCCCCTAGAAACTAACTCTGAAAAATCTTGTCCATATGGTCTAACTAAACGAACAAAAAATACACTTACAGTGGTGCTAAGAATGAAACAATCCTTAGCAATTACCACATATTCCAGATCCAGCAGACCCCTCTCCTCCAGGAGATCTGAACACCTAAAGGACTTGGGTACAGCAGCTCGGTAGTCTTGGAGTGCATATTAGCTGACCAGGTTGATCTCCACTTTTCTCTATCATTGTCCTATTATTGTTACCTGGAAGCATGGTTTGGCAGCTATGTCACCACAGTTGGCACCTATCCAGTGCATTCAGCTCCTGAGCTTCCTGATCTCTAGGTGGACCCAAAACTATCAATCCTGCTGAACATCCTGGATAACACCTCTGATGACAGATGCAGTGGTGTCCCTCCTCTCTGTCACCTCCTCTGTCCAAGTCACCGCCTGGATACTGGGGCACTACATCTGGTTCAGGATGGCTTTTCTGGTGCAAGTTGCCTCCTTTCTCTGGTAACACGGGGACAAATCAGCAGGGAGCACATGGATGCTGCAAAACCTCTTCATCAGAGGAGAGCAAAAGAATAAACCTGTCAGTCTTTAAGTATCTTTGAAGACACAACACATTAGCTTTCTGTCTAATGTCATCTTTTCCACAGATCACAGCTCCTGAAGAACACAGTTTCTGCAGATCATGACCAGCTCCTGTGAGGGATGGTTGAAAATAAGCTTTGAATAAAATAGGTAGATGAGGAAGGATTAGTGGTACCTCAAAGACTTGAGGGCTGGCAGCACATATGAAGGCACTTGGTCTCTATATATCAAAAAAGCAGTTTTTGAAGTCCAAAGTTTTCGAAGACTCAAGTACGCTTGCGCGATAGGTGTGAAATACTTTGATATTCATTGAGTAGAGGCATTTATTGGTTTAATTTCCTCTGGAAGGGGGTGGATGTGTGGGTGTGGGATGTATTTGTGGTGTGAAGCTGCTTTGAGAACTAACTCAGCACATAATAAATTATTTTCTTTAAAAGCTCGTTACTGCTCCCATCCAGACTGCAAATGCAGACATAGCCTTAGACAACTAATCTGATTCTGGAACACTTAATGCTTGGCCTCTACTTCCAGTGTCTCTAGACTGCTATTTTTTTCCCCTAGCTTTTCAATCGACTGCTGTGAAGGCAATAAATGATGTTTGAGTTTGTGGTTTTGGTTGATTGCTTGTTTACTGTGAAGGTGGTTAGACTTCATGCAGTCAGATTCTAATACCAGGGCTTTGGGAAATGTATAAAATCCATGATATCAGGCTACCTTTGTAGAAAATAAATAAGTACTGTAGTTCTCCTGGAGACAGATCATATCATTTGAACTGCCTCATACTTCTAGTGCTCTGCTGGCTCATGCCTTTATTGATTTATGGCAAATATAATTAAGCAACCTGTCAGCATTTGGTTAAAAATTAAAATGGTTAAATGGTTCTGAAGAGAAAACAGAGAAACAACTGAAAAAACCCCACAGATAAAAAAAGAAAACCCCTTAAAGAACCACTTTGCTAGCTTTAACTGCTTCAGGGGGTTGTTATTTTGACTGTTGTCATGTTGAGGGTAAGTAAGCTTTTCTTGCAGTGCAGTTCTGCCAGTATATGTACCTGTACTAAATGAAGGTGAGGTGAGAAGGAGTAATCAGAAATAGGCAGGATGAAAATTAAGTCTGTCTCTAGGCATGTGTATATATGCAAATTAAGCAATAGAATATTATGAGGGGTTTTGTTAAGTGTTTTGGAAAACAAAAAGTTGTGGACTATTTTGTATGGGTCAGTTCTGAATGAGGCATTTGAGCACACAAGTTTAGTACATGTCCAAAACTCAAGAACCCTGCTTTTTTCATGCTTCCTTCCAAAGAATGCATATCCATTTTAAACCATTGAAATATGACATGCAAATATGTAAAAATGAGTGGAAATATTGCACACGTATTGAAAGAGTAAACACAGCCTAGGATTCGGCTGGACAAAGTGCTGGACCTTCTTGTCTGGACTGTACTTTTCCCAAGAAAGTTTGGACCAGATGATCCTTGAGGTCCACTCCAACCTGGTATTCTACAGCTCTGTGGTTTGAAAGGATGCAGTTTTAACAGTACAATGGTCCTTCATTTATTTTGCATTCTTAAATAATATAGTCCTCTGAGAACATATTTAAGAAGGGACTAAAAATCCCTCTGTGCAACTGCAGTCAGAGAAGAGAAGAGTGAGACTATGAGAGAAACAGCCCTGCCGACACAAAGGCCAGTGACAAACAAGGAGGAGGAGGTTCTCCAGACACCCGAGCAGAGTGGTGAACACCACGGTGAAGCAGCTGTGCCCCTGCAACCCACGGAGGTCCATGGTGAGCAGAGATCCACCTGCAGCCCCTGGAGGACTCAACCTGGAAGCAGGGGGATGCCCAAAGGAAACTGTGACCCTATGGGGAGCCTGAACTGCAGCAGGTTCCCGAAAAGACTGTGGACCTTCGAGAGAGATGCCCATGCAGGAGGAGTAGGTTTGCTGTCAGGACTAGTGACCTCAGGCAAAACCAGAGCAGTCTGGTCTTGGAGGATTGCACCCCATGGAAGGTCATCCATATTTGAGGAGTTTGTAAAGAACTGCACTTCCCACTTCCTGTGGGAAGGACTTACATTGCAGATGTTCATGGAGAACTGTCTGAAGCAGGGGAAGTGTGAAGAGTCCTCTCCCTAAAGGTAAAGGAGTGGCAGAGGCAACATATGGTGAACTGACCACAACCCCCAATCCCCTGTCCCCCTGCATTGCAGGGAGGGAGGAGGTAGCGAAAATCAAGAGTGAAGAAGGTGGGCAGGGGAAAAGCATTTTAAGATTTGGACTCATTACCCTACTCTGATTTAGCTGGTAATAAATTAAACTAATTTTCCCAAGCTGAGCCTGTTTTGCCTGTGATGGTATTAGGTGAGTAATCCCTCCCTGTCCTTATGCATGCCCTTATGTCCAGCCAGGGTCAACCACTACACAGTACTTACTGAAACCAATCAAATGCTTCATACTTTGAGGGGAAGGGATAAATATGAAAATAAAACAAGACAGTGCTATATATTGAAAAAATTTGAAGAATCACCTCAATTGAAAAAAGTTTTAAAAGCTTTAGAGCTTTGCAGTGACAGACCTCATAGGCCACACAGCCTGTGTGAAATTGGATTCCATGTGATTATTTCTGGAAAATAATTCACAGCAAATAACATCAAGAAAGCCTTGCATAAATCCTGACAGAAAAAGTGGATTTAAATCAAACTAATAGGTTGCAAAACATATGAAATATGCTCTGTACTGTGCCTTGGAGACACATGGCCAAATCCATATTCAAAAAGTAAAAACAAACCAGAGTGATTTGAAGAATAAATCACTTGTCATCGTGATCTTTAAAAATGCCAGAATTTAATGCAAAAATATAATCCTAACATTTATTGCAGCAAAAATAAATGTCAACATATTAGACTTAACTGGCTAAGCCTTGTGGTAGCATTTCTACAAAGTGAAAGGAACATGACAAGTTGTATTTCACATTTATTAGAATAAGATTTGGTCTTCTTTATCATAAGCAGTAGATTTAAACACTTTATTTTAATTTACTTCACAGTATTGAGAAAAACATTGACTCAGATAAGAAGTGGAATAGTATATACACTTTTCTCTGAAGCAATCAATCAACTCTAGAGGCTAAATATGTAATATGACAACACTAGAGCTTTGCAGTGAAATACAAAATGTAACATAAAATGTTTGTGACATTTCACAGACACTACTTAGAAACATATCTGCTTTATCTAGAACATCATAAAAGTTACAGTCTACTATTGGCTATAATAGATATATCTTCACAAACATGTAATTGTACATTGCTATACAGAAGGATTATAACTTAGAGCATCTTTTGACTGCTGCTAGGTACATATCCAGACACAATAATTGTTCTAATTCCTTCTCAAACCTCGATTTTGTGGAACATTTGTGTGTACTTCCTCCCCTTCCATTACTTATGACATTATGCTTTGCAAAGTATGTTCCTACACATTACTAACATGAATACACATATGAAACTTAGGCATCATAGAGACTAGCAGTTTTTAAAACCTTGTATTCATAGGAAATAATCCAAATTCATTTGAAATTAATAGATTTCTTCCTGTTATGGCAGTGGTAGCTTAACATTCAAGGGAATTTAAAGTTTTGTTTGTTGCCTCACAGGTTAAAATGTTTAGATCATTTTCTTTCAGACAACAAATTATATTTATATAAGTCTAGAATAATTAACAGAAATATTAAATTGTCATAAGATAACTGCATTAAATATCTATATGAAGTTACGTTGTAAGAGAGTTTATAATTGAAATTTTAAAAAATACTTTAAATTTATTTTTAAATTTGCAAAAAGTGCAAAGCACTTGGGAGATGATAGATTTGTACTTCATCATGCAGTATTACTTCAACCTCTCCATGTTTTCTATCTGACAAGGTTAGAGGTGGTTATCTCTTTAAGGGGAAAATTGTAGAAAGAATGGCTTATGCAGTCATGTAATTAAAGAACAAAAGCATACAGGGTTGTCAGAATACAGTATAGTTATCTGTATGAGAACTACTTTTTAGTATAAACTGTCCATTTTACAGCATTAATTTATGCAGCAATACATAATATAACATCTTCTAGTTTTGCTTTATGTTTTCTTCTAATGTTCAGTGTTCAGGTTTTTTTGAAAAGACAGTGGCGGAAACATATACATCTAATAGTCTCCCCATGACTGAGGGAAAATTATGTATTTTACATAAAAGAATCTGTTTGCCATCTTTCTTGCTCCAGGAGTGGCAGCAAAACAATCCTGCCTGTTCCAGAGCTGCCAAGAGTCACTGGTGTGTCTGACTGGTGTTGCTGGCACTGGTCTTGTTGGAACTCTCCGGGAAACCTAAATGATTTACCAGAGTAGATGAAACAGGAAAACCTAGGGAGAAAAAAGAGAGTGCTGGAAATGGTATGAAGTGGTCTGTAGTAATATAGATGAGCCCATTAAAAACATCCAGAGTGTCAATTGGACATATTTACTAAAGCTAATAGGTACAGGTAATAGAAATCCAACAAGGGGCAGTTTTTTAGCATGCAGGTTAAAAAGACTCTACCTTTGAAAAGAGTATGATCACATGACAAGTTCAGAAGATCCAAGATTATTTTTAAATACTTTTTTTTTCTAATATCAGACATAAACATCCAGTTTTCAGGCATGCATAGGTTTGGTTAGTAAGAAGTATGAGCCAACTGACTTGTTATGGATTTGTCCAGGGAACTGGATATTTTCATTGTCCTACACAGGGGCTGAAGTAAGCATTCTCCTTTCTGGTATGTACAGGTAGAAAAGGCTGGTACAAACTAAGTGCTAGGTCTAACGGACAGCTTTACAATCTCTGCAAGTGTCTATTTTTGAGGAGACTCTCATATAGATCATCTACTAACACTGCTTTGGCAATAGGTCAACTTTGGGTCTCAGGCGTTTCAATGAATTTCACTCCCTGGGAATGCAACCTCTAAAATGGGCCCTGTGACAGACAGGTTACACCCTTTGTTGTTTGTGGGCGGTTTCACATTTATATTCAAATGCTTCCCTTCCTCCAAGTATAAAGCTTCTGACAGATGATATGTGTATAGCATCAGTAAAACTGTATCTCTTAAATGCCTGATGTTACAAACCTAAGAAGTTCTGGAACACATTATTCACATAAAATACTATACGACACAAAAGTGTATGCTTTATACTTCACATATCAGTAAACTAAGAAGTATTCTTTCATCTCAATGACCAAATGTATAGTTACGCATTTAACTCTGAAGTACATGCTAAGAAAAGGAGTTGCAGCATATATTGATCATTGCATTTAAATTTGAAAGTAGTTATCATTTTTGATAATAAATAAGGCTCACAAATGTTCAAGTATTACACTGCTTTGTATAAATAATTAAAATTACAAAAAATCCAATTACATACACTAAACTTATGCTGCAATCAAAGAGTGATAAAATAGCATAATATTCTTTTTTAGAGGAAATCAAGCTTCTCTTTCAGTGGAATATTATTTCTGTCTAGCTTTTACATCCTTCAACTTACAGATACATAAAGGTGTTTATAGACCTGAAACTGGTAGCCACTTAAAAATGTTTAAAAATTTCTACAGAAAAAAATTTATTGAAGCTTTGATGTATCACCAACTACATATACTTCTGCTCATATACTTTTGTAGGTTACATGAAAAATTCTCCTTACTTTTCCTCTCCAAAAAATCCCCATTGTATTTTTATCTGCTCATAAAACATTCACTAAAGCAAACAGAATGTTCAGGTAGTAATATTCTATTTTATGTTTCCTCTAGTTTGTAAAGGAGCTTTTTTTATTTTGATTTATGTTTCATTGCCCCCTGCTGTTTGATAAAGAACTTTTTTTTTTTTAAAGAATCATCATCTCAGTCTACCTTCTTTGCTAATGAAAAAGGAATTGGACTTGAAATCTTCATTTCTAGTTATGATCTCAGATTGAATATGCTTTTTTTTTACCTGAAAGACTAAAGCATTCAAAGAGTGCAGTCATTCAATTAAACTATTATGGAAATGCTGCAAAATGAAAAAAATGCATTCAAGTGCCATTTCTTGTCTTACACACAATATTGAGAAACTTTAACATTATTTTTGTATGCAGTGTCTCTTCCTTTTTTAGTTACTGTCTTGAGACATAGAATGCCTCGTAAAAAATACATATATGCAGATCTATTAGCCCCTACTCCTTGAGAAGGATTTTCTGTTGCTTGATGAGATGTTTCACTTACATCCTCTCATCACCTGTTTCAACATAGTTCTTTTGATTTTCAAAAATATTTACCTGAAAAAGCTGAAGCTCTTACTGATCTTCATTTTTTTTCTGGAAGTTACACAGATATTTTGCCCAAACAATACTTTTTCACATGCATAAGAGTATCTACAAGACTTCTCTAGTGGTATATTAATATTACAAACCTAGATAGGACAGACATTGACTCTGTCCACCAGCAGAAAACTGTACCCTATGAATGGTTGCCTTCTTCAATTAATTTCTCTCATGCTAGAGAAGCATTGGCTGTACGAAAACGGGACTTTTTTTCAATAAATGAGATATATATGCAATGACAGCAAAAGCTTGGTGCAAAAGGCTTCCACAAGTCACAAAATCTCATCAAAGCCATTAGAATTGTGGGACTGTATTTAAAGTTGTGGGTTTACTTTAAAAACTGAATTTCAAAAAGTTACTTGGGCTTCTAATCCAAATCCACAGATATTTTGTAAGGCAACTGAAGCCCATGCAGAAGAATAGTGACATTTGTACCATTGCCACTACACCTACAGGGTAGATCTACTAACATGAAGGTGAGCCAGAAGGCTCAGGCTAATATCTGGTTTATCTTGGCTGATGAGGCAGCCTGAATTAAAACCTCTGGTATCTGGCTGTACCAAACAGAGAGAGCTTGACTTAACCACAACACCTTCTTTCAGTAAGATGTCATTTTATTTCATGTTTGTCAGAGATAAACTAAGAACATAGTCAATTAATTAGCTCAGATGACTTGGATGACTTGATAATTTGTCTGAGCCCTGAGGCTTCTTATTAAATATCCACAGTTTGCAATGTAGTAGAGAGCTGGAATACCCAAGCCAGATCAGATGCTGTGTAGGTGTGTTACATCAGTATAAATGCACAGGTCTATACAAGTTAATTTAGAATATTCCTTGCTTAAGGGAAGAAGCAGCTATAGATAGGGCCACAAATGCATATTTTTCTGCTTCTCAGCTAGCCAGAATCACAAGTCCTTTAACAGCCTCTATCTGCCCACATCACAGAAAAGTGAGGAACTAAGCTGATTACCAAAATTACCAAATGGCAGAAAGATTCACTTCAAAAAGAATTTTTGCGTATTTTAGTAAGGCTTTTGATACTGACCCTCAAAGCATCCTTCTGGACAAGTTGTCCAACTGTGGGATGAGCAGGTTCATGTTGTGTTGGCCAGGACTGAATGACAAGGCTCAAAGTGTTGTAATGTGTGGGGCTACAGCTGGCTGGTGATCAGTGATTAGTGGTGTTCTGCAGAGTTCAGTTCTAGGGCCAGGTCTGTTCAATCCTAATGCGGCAGTTGAATGCATCTTGAAGTGCAAGGAGTTGAATTAAATATGCTGATGATACTAAACTGGGAGGTGCTTCTGGTTCTCTCAAGGGACAAGAGGCCTTGCAGAGGGATCTAGATAGATTAGAGCTTCAGAAAACCATCAGTGGTATTAAATTCAACATGAACAAATACTGTATTTTGCATCTGTGATGGAGTAAGACTGGGCACAACTGGGAGGAGAGTGGTTGGTGAGCAGCTCTGCAGAAAGGGATCTGGGGATGCTGGTCAGCAGCAGCTCAGTGTGAGCCAGCAGTGTGCCCTGGCATCCCAGAGGGCAAACCTCTCCTGGGGCGCACCAAACACAGAAGCACCAGTCAGCTAAAAACTGTGATTATCCCACTGCATTCAGCATTGGTGCAGCCTCACTCCACTCAACTGCGTGGAGTTCTGGGCCTCACAAGTTAAGAATGATGTTCAGGTCTTTAAATGTGTCCAGAGAAGGGCATCAAAGCTGGTGTAAGGGGCTGGAAGACATGTCCTAAGGAGTAGCTGAGGAATTTGGCCTTGTCTGGTTTGAAGAAAAGGAGGCTGAGGGGTGACCTCATTGGTCTCTGCAGCTTCCTGAAAAGGGGAAGAGGAGAGGGAAGCGATGAGCTCTTCTCCCTGGGACCCACAGAGAGGACACATGTGAATGGTTCAAAATTGCATCGGGGAGATTCAGACTGAATATTAGGAAGCATTTCTTTATTGACAGGGTGGCCAAACCTTGGATCTAGCTTACTAGAAAGGTGGCTGGTTGTCCCAAAGTTGTCAGTGTTTAAGAGGCATTTGGATCTTAATAAAATGCTTTAACTTTTGGTCAGCCCTGAAATGATCAGGTATTTTGACTAGATAATCGCTGTAGGTCCTTCCAACTGAAATATTCTATTCTATTCTATTCTATTCTATTCTATTCTATTCTATTCTATTCTATTCTATTCTATTCTATTCTATTCTATTCTAGTCTATTCTGTTCTGTTCTGTTCTGTTCTGTTCTATTCTTATTCTTATTCTTATTCTTATTCTTATTCTTATTCTTATTCTTATTCTTATTCTTATTCTATTCTATTCTATTGTTATCACTCACCCAGTCAGCATCTATGTTTTGTCTGCAAGAAATGAAAAGGAGCTTAAGACAAACAACAAAACAGAGAAAGCTTCTGAAGGACAATGTGAGGATAAGTTCGAAGCAGAAAAAAAATAATATTTAGGCTGGTGGAAGACTATAGGAACACACTTTTTTGTGGAGGAAGGTACAAGGAAAAATACTTTGGAGAAATAGAAAGGTGACAATGGAAATTTGGGAGAAAAAGGAAGAGGACAAATGTGTACAGAGGCACTTACATCCTCATCAATATGAAAAATAAACTGTAGTCCAAGGTCTAGAACTAGAACCTTTGGTAATAGTGTTATTATGAATTTATGAGTCTGTATCTTGTTCCTCCTGCAACACTCCGATCCACTCATACATATCCACATATTTCAGCTGTGTCTGTAAACACATCTCACTGGATTCAATCTTCACATCCATAAAACAAGAAAATTTGTATTTACTTCCTGAGAAATTCCTGCCATAATCTTTGTTCTGGTTCAGAGTTGCTTTATTTTTCCTGCAACAGAGCACAATGTGTTATAATATTTTCAATGTTTGTTTAAAATATCTGGATATTTTTACCAAATAAGAATTTGTTTGCAGTCTTGTCCAAAGCTGGAAATTGTTGATGGAAAAGCCTGAAAGGACAAATTATCATTGTTATTTATATAGAAAGCTTTAGCATGTTGGTACAAATCAATGGCGTTACTGTTTTTCTCTTAACATTCTGGCTTCAGCATTTATTGTTTTGACATTTCTTGACCCTTATTTTTGAGTTCTGGAATCCATTTACGCAATTATTTAGCAACATAGCTATTGGCACTAGAAATTTACCTCACTTGCTCAAAGACTTCCTTCTGGCTTATTCATAACTTGCAAATGAGCGTCATGCTGCACAGCCTAAGACAGATCCGAAGTGTGCACTTTCACATTTCTTAAGGTCCGGTTATTAAAATAATTTAGAAATTTCTCTTCCTGAATTAAGGTGCAAAGGAGACCATATGCCAGTGTCAATAGTATGGATTTTATTTGATAGTAGATATGAGAGAGAGAGAAAAAGGAAGAGAAAGTAGTAGAAAGAAGAGGTGGGGGGGACAGAAAAAGACAGATTAGAGAAAATATCACCACCCATGGATCCCAATAGATGTTCTGTTGATCCTCTCCATGTTCATGGTGGTGAAGGTTCCCTCATGAAACGTAGAATTCCATGGGTTAATATATGTTCAGGCTAGGTAGGAGGCCTACCACCGTAGGGCAAGAGGGGTGCAAGTTTACCATTGTCTTTTGCAGCAGACTTTGGATCAGTTGCCTCACTTTGCATCATGTGCAGTCCTGTGATGCAAGGCCTCAGGAATGAGTCTGGAGGGCACTTCGGGGGTCTGTGATGGATTAAGACACCTCCTCAGCTGCCTCTCCTGTGAATGTCCCGTGGTTGTGGTATTCCCAGGGTTGGGGGTTCCATAGCCAGTTTGTGTAAGGGAGGATGGGTTCACTGCCCCTGAGCAGAGGTTGTGACACTGAAACCTGCTCCCCCCACCTCGTCTGGGGGAGAAATCTGTGCAAACCTGCTCCCAGCAAATGGGGCTGTGACCTCCCCCACTTCCAGCCAGGGAAGATTCTCAGCACCACTTGCTGGGTTGTTTTTCCTCCAGCCTTGTTTTACTTCTCCACAGGCCTGAGATGATTGAATCATGGGTTTCCCTTTATCTAATCTCAGCACCTTAACTCTCAGTCCAAAGTTCCAATCAGGCATCTTCAGGGAGGTTTCTTTGGTTGTAGCTTCTTTATACAGTTTTTGATAAAATGAGCAAAACTTTATATCAATGTTTGAAGCATGAACTATTTCAGTCTCTGACAACTTTTGGGATAATTTTTTAGTGAGTTCTCTTCCTCAGTGACACATTACTCTGATTTTCCATCCTGATCATTGCCTTCATTTGTTTTGTAAATCTTTCACACCTTTTTAGAAATATGTGTTCTGTCTGGTTTTCTTCCTAGATATTTAACACTTTCTCCAAGAACTATTTTCCTAGGAAATGCCTTTTTGTGCCACTTTCACATCCCAATATTTGCATCAGTTTAGCATCCCAATATTTTTCTTTGTTTCTGTTAGGGGTCTCTGTCTCTTAAAACAAATGTCTGGTTTGTATATATCCAGACTTACTTATTGTTTTATACTCATTCTGGATTATAGTACAAGCATCAGAGATAACTTCCTTTGACCAATATATATGTAAAATAAATTAGGTCAAATATGTGTCAAATCTGAGTCTGAGATATGCAGAGGCTTGATTTCAGCTATGGGTGGTATGTAATACCATGAAGACTACTGATTAGTTTTGTAGATATAAAGAATTCTATACCACAGCCTTTCTTTGATGGTAGTTGCAAATTTTCCTATTCTTTAACAAAGCCAGTTGAATTAAGTAGAAAAGCTTCCTATTTTTTACAGAAATGGAAGAAGTAATCAGTAGAACTGCTTCTATATAGGTTTTGTGTCAGTCACATTCTTCTCTCTTGCAGTACACCTGAGGTCTGGTAATCTTCCCTGACAGTGCCAATTGTTCCAGCTTATTGGGTTGCTCATAGAAACAATAACAGAAGCTGTTTCCAGAATGTAATTTGGCAGAATATTTTATTATCAAAATAATTGTGCAGGAATGTTCATTATGTACTTATGAGACATAAGGACATATCTGGAATATTTCTCAGTTTACATGGCCTAATCTTCCCAAAGAAGAAACTACACACAAACAATCATATATAAATATGTAAAAAACTTGATGAAATATAATAATAATAATAATAATAAACTAATGTAGACATTGTATATCTGTTATTGCAGGTTGCACTTTAGAGGTATTTTTTTCTTTTCTATTATTTGCAATAGAAACAAAAACAAACAAAAGTCATAATAAAACAGCTCACCATAGCTATAGATTTGACATTCTATGTTAAGAATACATTTGAGGCAAATTGGAACCAGTCTGTGTTAATGTCTGCTAATTTAGGTCTTTATTTGAAAAGTAGGTCATTAGTACAACTAGAAATGTGCCAGTGCAAAACAGTTTTCAGATTTAAAAAATTGTTCTACTTTCTGTGAGTAAAAATACATATGCACCTGGATATCTTGATAAAATGGGGCAAAAGGCAAACACACTTCCTATTATTGTTTTCTAAAAATTCTGATCCAGATCACAATCCTAGTATTCTACATAAACTCCAAATAAACATTAAGAAATAGTCTTTGTTTCAACAAGTCATAAGGTAATCAATATGGGAAAGAAAAAGAACCAGAGAAAAATCATTCTTACTTATGAGGCTAAAGAGAATAGTAGTTCGCAGAAGTCCCACAGAAAGGTGATAGAAATAGCATCTTATTTCTGAAAAAGATTCAAAGTTGTAATTGGCTATAACTTTTACCCATGAAGAAGGAGAAAAACTATCAACCTGCCACACAAAGAGAAAATATATTGCATGGTCTATTTTTTTTTCGCTCTTGTCTGCAGATATTTTAGTTCTATAAACAAGACTAGGCTCCATTTATAAGTCAAAGAGCATTCTTTCAAATCCAAGAGGGGAATGATTTCAAACTGAAAGCAAGTAGGTTTAGATTAGATATTAGGAAAAAATTCTTTACTGTGAGGGTGGTGAAACACTGGAACAGGTTACCCAGAGAAGCTGTGAATGCCCCATCCCTGAAGGTGTTCAAGGCCAGGTTGGATGGGGCTCTGAGCAGCCTGATCTAGTAAAAGGTGTCCCTGCCCATGGCAGGGTGATTGTAACTAGATGGTCTTTAAGGTCCCTTCCAACCCACACCATTCCATGATTCTATGAATATTGACTTCCTCATATGCATTTTCTTGGTTTGTTTTTTTTCTGCATGATGACTGTAGGGTTATGAGAAGTAATAAGGTGAAATAAGCCAGGACATTGAAGCAGTCTTGCCTCTCGAGATAATATATTGATGGAGAGAAGACTCCACACGCAGAGAATGTTTACACCAGATGATCATAGGCAGATAATCCAGATGTTCAGATTTAACTCATAGACTTTGATTTTAAACCATTCAGGTTGAAAGACGAAAAGCCCATATTACCTGGGTTATTGTTTACAGTCATGCTACCCACATTTTGTAATATTTGCATATTATATGGATGGGAGCAGATGTGTGATAATAAACTTTGAACCAGAATGATCTCGCAAGTTCAAGCACCGAGCCAAAACAAGAAAGCCTGTTCAGAAATCTCTGCTTCTTAAGTTTTACATAAACTTTTCAACAATGTCATCACAAAATCAGAGAATTGTCAGGTTTGAAAAGGACCTCTGGAGGTCATCTAGTCCAAACCCCCCTGATGAGGCAGGTTCATGTTTGTTTGTTTATGTGTTTGATACTAGACCTCATAAGAAATTTTGGGGTTTTTTTTATTTTGGGTTTGGAGTGAAAAGGTGATTGACCTTTATCTCTGGAAGATATACTAAATGCGCAACCATGCTACGTGTATGAAAGGAAAAAGGAGCACTTGTGGATGTTTATATATGTGTTTTTATATATACATATGTATCTATGTAAAATTTGTAGACACACATATAGGTATATTGCTATTTGCCTGTGTTTATAGATACCCGTAAAGTAGGAGAAACATGCTTTTTGTGTAAATGTAATAAAGAATGTAATAAATATTAAGAAAGTGAGGCAGTTGTATAGTGTTTCTCATTATCTTCACCATTCAATGCATAATGCTTACATGTATTTCTGCTCAGTGTCAAAGGTTTACCCTGAATAGAAAATTATTATTTTATTCATGATGTTCTCCTTTAGCACTGTACTATATGAATTTTCACCATATCCTCCTTGTGAGGTGAAATACTGCAGTCACAAAACTGAACAAGCCTTTTGCAAACTCAGACACAGAGAGAATTAGTCTTCATGATGGTCTCATTCCCGTGTCTTTATTGATTCTCCCATCAGTTGCACAAATCATTGGCCCTACCCCTTGTTTTTGTTTGCTGTGCCTTATTCAGGAAGACCTTTTTTAGGTGGGACTAACTATTCATCCAGAAAAAGGTATCAGAGTTACAAATTGCAAAGGTTCCATTTTAGGTGACTTGACTGGTCTTGATGCTGTGACAGATATTTATCTTCCTGTGTGATTTTAACAGCTGGATCTTTCTGTTGATTTGTCAGTTGCTACATACTTACTACACTCTATGTAACATTTTAACTTGCAAAGTGAAACCTTTGGTACTTAGCCATGATGGTCTGTATACTGAAGTTTCATTTTACCTGAATTTTTTCACTGTTACATCCTGGTACAATTCCAGAGAACAAATTCTGTGATACTTGCATCCTTTCTTTTGTAAATGAGGTGGATTGATCTTGGCCAGTAACCTGAGCTGGGTTGACCTAGGTAAACTGCCAGGTACTCACCAAGATGCTCTAGCAATCCTCTCCCAGAACAAGACAGGGGAGAGAAAATATAACAAAAAGCTCATGGCTTGAGATAATGACAAGGAGATTACAGCAATTACAGTGATGGGCAAATTAGATTATATTTGGGTGAAGTTAGTTTAGTTTGTTACCAGTTAATAAAAGAGCAGGATAATGAGAAGTAAGAACAAATCTAAAAACACCTGCCTCCCATCCCTCCCGGGCTCAGCTTCACTCTCGACTTCTTCACCTTCTCCTCCCCGGTGGTGCAGGTGACTGGAAATGGGGGTTGTGGTCAGTTCGTCCCAAGTCCTGCCAGGAACCTGCTCCAGCAAGGGCTGTCCTTGGGTCACAGCTTCCTTTGGGGCACATACACCTGCTCCAATGCAGGGTGCTCTACAGACTTCAGTGTGGTGATGTGCTCCACTCTGAACCTCCATGGGCTACAGTGGAACAACCACTGCCATGATCGTCTTCACCACAGACTGCAGGGGAATCCCTGCTCCAGTGCTGGGAGCACCTCCTCCTTTTCCTTCTTCTCTGACCTTGGTGTCTGCAGAGCTGCTTCTCTCATATTCTCACTCCTCTCTCCCAGCTACTGTTACACAGTATTTTTTCTTCTTTCTTAAATATGTTTTCCCCAAGGTGTTACCAACATCACTGATTGACTCAGCTTTGTCTAGTGATGGGTCTGCCTTGGAGCCAGCTGAAACTGACTGTGTTTGACATGTGGGAAGTTTCTGGCATGTTCTCACAGAAGCCATCCCTGGAGCACCCCTGCCTGCTACCAAAATCTTGCCCCACACAACCCTAATATACAAACAAACACCTCCTCTTACCAATCACTGCTCTTTCCCAGGTGATGGGGAGAAAAAGTTGAAGGAAGGCACAAATTGTTGTGGATCAGGATAATGACTGTCTCACAAGAAAAGTAAAACTCCTTTTCTGGACTACAGAGTGTCAGCATGAGCAACAGTGACTGAGAAAACGGATGCCATAACCATGAACATTCCCCCTTCCTCTTATCTTTTCAGCTTTTTTTTTTTATGAGCATGGCATCATGTTATGATAAATCCCTTTGATCAGTTTGGGTCCTATTCCACATTCTTAACAATCCCCAGCCTACTCATTTTGGGAGGGACAAATAGAGAAAACCTTGACACTGTACAAGGACCACTCATCAGTAGCCAAAACACTGTTGTGTTATCAGTGGTCTATTAGCCACGAATGCAAAGCACAACATCACAGTGGCTGCTATGAAGACTTTATAACTTCAGCCTAGCCAGACCCAGTACAATAAACAATAAAGATACATGACTAGAAGTGTTCTGCTATTTTGCACACCCAGGAATTATGCTCCATCTTAAAAATTATACTTAGAATGTTATTTAAAAATAAAATAAGTCATTATTAAATTAAATAAATGAACAAGTCAAGCACTTACATTTAGAATGACAGAATCTGCCACTGTGAGATATTTTAAATCATGTTAAAAGCAAACAAGGTTATTTTTCAAAAGTTTTCTGATAAGAAGAGAGATTTAATTCTTTGAACTCCTGACAATAAAGAAATAAATAACTTAAAAGAAGAAAAGATCAACAAAGGCAAAATAAACCCAACCAAACAAAACTCTTCAGGGAAACTGTTCCGCAAAGGAATTTATTTTTCTTTCTCCAAAGTACTGATTATTTTTTGGCAGCCAAGTAAAATAGATTTTATAAAATACTGGAAGCAAATAGCAGACAGTATTACCGGGTTTGTGATGATGATGTAGAGTGATCAATTTTTTTGAAAATGCTAGAAAATGTGAAGATTCACATTTTTCCTAAGTTGAAATTCACTAGGGATTTGAGAATGTATTCAAAGCTGTATTTGCAGATGAAGTCCTCATGTTCTAAAAGCCTAGAAGACAGAGATGTCAATAGCAAAGAAGATGGTGCCAAGCTACAGCAGAGAACTGCATAAGGGAAGAATCTGCTACACTTATTTATGTTTAATTTAAATAATAAAAATAGAAGACACATTCAAAAAGTAAGAAATATCTTTCATTTCCCTTAGTAGTTTTTTGTTAGTCTTAGGCTTAGGTTCTGCTTAGGCTAAAGCAGAAAGAGAAATAAACACTCACTTGAAATGAATGTTTGTAGAGATTGTTTATAAAACTTACTATTGTAAGTTTCTTATGTTTAAGTACAGAACTCTGGGAAAGCATCAGGGAAACTGAAGAGGAGAGAATTAATACGTTCATGAGAATGTGAGACAGTGAGAGAGACAAAGATGCTGACGATAACCCAAAGAGTATGGCTGAAGATACATAACAGCTGTATATATTACTGGGATGAATAAGTCTAATGTTCATGACTGAAAAGAAGATATTAAAAATAGAATTATGAGTAACATAATACTTTAGGTTTCCAACCTGAAAGTTTGCACACTTTATAATGTTGTGCTAATGAACACTTACATGGAGCAAATCTTAGGCAAAATTTATAGACAAAATTTATATAGATAAACAACAACATTTGAACAAAGCTCCCTCCCCAAGATTAAATTAACAGGAATGAGAACAAAAATTTAAGATCTGAATTTGTGTTTATATGCAGAACCTAAGTTTCTGAAGCTTAAAATATTTCCCATTCCAATGATCTTTCATTCCAAGCAGAGAATATAGAACATAGAATGTATGTTAATGCTTGTCTACACATGTGTGTAGTATGAGGGAGAAAAGGGACTTCTTATAGCACTGAAGAATATACATGGAAACTTCGAAATTAAGGGAAGCTTGCCTTTCCTTTCCTTTTTAGGATTTTCAGTTATGGAATGAGGGCTGTTCAGTGTTTTTCCTTTGCTCTTTTCTCTGGCTCTATTTCTAAAGTTTGAACTTGTGACAAGTGGTTCTCTTCTTGATTAATTTGGAATATATGAGAGTATTAACATTAACTTTATGTGTAATAATTAGGGAGGAATAAAAATATTGACAGCTTCACAAGGCTACATATGAGTACCATGTCAAGTACTGAATCAAACTCTGCTTTATATGTATGCACAAACAGAGGAGACTGAGGGGACATCTCATTGCAGTTACAGCTTCCTTGTGAGGGGAGGAGAAGGAGCAGGCACTGATCTCTTCTCTCTGGTGACCAGTGATAGGACCCAAGGGAATGGCCTGGAGTTGTGTTAGGGCAGGGTTAGGTTGGATATTAGAAAAAGGTTCTTCACCCAGAGGGGGGTTGGGCATTGGAACAGTCTCCCCAGGGAAGTGGTCACAGCACCAAGTCTGACAGAGCTCAAGAAGCGTTTGGACAATGCTCTCAGGCACATGGTGTGACTCTTGGGGTATCCTGTGCGGGGCCAGGAGTTGGACACAATGACCCTTGTGTGTCCCTTTCAGCTCAGTTTATTCTGTGATTCTGTGATTTGCAATCTGGTAGTCCCAAAACAGTAATTCTGCTGGTGTTAGGTGTTCAAGAAAATAAAGGCAAGGAATCTCTCTAAACTTATTTTGTAGTAATAGCTCAAACGTAAATCTTTAGTCCATTTTCTTGACCTAACTTTTATTGCTACACATAGTAACAGAAGAAAAATTCTCAAATATGCTTTATAAGGTTAGTAATAAAAAATCAAAGAAACAATGAGGACAACATGAACAAAAATCAGAGCTTTCCCCCCTATTTATGTTTTTTAATTATTTTTTCAATCCTATATATACTTGTTCTTTTATAACATTTCTTCTAGGACATTTTCAGTAGTAAAATTTATTGTGCTGGATTATATAATCCTTAACGCTTCCTACTCCCTTGCAGTGACAACTATACATTCAGTAAAACTTTACGTAAAAATTAAAACTGAATGGAATTCTGTCTATCTTCCAAATTTATGGAAAGAATTTCCAAATTCTGAACAACTGTTTACAAAGCATAGAAATTAAATGCTGGCTTTCAATTTTTGCTAACGGAATTAAGTTCCAGAAAGTGCTAATTCATTTTAATGATAGTATTTTTGAGTGAAAAAAAAAATCAGCCAGCATTATTGTTGTATTCATGAGAAGAAATCACAGTCTTTGCAACTGTCCCATAGAGAAACCTGTATTTACAGTGATACTCCATCGGTACTCTGTACTTTGCTTGAGGGTTAGTCTATGTTACATTGAAGAAGTGATTTTCCAGAGCCTTGCATTAACTGAATTTCAACATAAATCTTCTCGTAAGAACTAATTTACAATTTAGATTAACCTGAAAAAAAAAAATCATGATTCTTATTTAGGAAAAACTAAAACTGAGACTTTCCCTTTTCTTTGGGTAGCTATTTTCTAGGGCAATTTAGTCATGACTCTCATGAAAACGAGTGCTTCCATCAAGGTGTTGCAGAATGGGGTCACTTTTCTAATTGCAGTGAAAACAATTAAGAATTTCACATTGTCTTTTGTTAAGCATTTTAGTGAGATAAGGAGGTTTTGTTCAGAAAAGGAACATATTACTTAGATTACTACATTGAATTACACATTGTCACAAAAATGCAGTATCACCACATTGTTTAGAATTAAACTGATAATGGCAGGTGGAATAATTTTTAAGTATAGTTTTTTCTTAAAAATATTTTTAAAGTGACTTACCAAATCTAAATTATGAATAAGGACTTAAGGCCATGATTGATAAACAGCTGACCATTTGATCTCTGTCTGATGCTGTAACACTGGAGGCCAACACAATTTATAAATTATATTTTAAATCCCCTTACATGGAAATAGCAAAGTAGGAATTTTGAGGTTGTATTACTTCTGTACATTAATGAGACCGTTATGGGCTATGAGTGTTACACCCCGGTCACTTAAACCTAGGGTGAAACCAAGATTCTTTTTCTCTGGGTAAGTGCAAAGAGAAAATTCAACTAAAATTTCCCAAGAGGTAAAAAACACACAAAAGTTTACTGGCAGAACTATAGAAGATTAAGGAACATTGAAAAAAGAGTAAAAGATACATAACATCACTTATCCCAGCACAGATTTAGCCCATTAAAAATAGAAAACTTTATAACTCATCCGATGTCATAGTCCATGAGAAGAAAGTTAGAAAAAGAAGACAGCGAGGAATACAGAAAGGTAGGAAAGATATAGGAAAACAGGCATAGATGCCAACTCCTGGGTTCCAGCAAGGAGAATCTCCAAGGTGAGGGCATGGTGAAGGAGAGAGACTAGCCTCGTGCTGGGGCTTCTTAAAACTTTGACTCCATCTCCAGGGTTTCCTCCCTGGTGGGACCTCCAGTGTCCTGGCCAAACAGGGGTGAGTAAGGTGACACCAAGGGCCGCCTCCAGTGTCCCTCTATGGACACACACCACAGGGCTGGGGAGACATGGGGGCGGGGCGCTGCCCTACCAAGGAAGCACCCGATCCGCCCCCTTCCACACAATTCCAAGCTTTTCAAGATGTCTCGAAACACCTTTTTCAGTCTCTGACAAGGGGAGCTTGAGAAACTGGAGAATATTAGCCATAATTTGAAGTGAAGGAAACCATGTTTTATAGCAAGAAAGACAGACTTTTGCTTTATGTAGATGACTTGATCCATGTCCACAAGACCCCACGCAAACCAGATTGCTGGCAGCATAGTGGCCTTTCATCTAGAAGAAATGAACATGACAAACCCACTTGTAGAAGATAAACAAACTTCAGCAGAATCAGCTCAACGAAACCAAATGTTCTAATTACTGAAACAGCTTAAGTGGGAAGCAGTGAAGACTTAATAATATACATTATGTGAAGATCAGGACATATGTGGCTGAGACACATATCACTAGAAGGGAAAAAGAAAAAATCACTAGACGTTTTAGAAATCTGCATTATTCAGAAGGTCACTTTTTGGTGACCATAGCACATCTTTTTAGCCTTTAAAAATTTAATAATCCACAAACTTTAATGGTCTTTGCATCACTAAATAAGGATTTTATTTTTTAGCAATTTTCAAGTTTTGCAGTACCACAGTACTTCAGTTTTGGTGCTTTTGAAAAGAAAAATAAAAGTAAATACTGGAAAAAAATCATGTCATGGTATAACCCTATATCTTGGATTTTTTGACACTTGCTATGCCATTCTGCTTCATATTATAGCTGATATAAATGGGGTAGTCTTCTCCTAAGGTTTATACACAGGTCCTCTTAATATAGTACAATCTACTAGCCTCATTTTGTATTTTCCTGTTAACTGCAATGCATGTATGACTCAATGCTTTTTGAGTTCTTTATATACTGACCCAGCCAGAAAATATGTTACATGGTCATAATTTACTAGCATGTAATGACAGCTTGTGTGCATGCCAAAAGTATATTATCACCTTCACCATAATGATATGTTTCTATATATGATTTTACAAAGCATTTAATTGATTTCCTTTTATTAATGAAGTCACTGTAAGTCTCTACACATGGAAAGCAATCAAGAAGTTTTCATCTCTCTTTTTTCAACACCACTCCATCCTGAAAGCTCCAACTCACGCCTCACTCATCAGTCAAGTAGAAACAGCCGTTATCCAGGAAGAATGGGGTTAAAATAGAGATAATGGGAAAAAGCAAGATTGTCCCAATACAAAGGTTCATAGAAAGTGTGGGAAAGCCTTGTCAAGAAAACAGGGTACGTAAGGTTGAAAAGAAAAGGTAATCTGGCTACTGTCGTAAAAACCAATGAAAAAATGTTTCTCTTAATACATTAACAACAAAAGTAAGGCTAAAGAAAATCTCCATCCTTTTTTGGATTCAGGGGGAAACACAGTGAAAAGGATGAGGAAAATCTGAGGTAATTTTTGGTTTGTTTGTCTGAGTCTTTAATAGTAAGACCAGCTGTTTTCTGGATATCCAGTGCCCTGAGCTGCAACACAAGGAAGAGAAGCACAATGAAGTCCAGATAATCCAAGAGGAAATGGTCAGTGACCTGCTACATTACTTAAACATTCACAAGTTTATGGGGCTGGATGATATCCACCTGAGGATATTGAGGGATCTGGCATAACTGCTCACCAATCATTTACTTACAGTCCTGGCTATGCAGGGAGGTTGCAGTTGACTGTAGGTTAGTAAATGTGATGCCCAGCTACAAGGGCAGCCACAAGGAGGATGCGGGGAGGGCCTGTCAGCACGACCTCAGTGCTGGGAAAGGTCATGGAGCAGATCATCCTGAGTGCTATCACGCAGCATGTGCAGGACAGCCCTGGAGATCAGGCCCAGCCAGCATGGATTTCTGAAAGGCAGCTCCTGTTTGATCTACCTCACCTCCTTCTATGACAAGATGCCTAGTGGATGAGGGAAAGGCTGTGGGTGTTGTCCACTAGGACTTAAGCAAAGCCTTTGACACTGTCTCCCACAGCTCCAGGAAACAGATCCCACAGTTTTTTCTGGAAAAATCTGGCTGCCCGTGGCTTAGACAGGTAACGCTCTTTGAGTTAGCCTTGGGATGGTGATATACATCAGTCCAAGGAGAGTGATTTCACCATGGTTGAAATCTTTTACCTCCCTTGGTTTTCAGCTGCTACATGACTTGTCAGCAAAAAAGTACCACCAAATTCCCTCTCTGCAAGTATTTCAACAGAGCCTGACTGCAATGTCTCCATTGCACTCTGCCCTCCTTTTAGTCCTCCTTGGACTGTGTGTGGGAAGTCAGGCATGCTGACTGCGTTCCAACCAGGGAGTAGCAACCATATTTTCCCCCTTAGCGTATAATTTGTGTGGTGACTGGGGCATACTGATCACAATCTCCATCTATTAAAATGTAATTTTACCCCCAGTCTTTTTCCAACAGGGTCTTCTTCCAACCTTAATGATTCTATGGTTCTGTGATAACTGTTCTTCTCCCCGGTATACTCTAAGTTGGCTATATGATCCAACTGCTCTGGAAGATACCAAAAATACTAAAAATGTTTAAGGAAATGTATTAGGTGAGCTGATGCATCCTACATCTAGTGTTCAGCTTGCTATCGTTTCATTGAGCTCAATATAGTTTTCGGACTGGTGCTGGCTCAGAGCACAGCTGATTTAGATGTATAACTGTCCATATCATTTTTGCTGTATTGCTTAGCTAGAAAGCTCTTAGGATAAAACTGGTACTGATTTCCCTGAGATGAATCTATGATGGCTCTTAGCGTGACAACTAGGAAAATGTTGACCTATTGTACTAAGCAATTGCAGGACTTCAAATTCTCAAGAAATGTCTTGTTGTTGGATCAGTCTGAAATCCACAACAAGGCAGTGCTCTAGAAATGTCAACTGTTATTTGTATTTTCATATGGAAACACTGGAACTAATTAACAATACTTAAACCACTTAATATAAATGTCTGTTGTGGTTAAAGAAAACTAATGTAATTGGTCAATGGTCTTTGAACTCGCTGGAAACTGTTAATTCCAGTTAATTAAAACAAAACAAAAAAAAAATTGAAGTGTCTGACACTTTAATGTTATTTAACAATGTGGAAAACCATTACAATTTATTCTTGACTTAAACACACACTATGCTTTCCTATATGCTGAGTATGGAAAAAACCCACAGAAACATAACTGATACTGCCCAGACTTCTTGTGTTTAAAGTAAATAAAGAATATAAAAGCCACTTTGTTGCAGTCTTTATTTAGAGGGACTTTAGTGTTATTTTAAATGGATTAATTTCACTCCAGTATCTTTGGGATGAAGTCTCAAGTGAGCAAGGAGAAATCAATATGTATTTCTTTATTGCACATTGCCATAGTTCTTAGAGAGTCAGTATTATCCTTCTTAAAAAACTCACTATGCTATTCTTCTTGTCTGGTGGAATGTCATTGACAATATGTTTTAGACTTTCACTATAATTTTCTTGGCACTCTAGGCATCAAATGGCTTTAGAAAGCACTTCAGAACCTTGTGTCAAAATTCTTAGTAGATATAGGTATATTTATGAGCATTCAAAAAAACCCAAAAACCAAACCCAAAAAATTCCATTCCAACTAAGTTAAATAAAAACATTTATTTTCAGAATTAAAAGTGTTCTATACGCTTTACAAGTAATCTGCTTTAAGCTTTAAAACATACTAATTTTTGAAATATTTGTGGACTATGGATTACAGTGTACTTCAGAATGAGGAAACAGTGACTTATAAAATTGAGGGTTTTTTTCTTAATATGAAATACAGACTTTTGTTAAATGTAGTGTGATATTTTACTGGTGGAATGGGGGTGGGCGAACATAACGTCACTCCACCTCTGAACAACTATGTTAAATACAGAAGTTTTCTAAAAATGCTGGACCAGAACCTACATGGTGCTTTCTTTGAACTCAGAATATATTTGTGACTTTTTGGTTGCATAGTTTTAACATTATTTTCTTTCCTTCCTCTGTAAATTCTGAAGATTTATGTTATCCCAAGGTTCTTCTAGCTCACACTACTCACGTGTCCATTACCTTGCAAATGGATTAAGGTGTGGTTTGAACTTAAGTCCTAATATTTTGCTGATTCATGCTGTATAAATATAGCATAATTTTCAAGGATATGTGCAAGGTTTGTCTCAGAGTGCCATGAAGGACCTCAAAGATTTTGCACCCCAAACCTTTAGAAATAGCTAAAGGTCTAAAAAGGTTTAAAAAATTAGGAAATGATCAATTATACTGTGCCAGTCCACATCTCACCAGGAATCACATCCTATTTTTTAGGAAATTCTGTTGGTATTAAACAGATCAATCACCTGGCCTTCTTTCTGGAAGTTTCTAAACTGCGTGGTATGAACAAAGTACAAATCATATGTTGATGTGGATGCATAAGACAAAGCTAAGAAGTGTGAAGGACTGTAGGGCACTTTCTCATTAAAGAGATGACATATGGCACAGTTATTGTCTTGGACATGCAATTTTTATGCAGTATTACTTTTTTTGTTACTCATTGCTCATCTTAGCATCCAGTGAGTTACCATCTATCTGCAGAAGACATCTGTGAAGCTAATTTTTGGGGTGTATACAGAAAACCTAGGGAGTTCCCTTGCACATGCACGTGAGATTGCAGGACTGAAAATAAGAAAACAGAAGTTTAAAAGACGCTGAACTATTTAGCTTCAAACAAAACTTGAAAGTATAGTCTTAGGTATTGCAGCCTTTCAGATGCACAGTTGTAGAACAGCTGAATTATTACAGGATACCTCTGGATGACTGATTTAAAACCCCTCTTGAGACTGAACTAAAATTGACCATGATATATAGTTGTTTGGGCTTGAGACAGATAGGTGATTTGGAATATGGTAGTGTTCATAAAATTGCCATCTAGGTCTGAGCTGTATGCCACTTTGATAGTTTAATTATAAATCTATCACTTAAATCTTTCTGAAAGATGGGTTGTTGTTCAAGCAAATTCTGATTTAATCGAGCAATACAAGATGAGGTTCTATGGTTTATAAAGGAGAACAGACTGGACTTTTATAATGTGCCAAAGATGCTTTATTTTTCCCAAATTTGAAATGTGGAATGCTATCCAGCTTAAGAAAAATAAATGTGCTATAGATCAGACTGCTTTCTAAAGTGGAAATTAAACAGCTTTTGTATGATTTTTAAAATCCACATTTCCTTGGACTCATTTTAATTTTGCTGTGCCTTATGGGACTTTGAATTAGGATAGTTCTATACCTAGTGATCTGGCATAATTTTAGCAAAAATTCTTGCAATTTCATTTTGACCATATCACTTATTTACAGTCAGTGGTTTTTATATTTTTGCGCAACTATGGCTCAGACTTTCTATAAAACTTTAGAAAGGATCTGAACTTATGAAGGATTTATTTAATCATTTGTAGCTCATAGTATCCTTTAAAGGAATAATTATTTCCTAAGATAATGAAGTTAAATTAGAACTTTGAACTGGCACTACTTAATATAGAAAAGACAATGCATGATGACCTGGATTTGGTTCAAGTCTGGTGGGTTTGTGTGTACCGTGTTATAAGAACTAGGTTACTGAAGAGGACATGCTTGGATGATGCATACTGTTCCGTAGATGTGACCAAAGTCTTCAAGTCCTTGTCTTAAAAGTTGTAATTCTGATCAAGGTGACCCAAACAAAACAAGTACTAGAGAAGTATTTACTACAATAAGAACATGTTTGTAGTGTTATATATATTTCTTTATATATAACGTTACGTATTTATCTCTATATGTATATAATTATGTACATATATATACACATGCTCATTGAATTTTCATGTCAATTACTTTTCTGAAGCCACACTTCCACAAAGCAATCTGTTAAAGGTCTACTAATAGACAGCTCTGCTGCTGTCTGTTAGACTGCTGACAGCTCTGCTGTGGTCTCCTGCGTGCCGCACATATCTTCATGTGCTTGGGAAGTGGTGTAATTGCCAGAATTCTGTTGACTGAGAACTTGATCCAAGCTTTTCATTAAAGTGACCCAATTTTCCTAGGTGTTTTCGAGGCTACAGCTCCAAGTCTGTATTCTTTTCATTTACTGGGTTTAACAGGCAAGCAGTTATCTGGAAATTTCACTGAGTCTTATATCCATCCCAGATCAAAACTTCTTAAACTACTGGATTTTTTTGAGGAACTTAGACAACAGTCCTAAGAATTTCTGAAGTGCCTGTGGTCCGATATCGTATTTCAGTAACAACCAATAGAAGTTGTCTAGGACAGATCTTCACAGAATAAATTCACTGAAGTGAATTTATTTTCCCATGATCCTTTCCTAATTTCTAACAATTGCTGGCTCAGACTTTTGGACCTGGACTGGCATTAACTTTTTTTGGGGAGGTGTCATGGATTAACTCCAGCCAGCGACTAAACCCCACACAGCTGGTCACTCACATACACACACACAGAGTCCTGGTGAGATGGGGGCAAGAATCGTAAAATAATAGAATCCTTAAGGTTGGAAAAGACCTGTAAGATCTTCAAGTTCAGCCACCAAACTTGTTGAACACCACCATGTTCACCATTAAACCACATCCCCAAGAGTCATATCCACACATTTTTTTAACACTTCCAGAGATCGTGACTCCACCTCCAGAATCAGAAGAGTGAAAGTCAGGAAGCTCATGAGTTGACATATAAGGTTTAAAAGGTAAAGCAGAAGTTGTGCATGCAAGCAAAGCAGAACAAGGGATTCATACCCATGGGCAGGCAGGTGTTCAGACATCCCCAGGAAAGCAGGGCTCCATCACATGTAACAGTGACCTAGGAAGACAAACACCATCACTCCAAATGTCTCCCCTTCTTTTTTCTGCACCCAGCTTCAGATGCTGAGCATGATGTCATGTAGTGTGTGGGTCAGTGAGGTTGGGTCAGTGGGGTTCAGTTGTCCCATCTGTGTCCCCCCCAATTTATTGTGTACCCCAGACTCCTCACTGGTGGGGTGGAGTGAGAGGCAGAAAAGGCTTTGACTCTGTGCAAGCAAGGCTCAACAATAATAAAAGGTCAACATTTCCAGCACAAAACCAAAACGCATCTGGATGCCAGCTACTATGAAGAAAATTAACTCTCTCCCAGCCAAAACCAGTACATAGAGGATATACAACATTTAATATTAGGAGTTAAAATTTATTATGATGAGTTCAATAACAAAATGAACCATAAATTTCAGCTTAGGACAGCAAACTCTCCCAGGACAAATATTGTTTCTGTTAATGCCCCTTCATGTGACCCTTTATTGTGTGCAGTTCTTGTAATGCCTTAAAGATAGTAGAAAGGATAAAAATGTCCACTGTGTCTGTTTCATCTGTGATGAAAAGCAGAAGCAAAAGCTAAGTAACAATGAATTAATTTGCCATGCTTTCTGTGGCTCTATGCAGTATTCTTTACACACATATAACCTTTCAGCATGGTGATACCTTGGATGAGAATGACATTTTTTATAAAAATAAAAACCCAAGTTCATGATTTTAAAGAAATGCTGTTAGTATGTTGTATGTATTGAAAATACTTTACAAATGTCTATTTTTGGTACTTTAAATTGGAACAATTACTGTTTCTACCAGCAGGAAGTACAGAATAATGACTAAATGGAAAAGAAAAGAAAAAAGAAAAGAAAAGAAAAGAAAAGAAAAGAAAAGAAAAGAAAAGCAGATGAAAACACTGTAATTCTCTTTTCTACTATTCCTCTTTCCTTCACAAAGGAAAAACTGTATTGATCATTGACATTCTTCTCTCAAGAGATGGTTGAAACGACTGTGTCCTTGATAGCACTTGTCCTAATTTTCTGTCTAATTAAGAGCCATGTCTATTCTTTACTTGTTCTCCCCTACAGTACTTCTGGTGGTCAGGGCTCAGGATATTACAATTCTTCATGTTGTAGAAATATAATAAAAAAAGAACAATGACATTTTAAAAAAAGTCCCAACAAACCAAACCAAAACAAAAGCCCCAACTCTTGACTTCAGAGAAAACACACTGACAAAATAGGAGTGAAAATCTCTGCAAGCAGCAGAACTTCAAACTAATAAAGATATTTACGTTGCTATGTACCAAGATGCTGTGATCATGATACTGCATTAACACAAACTACAATAACCAACTTCTATTGCAAAATTAGCTTTTCGGAGTTTATTTAACTTTAAATATTGGCACACACTGTCACATTCCTTGTACTGGTTTTAAGTAACAAAATTTTGGTAGCTGGCAGGGGGTCTGTGGGGTTGGCTTCAGCGAGAACATGCCAGAAACTTCCCCCATGTCAAATAGAGTCAGTTCCAGTTGGCTCCAGACCCATCACTAGACAAAGCTGAGTCAACCCACGACATTGGTAGCACCTCAGCAAAAACATATTTAAGGAAGGGAAAAAAATACTGTTCAACAGTAACTGGGAGAGATTAGTGAGAATATATGAGGGAAATGGCTCTGCAGGCACCAAGGTCAGAGAAGAAGAAGCGGGAGAAGGTGCTCCCAGCACAAGATCAGAAATTCCCCCATAGTCTGTGGTGAAAATGATGATAAACCCAGATTGTTCTCCTACAAGCAGATGTGTTCCAAGGGAAGCTGTGATCTCATGGAAGGTCCTTGCTGGAGCAGGCTGCTGGAATGAACTGTGACCCTGGGGGGGACCCATGCTGGAACAGTGTATTCCTGAATGACTGAACCTGTGGAAAGGATGCACACTGGTGCAGTCCTGGAAGAACTGCAACCCATGAGAAGGACACAGATTGGAGAAGTTCATGGAGGACTGTCTCCTCTGAATGGGATCCCCTGCTGGAGCAGAGAAAGAGCATGAGGAAGAAGAAATATATTAGTCTATAAGCTCTTACAAAGTATACTCAATAAATATATGTTCTCAGCATTCTTTCAGTCTCAGACTTTGGTACAAAAAAGAGAAAATGGTTGATCTCTGATGATTTTTCTTCCCCCACTTTGATTAAAATACACACTGCAGGTGTCTGAACAAGGAACAATGTGTAAAGAGGTATTTATTACATAGGACTGTAAGTTTCTGGATCACAGAATCCAAATGGTTGAAATTATCAACAATATAGAATTCTAATCAAATTTAGTAATTCGATGAGGTATCATAGCAAAAAGTCTGTTTAAAACTCACAATTTTTATCAAATCAGTTTCAAAGTAGTTTATTGTTGGTTAATTACATATTGTCCATAATTCAATCAGTAAATTACACTTTCTGAATCAATGTGCGATATAACAGGAACTGCAATACTAGACACTTTCAAAATGTTAATAAGCACTTACACTTTTCTAAATACTTTTTCATATAGAATCCCCAAAATTATATCTAAACACATAGTGTAGATACCCTACCCTCCCATATACACCCCTGCCTTGGGACATTGTGGATTTTAAGCATATGCACCCTCTGACCAGCACTCTTCTAAAGAAGATGTATATATACATATAAATGGCTGAGAAATTCATGTCAAAAACTACAAAAAGGCTGCTACATAAAGACCAAGTAGATGACTGAAAAGAGATGTAGTAATATAAAACAAAATAGTGTGTAAACTGTAAAAAACGAATGAGTAGAATTTTTGTACCAATACTCAGTACAAGAATCATGTGCCTTCAGACCACTGAGTGGGGATACTGCTAATATCCAAAAGCCTGTGGACATAGGCCATGTTGCATTGCCATTATTTTCACTAAACAGAGGCTCTAGTAGCATATGGGTTCACAAACAGAGCTGAAAATTTTGAGTACCTCAGTGCTTAATAGCTATAGTTACCTCAGTGAAAATTTAATCTTGGGGAAACACTGAAACCCTAAACCACTGACAGCATAGATTGTCCCAACTTTTGTCAATACTTGCTTTATTTCTTATTTTCTTTCTGCCCACTCTTAAAGATGGCTTTATGCTCATGGTTACTGCCCAAGGTATAACAAAGATATTTTTTTCCTCTCTCACCCTGTCAAACTTCCTCTCTTGCTGCTCTGAAAGGTGAGTTTGGACAGAAGAGATTATGCTCTAGGTCTTATGACTTTGTGAGGCCATGTAAATGTGCAGATGGCACCTGAAAAACAGGGTCTGGAAAAGTCATAAGAGGAACTGAAAATAGTCTATTCGCTGTGCATGTGTACCATGCCTTTCCTCTCCTTGTCGCTTTGTGTAAAGCGAAAGTGTGTAGAAATATTTCCTGGAGGTAATTCTGTGGCAGATAGACTGGATATCACACAGTCTACTGCAGTGGTGGAGGCAGGGCATAAAGATTTCTGAGAAGCATTTTGAAGTCTTGCAGGGTTCAAGAGGACTTCTGGTAAGAGAAGACTTCAGGGTTCAAGGTGAGACTTGCATCTTGGAAGACGTTGGTTATAACAGGTGTATACTGTGCCATGTACTGAGAGTGCCTCACGGGGTCAATTTTATGGTGCTCAAAATTTTATACGGGGTTTTCCTGTCTTGCTGACACATCTCTCAACACACTAAGGAAAAAAATCTGGCTCACATATGGAAAAAGTGTTCACATACTTAAACTAAGAACTAGCAACAGAAGGACAAGGAGATGACTCGAGACTGCCAGCATGGCTTCTCCAAAGGTGAGTCTCACCTGACCAACCCAGTCGCCTTCTATAATGGAGTGACTGCATCAGTGAACAAGGGAGGAGCTACAGATGACACCTGTCTGGACTTCTGTAAGGCTTTTGACACAGTCCCCCACAGCATCCTTGTCTCTAAATTGGATTGACACGGACTTGAAGGGTGGACTATACAGTGGATAAGGAATTGGCTGGATAGACACGGCTAAATTGGGGTCAAGGGTTCTATGTCCAAGTGGAGATCAGTGATGAGTGGTGCCTATCAGGGCTCTCTCTTGGGACAGGGGCTCTTTGACATCTTTATCATCAACACAGACAGTGAGATCAAGAGCACCCTCAGAAAGTCTGCAGATGACATGAAACTGAAAAGCACAGTTGAACCAACAGAAGGAAGGGATGTCATCCAGAGGGACCTGGACAAGCCTGAGAAGTGGGTCCACAGGTACCTCATGTTGTTCAACAAGTCCAAGTGCAAAGTACTGCCACTGGATCTGAGCAATCCCAGAGGTAAGTACAGACTGTGAGCAGAAGTCATTGAGAGCAGCCCTGCCGAGAAAGATTTGGGGGCACTGGTGGATGAAAAGCTGGACATGAGCCAACAGTGTGCACTCACAGCCCAGAAAGTCAACTGCATGTGTCAAGAGAGGAATGGCCAGTAGATTAAGGGAGATGATTCTGCCCGTCTACTCTGCTCTCGTGAGACCTCACCTGGAGTGCAGCGTCCAGCTCTGGGATTCTCAGCACAAGGAAGATGTGGACCTGTTAGAGCAAATCCAGAGGTAATAGAAGCCCATTTCTGTTTCTACCTTTACTGTTTCATGAGTTCTTTGCTCAGAGTTCAGAGTTAGACACAAGAGACACTGAGGAGTTCTTCTAATTGGATTGTTTATTAATTTCTTATCTGTAACATAGCAGTACCAAAGGAGCTCAACGTTGGCAAGGTGGAAAATGGCCTCGAACCATGAGTTCCAAGGTTATTTAAAGCCTAATTTATCCAATTATAGACTGCCAACTAACATGTTTTTACTTATAATCCAGTGACTATTCATTTAGTGTCCGCAATGCGGGCTTCCTAAACCAATGGTCAAACTATCCAGATTTGTGAAGAAGAAGGAGGAAAGAAGAAGCAAAACCCACATCCAAAATTCTCCATCTTGCCACTAGTACATTGTTAATAACTCATAAACCCAAATTTCTACATCTCTACATATTTCACCCAGTGATATAACAAGTTGCTTTTTAATTACACAGTAGTAATCTTAGTGCTATCACCAGATAAAGGGAGTCTTTCCCAAGGCCTCAGATCAAATACTGTGTGCTTTTGAAACTCATCACCTGTCAATACTGAAAGGTTATAATTATTTAATCTCAGGGTCCCGACACAGAGGAGAGCACCAAAAATGATCAGAGGGCTGGAGTGCTGCTCTTGGGAAGACAGGCTGAGAGAGCTGGGATTCTTGAGGCTGGAGAAGTCTCTGGGGAGACCTTAAAGCATCTTTCCAGTACCTAAAGGGGGCCAAACGTTTTAGAAGGGCCTGTTGTGATAGGACAAGGGGTAATGGTTTTACACTAAGAGAGGGTTGATTTAGACTAGATGTAAGGAAGAAATTTTCTACAGTGAGGGCAGTGAAACACCGGAACATGTTGCCCAGAGAGGTGCTAGATGCCCTATCCCTGGAAGCATTCAGGATCTGGTTGGATGGGGCTCACTATGGGTCTAGTGGAAGGTGTAGTTCAGAGGATTTGAATTCAGGTTAGTTTAAGTACCTGAATACCTGTAATCATTAAATGTGCTTCTGGAACATATCTATCAGTTTAGTTGCATCTGGAAGTTTGTTTATTCTAAAATTCAAAGTTAAATTCATTAAGTAAGAATGATGAGAAAACTTGTTTAAAAACCATAATTCTGAATTCAGAAATCTTGTGTAGCTACACCTTGACTATGAGAGTGAATCTCAGTTTATATGTTGTTTCTCAATGTGTTTTGTATCTCACATTTCTGTGATACAAAGTAAGAGAATATTTCCCTTTCTAGGCACACCAAAGTGAGATGTCAAAACACAGCGCACTCTATTAAACATTAAGGGGATTATGTGATATTTCATCTTTTATATTTATCTGGGCAATTTTGCAAGGCCTGATTTTACTACTAAAATCTGAGTAGCATACAACTGGCGTGTAAATCTTAGAGTGTCAAGATATTCTCCTGCCTTTCTCAGGTTGTACTTATATTCTTATATACATATATTCTGTGGTCACTCTGATTTCTTTGATTGTAAGGAGATTATGTCATCTGTATGAAGAAATGTATCTTAACAACTCTAAAATGGCAATTACAGAAGTAGAAAATCCTGACATGCTATAGGCATATCTCATGTTGATAGAAGACATTAAAGCTTTCTTTGGCTGATGAAACAGAAGTTCAGTTTAGACTGCCAATGCAATTTCATCTGTATGAAATTTTTTTTGTATTCACTCTAGTTTCACAGAAGAAACTCTACGTCATTTCACACAGTAAAATCTCACTTTTTTTAACCCTCATCTTTCTGTATTTTAAACAAATTCTTGTACTCTGTAAGCCTCATTGAATAGTTGCTTTCATGGTAAGCAAAATTAATATAGCAGTTTTGCAAAGCATCTGGCAATCTGAAGCCCATGACTTCATACTATTAATGACAATAAATATAACTCAGTTATATTGCATGCTCAGCATGAATAGAAGATAATGTTTAACAAGGATTGAAACATTAAAGCATATCTCAATACATAGGAACACTTTCTTAATAATGTCTCCATGTGATCGCTTCAGTGTTCTTACCTTATAGTTTGGAACAGAAAGTTTTACCCTACTTCTCCTGTCTCATGAGTATCTTTTTCTTACTTCAATTGCATTTGAATAGAGGGATTTACATGTTGTTAACTTGTCCCTTGACTTTTTTTTAAGCTTCTTGATTCTCCCAGTAAAGAATGGCAAGGGTACAAATTGGCAGAGGTTTGAGAATCTTCTTCCAAAAATTGGAGATTTTGCAATAAGAGAATATAATCAAATAACACCCTCAGGGCACAATGTTCAAAACTTCTTTTACTAGCATTATACATGAATTTACTCTTTAATTAAAAACTTGGAGTGTGAGAAGAAAATTACATGATTGGTAACATATGATGGAAATGAAGTATGAAAAATTTTCTCTGGACCAATACTGCTGATATATGAAAATCTGGTATTATAGCCATTCCTTAGTCTGGATTCTGCAGCTGCAGGCTTATTAAAACTCAGCAGGAAGAGCTATAATAAACAAATACCACCTGCTGCAAGAACAGGTGTTTGTGTCTTCATTTAGAAACCAAAGTAAAACAGAAGATGCCAAGGGGCTGAAGTAGATCGGTATTCAGATTGACATAATTTGTTACTACTTGTCCTTGAACTTGAAAGCATATTATTCTGCTTTCAAGACTTCTTGATAGGGATTCAACACTAGTTTCTAGTAATTAAGAAGCTCTTTGCCCTCTCTGTGCAGCTACCCTTGCTCCATATTATGTGCATTCACTGAAAGTATTTGTTTCTCCATTCAGTGGTGTATAGCATTGTGTCTTTGACTAAGAATATTTTATGCACAAAAATAACTAAGACCAGCATTTGATATTTTATTTAATTTCACTAATCTCATCAGTGTTTTCTTTGACATTTTTAGTCCAAACAAATCAATATAATCATGGGAACTTATCATGATTGATCTGTTCTTTGATGGATTTAATACCGGTTTACAAAAGAAAATTTGAATTTATAAAACATACAAACCATTCTGTTTCTGATATTTATCTCAGTGACACTTCTGATGCAGAGGAAGCAGATGAGTATCGCTCCCAATGAAATTGAATGTCTGTTCAATGTGTGTCTTTCAGTGTGCAACTTCTCTGCTGTGACTTCCAACTGCAGAATTTTTTCTTCATTGTAGCAGTACTTAAGCAATAATAAGAGTAACTGTCTAGATAAAAACATAAATTGACATGCTATGTAATTGTTCATGTAAATAAAATGTAGTAGAGCACATAACAATGATTGTGATACACCTTTAATTAAACCCAGAATCAATTAGACTAAATTGATTCATCCTGTACCAGGAAAGTTACTCTCATGTTTTAACAAGTTTCCAGGTACTTGGCAAAGAGATTTTACTTTTTTCTGATTGTAGTTTACAGTGGATGTCTTTGAGGTAGTCCATGGTAGCAGATAATACTTACAGCCAGTAGGCAGAGAACTCCAAGGTAACAAAGTTTCTGAGAGCTCTACTTTTTTTCTCTTTTGCAAGAGATGTTACACAGAAATAAGTGCTGAAATCCCATAATACTTAAAGCGGATGTGAAGAGTTATTACTGGGAATACAAGCAATATCACAAAGTCATTTAAAATCTGCACACTGCCAGAAGTGTGGATTATAAAAAGGAGAAGCTGAGAACTGGAAAGCTTTTGGGAAGATTTAACATATTTAAGATGTAAAAATTACTTTGCTGACTTATTTAGGGAGTCTGCATGGGTTGAACGGGAGCTGGAGCAGCATGCTGCCAAAGGTAGGATTACCTGGGGGGTTTTTGTTTGTTTTTGAATTTCTGACAGTCCAAATACTTAATAATCTTGGAAGTAAATGATGTTTAAAACATTTCTAGATCAATATCTTACAAGAGAGAGCAGAAAACCTGTTCTTTGCTACAGTGGCCATAAACATGTTTACAACAAGGTGGCTGTATCTCTTTTATGTTATTGAGTATTGCAGAATAAAACTTCTCTCTTTCAAGAGGAGGACACAAGCACATTTCATTATGTCTGTAAAATTGACTTGCACTAATATTGAAGATGCCCGGAACTTATTTTAAATTATGTTTGTTTTATTAAATATAATGAAGTATTAAAATGAGATTTAATATAGGTGAGAATACATTTTATAATAGGACTAAGTATCACTTTTAATTCTGCTCACAAAAGCCTACACTTTAGTGTTACAGATTTTTTAGAATTTAACAACTGTCATAGTTAAATTAGTAATAGAAACATATTTTTTGAACATAATTGGATACAAGTATGAACCAAAGAGCTGGGAAAGAACTTAAATACATTTTGAAAATTAAGGGCTGAAGAAAATAATAATTTTTGAAATGGTTCTGATATAGATTATAGAAGGCTGTAACTAAATTGAGTGAATATTCAAATATATATGGAAACATAAGCCATAAGAATGAGCATTTTAATGTGGAAGTCAAACTACATTTTTATTTTAACAAAATTAAAGTTAAGAGAAAAGCTCAATTAGCCTGTAGACTCATGAAAACAAATAAAACAGATCTGTCAGCTATTCTGTGAGTAAAAGCTTAAAATAGATGGGTCACAAATATGAATGAAACTTTTAATTTTAGGTATAGATACACATTGGCTGTCATAGTTAACCGGGTTGGTTTTTTTTAATATATAAAACTTTCAGAGTTACATGTAAAGTTATTGCAGAATTTTACTTGGATCAGCACTTTCTTAATTTACAATCTATAGAACTTTGAAAAAATTTATTAGAAAATGAAGCTATTATGAAATCGGAAAACTATATAAGTAGAGCAGTGTAATGGATTCATGGCTTACTATGATGTAACAGACTACTAAGAAATCTCTTGTACTCACCACCAGGATTTCCCTTCAACTTCTGTAGATTTTAAAATATTTTTTTATTCTACTTGCCAACCTGTTTCTCCTGATTAAACTCTCTTTTGATTTTTTAAACCTTCTTGTTTATTTGAAAAGTTACTTTCCATTATATCTGTCAAAACAAACAAGACCAAAAGTTTGCCCATATTGGGGATACTTCTGTGATAAAATCTGTTGTTTAATGCTGAGAAATAGTGCTGCATTTTCTTACTTCCTCTTCATTCAGGCTGAGGCTAACAGAACTGATCTTGTTTCTTCCTTCACATGGAGCACCTATCACACCTCACACCTATTATTTCCCTGTGCTGCTACAATATATAAGCTAACCAATGCATAACTGATATGATAGCCATGGTTTTTTTCTAATGGTCTTAAACATTAAAGCATTTACTGTTGGGAACTATTTAAAACTTATGCAGCCTAGAAATGTAGCATTGCATGCTTGTCACATTCAGGTAGTGGGACACTGTGAAAGTAGATCACGAAGGGTAAGCAGACATGACGTGATGTGGTGAGGGGAAAATTGACATGAAGTGATGTGGTGAAGGCTCCAGCCCCAAAGTGAAGAATGGATCACAAACAATCAAAGGTTACCTTTGCCTACCTTGATTTTTGTTTACACATTTAATTTCTTATTTTACCTCATAGCTGACAGTTTTGGGACAAACCAGGGTGAACCCTTCTACCTGATTTTATCTCCAGTGATGTCATTGAACTAGGCTATAAAAGTTCCTTATGAACCTAGCTGTATAAAAATACGAAACTACCCATATGTGTAATGTCTTGACTAGTTAGTTGACTTATTTGCATTAGAAAAGTTGTAGAAAATTTCATTTTAAATATTGACATGGTATGAAGTCTACTCTAAATCACTGCTCAAAGAATTTCAGGTCTGAATAGATTAGCTCAGGGAGAGTTGGAAAACAAAGAATAGATAAACTTTGTATGTTATGTGATGTTTGCTGGCTTAACACATTTGTAATATATTTGAGGCTGAAAACTAGTGAGTGAGAGAAAGCCTGATGAAAACTGTGACAACTGCTAATTGTTGTTGGATATAGAGATTGGCCTCAGGCTACTTGATTAGCAAGGGCAGTACCACCTTGTACTGATGTTCTGGTTTATAATGGAATAAAGAGAGAAGACAGTTGCCTAATATGGCGTGAGATCAGCACACCATGTGTGGACTCCAGACACCATGTCTAAGGCTGAGCCCAACATGGAACAGAGTTTCACACAGAGACCAGGCCACCAGATGAGAAATCCAGCACTCAGCATGAGTGTCCTGAGCCTCTGGATCTGTGCTGCCAGTCTAACCTGGATTAGAAGGGCAGGGACTGTAGCTGTAGAATGTAGTATGTGCTATGTAGTATCCTACCAACCCACTTGCCTAGATATTGCTATCCATCACTATACTAAAAATGTTTAGTAAATAAATTATGCCAGAATGATGATGTGGTTCTGATCTCGGGGGCACTGCACCCCATTACCTCATCACAAGACTTAATTGGTCCTTAAATACAAAATGTCATGGTAAAGGTATTTTCTTGTCCAACTGTTTATGTGTCATGATTCTTCTCTTCAAGAGAATGTCCAGCATTAGCATTTGGAAAAAAAAACCAAACAAACTAACAAAAAAATCCCACAAAACCAATCAAACCCTGCTTCTGCACCAAAAAAAGAATAAAACTCACTGTTTGAAAGAAAGTACTGAGAGGTAAGCAGCTGACACAGAAAATGTCTTCTAGATAGAAATATATTTCCTTATTCTTGCTACACACCTTAACTCACCAGTCTAAAACAAAATCCTATAAAAATCTGTTCAATTCTTTTCTTATTCTCACAGGACTGTGAAAGAGATGTACATGAATGCCCAAGATGTTACGAGTTCAGGATTTTGGGGTTTTTTAATTGTTAAATCATACAAAGGATGGAGAGTGGTGCAAGGAATACTTTTCCATTTCTTAACCTTGGGTTGTTTCTTTCATATTTTGTCGGTCTGGAAGCTTTCATGAACTGGATTTATTTAAAAGACAGAGCAATGGACTTACATCAGTGCTTCAAAAAGCTCACAATGATAACTGAATATCAGGCAAAGGTTTTCTGAAAGAGTTGTTCAGATTCTTCAGATGTTCTGAAAATATTCCTTCCATTCTTCTTTAACTGAGTTTATTAAATAGCTCTTAGTCACAAATTGTTCCCTATGACTTCGATGTCAGATGCACTGTTTATTCTGGAAGTGCCTGCAGTGCTGCTGGTCTATGATGTACTTTCCATTAGTGGCTGTTTCCCCCCCAACAGCTTCTGTGAATTATTTGACACAGAGTAAAAAATAAGTTATTATTGAAGTATATGTTGTTAGATATAAATGTTCAAGGCAGTGAATCTTGTTTTCCTGTCTTCCTCTGGGAAAAGCTGATTTTTCCTGTTTCACTGGACTTTAAAGAAAAAAAATAGGAAAGCTGCTAAACATCTGCAATGACCATATAGTGTGTACATGAATCAACTCTATAATCTATTTCTCAATTATTAATATTTCATATTTTCAGAACTTGTGTTCATATTGATTTTATTCTGTGGTTCCTTAAGCCCTACTCAATTAATCAGTGCACACAGTGTGGATCTATACTTCTACATGTTTCCTTTAAAGCTAATGAAGAAATCCTGGATGTAGAAGTCTGTATTCATAATTTCGTTTTCAAACTTTAATCAAGCACACACTTTTGCAGACTACATGCTATGGGTCTTTGAAGCCTTCAATTTGTGAGTCTAAGAATCCATTTATTGAGAGACATTTTCCCCAAGTTTTCCTTATGATGGAGCACAGCGAATGGATAAACAAACAGAAGGGCTCAAATCTTTGCTAGGAAATTCCGTTGCTCTGTAATATTAGTTCGGTAATGTCCTTATGTACACAGTCTGGCTGCAATGAAGTTAATTTTCTTCAAACCAGCCCCTATGATGATGTACTTTGTATTTTTGGCTTAAATAGCATTGGTAAAATGTCAATAATTTGGCTATTGCTGAGAAGTCCTGCAAAACACGCTCTCCTTCCTGATCTGCCCTACTCCCCAGCCAAAGTGAATAAGCTAGAACTGGGCAAGGGGCTGGAGGGGACAGCTGACCCGGGCTGTCATTCCATACCAGATGACGACATGCTCAGCAATAAATGCTGAGGGAAAGGCCGAGAAAGAGGGCTAAGTACCTGTATAGGTATTATAAATTGATTATTTAAATTTTAAATCTCTAAAATACTTTTCAGAATTAAATCTTAGCAAATTCTCTTTAAAGATGTTCCCTTTCTCTGTTATTTTACTTTGAATTAATTCCTTTCTAAGAAATCGAAATGTTAAACAAGCATTTAGAAATAGTATGTGCAATTCTATGGTTCTTTCGCAATCAGCCTAGTCCTGATCTCTTACTTGAAACAGTGATCTTAACAGTATTCTATGTCATATTTCATATTCCAATTTTCCATAATTTACAGAAAGATTTTGACAGTAATTCAAGAAGCAATTACTCAAATAATTGTTTTATGATATATAACTGTGATGAAACATAGAGTTGAAAATCTTTTTCTTTTCTCTATCCTCCGAAGACCTCAAGACAAAGATGGGACTAAAAGAAAAGCACAAGGATCTAAAAGTATTATATTACTGAGTCAGGCTTTTTACCTGTATGTCTGTCTTCTATGGCATCTTATAAATGTCAGTTATGGTGCCTTGTGAATGATAATAGCTATTAAAGGCCTCATCCAAAGCTATGGACCATGATTTTTGAAAAATGAATGTTCACATATATTTATTTTAGTTCACTTGTTTTCTGAAGCAAAAAGTCATGATCAATCATTCAGTGATATTGTAAATTAAATATCCTATTTAGAGATATTCTTTCTCTCAGTGCAAAAAAAAAAAATCTTGGATATTAGTGGAATTAGTATACCAGGTAATTAAACTGTATTGCATTCCCCATTTGTACACTTTATTTTTGAAAGAAATGAGTGACTGTTTTTCAAGGGAAATTTTTAAGATCGAGAAAACAGAATTACAAGATTTTATAAATGACCATTTGTAACAAAATGCAAAACCATAAGTAATGTATTAAAACTGTCAAAACTATAAACATACAATTTCCTAGAGTGTCCTTTCCCAATCAAGTTGGTTTACAGCTTTGATACCGATTTCATTTTTTTCTTATCTATATATTGTCTTAGAACTGAAGAAGTGCAGGACAGCCTCTGTGCAAAAAGGAATGATTTAACTCAAGCATAACACTGGAGGGGAGGGGTACTTGATTTATTTAGCTTCCTTGCAGGACAAACCTGCAGGGCAAACAGTAGACTAGACAGTTCTAACATGCACGTAGACTGTTAAAAAATGACTTGAAGCTGCTGCTGCCAAAAATGTCTTTGGAAACATTGTATCTCAAAAGCCTTTGGCCTAAATACTCCCATAAAGTAGACCAGTAACTCCTGGAGTTTTCTATAAACCTGTCTGCATACATGTGTGCCACTTCATTCAGCTCGCAGGTGGTTTGATCACTACCTGAGTCACAGAGACTTAGAGATCTGAGCCTTTTCATTGTCTCCTTTCTTTGTCAGTGATGATCCTAGTAAAAATGTGAACAGAAAGATAGATGTGGAGAAGTGTGGCTCAGGTAGAGTTATATACTCCCCATTAACCTTTTCCTAGAGAATTTCAGATCACAGCAAGAGAACCATCTTCAGTTTAATGGTGACCTAGAATCCCTGTGTTGATAACACTAACATGAGATAGTGGATTAAGAACTGTTTCCCAGAGCTCATGGTCCTATTTTTAACTGTTGAATACCTAACAGTATGTTGTTATTCCAGATACAAAGGGATGGATCAAATTCTCATTACAATCCTTGGAAAGTCTCCTAAATATTTCTATGGATGCTAGTGCATACCAATAGTATATACATCAAATTCCACCAAAAGCAGTCTTCAATGGAGTACCAAATCTCCAACAAAGGGAAAATATTGGCATTTAAAAATAAATTATTTCTCACAAGCAGGATTCATTCATTAAAATTATAGAATATTAGCAGTCTTATGAAGAAGCAAAAATCAGTTTACAGGACAATATTCATGCATTATTTCTAGTGCCATATTAAGTTTAACAGGACTCATCACAGAATCATAGAATGGTTTGAGTTGGAATGGAGAATGGTTTGAGTTGGAATGGATCTTAAGGATCTTCTAATTTCAACCCCCCAGCCACAAGAAGGGATGCCACCCACTAGATTAAATTGCCCAGAGCCCCACCAAACCTGGCTTTGAACACTTCCAAGGAAGGAGCATTCACACCTTCTCTGGGCAGCCTGTTCCTGTGTCTTGCCGCCCTCACACCCTATTTCCTTCTAATACCCTCCCTCTTTTAGTCCAAAACCATTCCCCCTTGTCCACAGACTTGGAAATTTGTTTCAAAACAAGTTTGCTTTACCCTGGGAATCACCACCTGGAAACAGAAGAGAAAAAAATATGTAGTAAATTGCATCAAGACTATGATGATGGATGGATCAAGATACATGATGGAATTATAAAAAGAAAAAGCTATTTATCCTAGGGTATATCAGAATATTTCCAGTAGCCAAAGTCCCTCTTCCTATATGATAAACCTATAAGAGCTTTCAGAGGTTATTTTCAGGAAAGGTTTGCCAAGAGTAACTTCTGCTGCAACTATGTCTAGATTTTATTTAGTTTCACCAAGTGGAATGTTGTGCCAGGAATGTGTCCTTGCTGCAAAGCAGGCTAACAGCATCCTGCGCTGCATTAGGAGTGTTCAGCAGATCAAGGGTGGTGAGAGAGCAGCACTGGTGAGATGCATCTGGGGTCCTGGGTCCAGGTCTGGGCCAGTAAGGTACTGAAGGGCCTGGAACATCTCTCCCCTGAGGAAAGGCTGAGAGAGGTGGAACTTCTTAGCCTGGAAAAGGGAAAGCTTGGAGGGGAATCTCATCAATATATATCAATATGTGAAGGGAGGGTACAAATAAGACAGAGACAGGCTGTTTTCAGTGGTGGACTGCAGTAAGAGACCATGGGCATAAGCTGAAACACAGGAGGTTCTGTCTCAACATCAGAAAACACTTTTTCATTGTGGAGGTGACAGAGCCCAGGGAGGTTGTGGGGGTGACAGCCCAGGGAGGCTGTGGGGTCTCCACCCTTGGAGATTTTCAAAAGTCATCTGGACATGTTCCTGGCTCTAGGAAACACTGCATAAGCTGAGGGGCTGGGTCAGTTAATCTCTACAGGTTCCTTCCAACCTCAACTGCTAAGTGGTTGTATGAGTTCTGTGATCTTAAATGTAGACCCTTGGTCAGAGATCTCCGGGCAGGAACTTTCCCTGCTTTCTTTTAAACAAATTTCTCTGCTTGGTGTATTTTAAAGAGGGCCTCTTCATGGCCTCAGTTTATTAACTATATACTACCTAGCTTGAAAGTAAAACTGGCCCTAAAAGCACTTCTCATGTTTGAAACTTTTAAATTCATTGTATATTCTTATTCTTGTAATGCACAAACTTTTTTATAAATCTAGCTACACACAATTCAGCTGCAGGCGGTTTTCTTAATTTTATATTTCTCTGACAAAATTCACCTGATTAAGCAAAATCCATATTTTCATTGACTGAAATTCTCAAAATGTTGTACTTGCAACAAGCTTTCAAAGAAACATCTGTTCAGATAGAAATACCATTTTTTTCTACCATCAAGCACTTGCCTTTCTGCTCTGCTATTTTTTGCTTTGCTCTTTAGAGCTGATACTTTATTCATGAGACCTACAAATATGCTTTGAAGCAATTTAACATTTTGTTTTGAACTCCAGTTGGTTAAACTACTATTTCTACAACTTTCTAGCAGGCTTTACTGTGCTTTCTGAACAACACTAAAATGATAAAAAATAACTCATCTGTCTGAAATGGGCTTTTTGCTTTGGCTAATTTGCTCAAGTTTCTTTATAATAAACAGTGATAGAGTGATACCATGCAATGTGTTCTGTAATTTCTAGGCCTATACGTATGAATAGTACTTGACACCTAAAAATTATCCAATCTTTTATTTTTTTTTTTTTACTTATATTTTTAAATAATTTTATTGTGGGGGATGGTGCTTTTTTGAAGGTTTCAAAAGCAGAGGGATTTGAAGGTATAAGGAAAACATTTCAACTTCTAATATAATGCCACTGTCAGCGCCTTGTTTTTTTCATAAGCCTTTGATATAAAAAAAATGCTTGCTCCATGATACTTCGGAGACCGAAGCATTGTGGTAGTATAGGAGGGAATCAAAGTACTGTGTTGTGTAAGTAAAAATATTTTTGAGCAGTTTATCTGCTTAGTTTTTCTTTCATATGAGAAAGTCGACATTTCTTGTATGTTGATTAATTCATATTGCAGTTCTAGGGGAAAAAAATTCCATAAGTTATTCCATTAGCCTAACTTTTTTGCCTAAATTTGCACTTAGCAATAAGATTTCTTTTCCAAAGGGATTCCTGTAAAGGTACTTACCTACTGTGTCTGTCCTCTTTACACAAGTACAGTGCACATTGTTTCACACAAAATTTCCTGTTGTGTTGGTTTTTAGCCTAGATTTTCCTTTAGAGAGATGTCATGTTGAAATATGAATCACTTTCAACCATTTTGTTGCTTCTAGTTCCACTTTTGTTATAAAATGCAATCTTCACTAAAAGGGTGGGGTTTTTTCCATAGGAAAATAGATAAATTGTTCTTCTGTAAAATTTTAGGCAAGTTTACTAGTAGTGTTTGCTTGTTTGTTTGTTTTTTATGTTATGAGCTACAAAAATATATCAAATAACTTGTCATCTATTAAGAACAGATACTGGGAAATCATGAAAACTAGAATTATCTTTCTTTCAATAAATAGTTTTAGAAAAGCCATTCTGGTGTTGGATTGTGGATAGAAAACTATAAGGCTCAGTAGATTAATCTCTGTAGATTATTTTTTAAAATGTTGGGGTTTGAGCTATTTATATATGGAACAAAATAGCCTTACTATGTTGAAAGTAAAACAAAAACAAGAACAAAAGGCCATCTAGAAAAATTGAAAATGAATAGCTGAAGTGGAACATTTGCTGAAATACTGGAAAACCTCTTCCTAGTTGCTATTTCTGCCTATTGCCATATCTAAGCCTCGCAAACATCTGTCTTTATACCCTGCAATTTCAAAGGTCCTAAAGAAGTTTGGTTTAGTGTGTGTATATAGTCCTCTTAACTGTGTGAGTAGCTAGGCACATGTTGTTGAAGGCCATTTGCTTCTTTTCACTCTTGAATGGAACTGATTAGTCCAGTAATCACTTTAAAAGCACAGTTGAAATGTTTCTTACTGCTTAGAGAACAGACTTTTCTGAACTGCTTAGAGAACAGACTTCAGAAAGAAATTCAGCTTAAAGTTAAATATAGATGATATTCCTGTATCTGGAAGAGGAAAAATGGATTCAGAAGAAAAGGAAATCTCTCCATCAAGCCAATGAAACAGAACCATATGACCTAGTGTTTAGGTATTCCTTTGTGATGGTGAAAATTTGCATTCTATTTATGGAAATGGTAGCATCCTATTCATTCCCATTTTATCCTAATACTGTCTGTGCATTATACAAGACACTATTTTAAATGAGTGTCAGAGTCAGAAGAGCACAGTTACACACATTTATTCTTTCCTTTGCTCTATGAATTTAGATTCTTTTCCTTATATAACATTGCAAAACTTTACAGGAAGAAAATGGAGAACGTCTTTCTCTCATCCTATTAAAAAAATATATATTTATTCTTCTGACAATTATCCAGAAAAGTACATGGTTGTGGGTTGGAATACTCTTCAGCAGATACAAAAGCTTTAACCTGTATTTTTTGTCTCGGTTTTGAGACAAATTTAAGAGACAAACTCTTTGGACTGAGTCTTTCTTTCCAAAAGGGTTGCAAAATTCCCCTCTCCACCAACAGGGAATTAATAATAATAGACAAAAGTGAAAAAAAAATTAAGCAGTTTATTAACAAAGAAGATGCCCGCACACCAGGCAAGGGAAAACAAAAGGTAAATAATTTTTAAGCAGTAAACCATCAGAACCCACTTTCACACACACACTCAGAAGCAAAAACCCAAAAACTGTCCAGAGAGTGGGGGCAGTGCAGGAGGAATACACCTTTCCCAACACGTGGCCCAAAGATGGTGCTGGCTTCTCACGCTCAGGGCAGCAGACCCCCCGCCCCCACGGAGCAGTCCTGCAGCAGAGAAAAATTCCGGTGGCTACCTGGTGTTGACCTTTTTCCCCGCAAGGGCAATCACAGCAGGCAAAAACAGTTGGGCTGGAGCCTTTTGGTGTGCTTTCTCTCCCCAGCTTCGCTCCCCGGGGCTTGGGGCGGGGTGCGGAGCTGCTCCAGTCTCTGCAATCCCTCTGCTGCCGATTTCAGAGCAGCAGCCTGTTCAGTTCAGTTCCTGGCAGTCAAAGAAATGCTGCTCCAGCTTCTCCAATCAAGGGGAAAAAAATTGTTTTGCTTGGGCCAAACACCAAATCACCCAAGCAGAGAAACCACATGGCTCAGCGCCACAGATAAAACAAACCATGCTGCAGCTCCGGCAGGAGCGGCCCCGGTCTCCACTCTTGGGCAGCAGCCGCCGCGGCACCACACGACCCGGCAGGAGTCTGGCAGAAAACTGCTCTGGTCTCCTCTCCTTGCACACGCAGCCCACATGTTCCCGATCCTGGAACCAGAAGAGAGGGGGCGACTTCCTGGCCCCCCAAATTGCAAGAGAGGGAGAGCAACTCCCAGCCCTGCCCCTTGCCAGGATCTGGGTCAGGCTCACATACCTACCAGCTTGGGGGGATGTGAGGAGGGTAGAAAGAGAAAACAATAGCAATTTTTGGGCATAAACAGAGGATCATGGAATAGATTATCATAATAGATCACTCCAGGACATTTTTGTATAATGCAATTATACAAAATGCTGTAACTATAGAAGCATTCTAGAAGTACTCCTGTGTAGTCATCTGCTTCCAAGAGAAACTCCATGTAGAAATGAATCTCCTTGAGACCTAGTTTTCCGTTTCTGTCCTCAGTTGTCTTAAAATTCTTATGAATATTCTGACTTTACAGAGGCAAAGTGCCTGCCCTGGCTTGGGCTCTACTTTAAGGCCAGATACTCAGCTCTAGATGGATTTAGATTTTCTTCTCTCTCTCTTCTTTTGAAGAAGTTATGTTTTCTACTTCCAGCAGTAGTAGCTTTACTATCACAAGCAGCATAAAAGCAAAATGATCAGCATTAAAATACCAGTCCCTAAACACTGTGTTAACAACTTTACCTTAGTAAGAAGTGTTGAAGTAGTGTTACTCCTACTTAGTTGACATAGTTTTCAAACAACAGCAATTGTGGTTTATTCCCATTCTCAGTATCAATTAAAGATGGAATTCAAACAAGGGTCTTTGAACACTTTCGGAAAAGGTGTTTCAAACTGAACATGTTCTTACATATTTGGGTCTGAATATAGATCTTCAACATGTCAAGTGTGCTTAATTGCAGGTTCTTTCGGATGGTTAATTTGCCATTTTAGTTTTCAGGGAAGATATGCATTTATTTCTGTGTAGCACCACTCATGAATAGGTGACTGGTAAATAAGAGTGCAAAGCTAATATAAAACAGAAGTTGAAATTGTGTGATACATGAAAAAAGCCTGCCACTTGGCCACTGAGCTTATGGGATTGTACCACAAATGCAGAGGATTTGAGGGAATTCTTATGTTTTATTTCCTTCAGATTTTATAGAACCAGCATGACCCAGAGAACTTTCCTCCAGTAATTGCTCTTAAAATCACTTCATGAAATCACTGCTCTTCTGTTCAACAATTGTGGGTCAGGACCTAGTTATTTCTGAAAGTCTGACATGCTTTGAAATACAGTTTGCAGTGTGTGAATCCAGCATGAAGTGGGAGTGAATTACAAACTTCTGCAATACCCTGAAGTACTAGGTAAAATTTTTTTGTGAACATAGCGTGATAATTACTCACCTGAAACTGTTGAAGTTCTTATAACTGCAGAGCGTGAACCTGTGAGGCTGTATTTAGTCTGGCTGAGATGGAGTTAATTTTCTCCACAGCAACCCTCATAGCTCTGTGCTGTGCATTGGTATCTAGATAATATGTTGGTAATGCAGCAGTGTTTTGGGTACTGCTGAGCAGTGCTCCCGTAACATCAGTGCTGTCTCTCTGAAATTCCACTCGCCACCACTAGACTCCAAGGGGACATTGCTGACCCAAACTGACAAAAAGCTGTGTTCCATACCATATAACATCTGCTCAGATATAAAAGTTAAGAGAAAGGAAGAGGAAAGAAAGCCATTCATTATTATGACATTTGTCTTCTAAAGCAACTGCTATGCATGCTAAAGCCCTGCTTCCTGGGAAGGGGCTGGACATCGTTTGAGAAAGGGAAGTATAGAATAAAATATTTTGATTTATTTCTTTGCTTTGTGCTTTATTAAATCTTTGCTTTTGCTTTATTAAACTGCCTTTGTCTTGACCCACAAGGGGATTTTTTATCTTATTTTCTTCCTCCTTGTCCTGCAGAGTGTTAGAGCAGGATGGTAGGCAACTGGCATTTAATCAAGGTCAACCCACCACAGAAGCACAAAAAGTTCTGAGATACAAAGGCAGAACCTTTAGTTGGAGAGCTACTAAATAGGTAAGCTGTTCACAAGCTCATGTAATGGGTTACACCTCAGAAAACTTGTTCTACAAACTTGTGAACTAGCAAGAACTCTGTAGTCTATCTTTGAATATTAAAAATTAAATACAGGACAGGAACCAGTGTTAGGGAGAAATAATATGTTTTGTTCAACTTTTCAAGGCTTGAAGACTTGCAAGTTTTGTCTGTTTTATCATAGTCTGTCTGAATAAAATTAGCTTGTTTAACCATATGATCAGTTTTCTGATGAAGTTATCTGAAATTATCTTCAGTTTTCTGAAGAATTATTACTCAATTTCTTAGTTTTAATTTAGATTTATATAATCATGTAGTATATTTCTTCTATAGGTGGTAGTAGAAAGTAGTTATCCTATATGGAAGGAAATATTTATCACACTAACAGTAGTAGCAATATAAATACAGATATCGTATGACAGCAGCAATCTTGAAAGGGACACAGTGCAGTGTAAAAGGGTACAGACATATTATATGAAAAGGAAGGCACAGGATTATACAGGAGATCCCATAGCTATAAATAACTCATCAGTGGTCATTTAAGAAAATGCAGACTTGATCGCTGGGCAAAAGCAATTTTAAGATCAATAAAGAAAAATTAAAATAATTATCCAACATATGTAAGATACTCCATATATTTGGTTATAAAGTAGAATTTCAATGAAGAAAAGCAAAGTGCAAAGCCTTTAATAGTATTATTTTTTTATTTTCTTTTTGTTTTATAATAACTAAATGTGGGCCAATAATTATTGATTAGTCTTAAAGTTTTAACAAAAAAAATTGGCTTTGCATATGAAAGAATGTTTCCTATTTTTCTCAATTCCTGACAAACGTTAATTGATTCAGAGGAGCTGTGTTACTTTGTAGCAATTAGTAAAATGGCTTATGTTGTTAGAACTCTTCCAGTGTTTTCAGTGTCAAGAGCTCATTTCTGTTGTCAAAAATTTATTGCATTCTGTCAAATCAGCATCGTAGGATCTTCTCTCTGAAAACAGAAGGAACAATTTTCCCCTTCCTTCAGCCTTTTTTAAAGGAGAAATAGAGCTCTTTATCATTGCATGTTCAATTGGACAAATCTAAAATTGCTGTCCTCCAGTACACAGAGAGTGTATTACCATTCTAGTAAGAGGCCGCAGCCTTGAATTAAGTCCACAAAGGCTCAGAGTTTTAACTGATCTGGCTTGCTTTGTCTGAACTCAGCCTACCTAAAAAAACTTTGGCAATGTCCATAGTTGCCAAAAAGTTAGCTGTATATTACCTAATTTAAGTTTTAGCTTAGCATAATTTTTTAGTGTAACACGTAATGTTATAATAATTTTTATGTTTCTGTAGTTAAGGGATACTAATTCTGTTCTACTAATATTGTTACTGAGATGTAGTAATAAGCAGCACTTATTCTGTGGAAAATGAATTATCTGTGACTCCAGAGTAATAATGTAAGGATAAACACCCTGAAAGTCTGCACGAAGGATAAGAACAAAGTCCCCAGGGCTATAAGGAAATCATCAGTGGTCAACTACTAGGCATTAAAGAAATGCTACCTTGGAAGATGGTAAGACCAGTTTTAGAGGTAACAAAAGAAACAAAGAGCAAATGTCCAACACACATATAACATATAACATGCAACACTTAGATAGAAATCATAGAGTATGGACTAATAAAGAAAAAGGGAGCTTTAGAGCATGCATGAACTACATAGACAATGGCGTGAGAATGACATCATTTGCCTTCTAGTGAAGAACTTGGAAATACTAATGACTTGCATTTGCAAGTCAACAATTTGTGTATTGTGTGTGTGTGCAAAGTTATTTTTGTATTTGTTTTTTGCGGGGTTGTTTTGGTTTGGATTCTGCTGGGTTTTGTTTTCTTTTGTTCAACAAAAATGGAAAGGTAAGTATAACACCAAAGAAAGAGGCAAATACTACTCAGTTAGATCAGTTTTGACAGTATCATGGAAGGGAATGACCAGTAATTAGATATAATAATAATAATAATAGCTGCTCTATAATTATTCTATCATTCTAACTGGACTAACAAATTTTTTTTTTATTTTAATACTTTAATTAGAATATCAATAAATCCTTGGGTTTGTATATGTTTCTCTAGCCCACATAAATTTTATGATGTAGTTGGTCTGGTACCAAACCTGAAGGTTTGGTTGTAGTTTGGATAGAACTATGTATTGCCCTACCTATTATTACATGTGCAAAAGGTGAGTTGAGAATGATATGAAGGAGAAAATACAGGTGACAGAATTATAGAGGGAATTTGGGTTATTTATTTCTGATTTATTTCTTGTAACCAATTCCAGATTTTCCTCTGCTGACACTTCTAACCTTTTTCTTATTGTCATAGATTCGTAATAATGTCTGTACAACATATTGCTATGATAGACTGGTAAGTAATTTCTCTCATACTGATATCCATAGAGACTCTGCTTTCAATTAACATGAGGCACTGGATATAAAAAAAATGTAGGATCTGGGGAATTAGAGACCTGTCCATGTGACCTCAATGCCTAAGAAGGCTATGCAACAGATTATCTTGAGTGCAGTCCCATAACATGTACAGGACAACCAGGCAATCAGGCCCAGCCAGCATGGATTAAGAAAAGGCAGGTCCTGCTTGGCCAACCTGATCTCCTTTTATGACCAGGTGACCCACCTAGTGGATGAGGGAAAGGCTGGGGATGTTCTCTACCTGGACTTCAGTAAAGCCTTTGATACTGTCTCCCGTGGCATTCTCCTGGAAAAGCTGGCAGCCCATGGCTTGGACAGGTGCTCTTTTTGACTGGGTAAAAAAACTGGCTGGATGGCTGTCCCAGAGAGTGGTGGTGAATGTGCTGCACTCAGTTGGTAGCTGGCCACTAGTGGGGTTTCGCAAGGCTCAGTATTGGAGCCGGCGTTGTTTGATACCTTTATTGATGATCTGGATGAGGGGATAGAGTGCCCCCTCAGTAAGTTTGCAGACAACACTAAGTTGCATGGGAGTGTTGAGTAGGAGGGCTCTGCAAAGGGATCTGGACAGGATGGATTGATGGGCCAAGGCTCATGAGGTTCAATAAGGTGAAGCGCCCTGTCCTGCTCTTGTGTCACAACAACCCCATGCTGCACTACAGGCTTGGGGACAAGCGGTTTGGGAGCTCTTCAGCAGAAAATGACATTGGGTTGCTGGTCAACAGCCAGCTGAACTTGAGCCAGTGTGTGCCCATGGGGCCAAGAAGGCAAATGGCATCCCGGCTTGTGTCAGAAATAGTGCTGGACCGGGGCAGTAATTGTCCCTCTTTAGTTAGCACTGGTAGGCTGATCTTGAATCTTGTGTCTGGTTCTGGGCCTCTCACTCCAAGAAAGACATTGAGGTGCTGGACCATGTCCAGAGAAGAGCAATAGAGCTGGAAAAGGGTCTAATGAGAAAGTGGGGAGCAGCTGAGGGAGCTGGGGCTGTTTAACCTGGAGAAAAACAGGCTCGGGGGAGATCTTATCACTCTCTACAACTGTGTGAAATAAGGATAGCCAGGTGGGGTTCAGCCTCTAGTGTCAGGCAACCAGTGACAGGACAAGAGGAAATGGCCACAAGCAGTGCCAAGGGAGGCTTGGGTTGGACATCAGGAAGAATTTCTTCACTGAAAGGCTTGTCAAGCATTATAACAGGCTGCCTAGGGAAGTGGTACAATCACCAGTCCTGGAAGTGTTTAAGAAACAACTGCACCTGGCACTTAGTGCTGTGGTTTAGTTGACATGGTGATGTTTGGTTAAAGATCCTGGAGGTCTTTTCCAACCTCAATGATTCTGTTGCAGACTATATATGTATTTGCAACTGTAACCACTCTTTAAAAGACATACAAACTTTAAAAATATGTTACTATATATTACTAATTCTAACTTAAAATGTAGATGGTGCAAGATGAAGCTTTTAACACTTAGCATGTTCAGAAAATGTTTTTCTTTTCCTTTTCCACAGAGATGTTATTTTTTAAAAAACAGAATAAGAAGAAACCTATTTCAGAAAGGACAATTATCACACAAATATATGGTGATAAATTACCTTCTATCTGTGAGCCTTTATTTTAGAAAGAAATTGTATCAACTTAGCCAAATGAGTGGTTTCTGAATAATGTTCATTCCACAGTAGATTTATATTAGATGCTACATTGCTGCATTGTATGTCAAAGTCTTGTCTTTGTTCAGATTTTTAGATATTTTGAAAATTTTACAGGCTTTGTCTAAGCTTTGCTATAACTGACAACTGAGATGAAACAGAAAAGATGAACAGTGTTCATATGCAACTGGCAGAACTGCTGAATACTGGGTTTTTTTCCTGAGGAGAATAGATTGGCAGCAGAATGAGAAAGGGACTAGAGGGATCTATACAATGCAGGGAGATAAAGAACTTATGGCTATGGAATACAGTGAAAAATACAAAACATCTTTATTAGACCTTAAAGGCATTGCACATAGTAAAACACTTTGTAAGTTACAATATCAGTTTTCTAATCTTATTCAGAATATTGCTTAATAAATGAATTTGCTTACTTGAATGATATTATATCTATTCTTTGTTAAAATTTGAAGATATAATGCCAGCTCAAAGAAGCTGTATAGCCATATTACTGAACTGTGTGGTTCAAGCTAGTTGCTGGGAGACACAGTAAATGAATCCAATGAAATGCCTGCTCTCTCCCTCTGCTGTTATGGTATCAGATCTTTTCTTGAAATGGTGCTCCATTGCACAGATGTAGCAGTTCACAACTGTTTGGAAGCACCAGAACTTGTTGCTGAATGAGTGCTGAAGTTACAACTTTGTTTTATCTGAATCCTGTGTAGTGATCATAAATACTGAAGACAAGGTAAATATTGGCTTATTCTTTTATTACTGAAGCAAGGAGGCAGGTAGAAGAAGAAGCAATTTGTTATTGTCCTGCTTAAATGTTTGGTTTTGTACAGCTTTATCCAGTCCCTTCTGTAAATGGTGTTTCATTAGCATTGTAACTTCACAGTGTTGATTTTTGAAATACGCTTTCTCTAAATATCACCTTAAAGCATTGGATTGCACCATCCCTCCACTTTTTCAGATGTGTATCTTATGATCTAAAGTCAGACACCACTGGTAAGGCTGGTCTAGCTCCATCAGCTTCCATTTCACTGGGTGCAGTGATCATCTAATGTCACTTTAAATCTGAAAGGAAACTAACTCTGGTGGGAAAGGAGTCCTTAGCAATCCAGCCTTATAACTAGTAGTACGGATTGAATATCTACCTTAATAAAGAATATTGTACATATAAATGTTGGTTTATTGACCTGTGAAAGATGTAATTCTTTTTCAGTTCTTTCTTTCAAGTGCAGCTTAAATCTTTAGTAGGCTTATCAAGTTTGGTAATTTTTATTCTGCAAAGAGAAGATGCATAACAACAGTGCTCATAAAATACTTCTGAGATTGACAGAATGTGTTGCAATGCAGTCTCTCACCTGAATGTCTAATAAGCACATCCTAAAAATGTCAAAATCTTGCACCAAACATTGGAATAGCTTCAGGCAACCTGCAGCATTTTGGGAAAAGCCATAGAGAGATAAATGGAAATAGTCGCATATAATTATAAATTTAAAAATTAAATAATTAAATAGTAAATTTAGTTAAACAATAAATGCACTGTTTTGAATCTATTAAGTACCACAATTAAAATTTATTTGTGTATTTATGTTTTTATTTATTATAGTTATATAACACATTAAAGTTTCTGGAAAGCCTTTTCTTCAGAGATTAAAAAACCAACAAACCACTACCAAAAAACAAACAAGCAAAAAACCAAACCAACCCCACAACACATTAAAAATTACAACTTGTGAATGTTTTTGGTGATAATACATGCTTACCAAAACCAGAGATTTGAAAGTGTTGTTCTTCCTTTTTTTTTTATTTCTGATACAGATGTGTAAATATAGGCAAATGTGTTTTGCTTTCTTGTATCTTGCCTTTTTCCATGTTCTAAAAATACTGAAATAAAGGATCTGTATTTGAGGTATTGAATTAAAAATAATGGGGGCCTTGGAAATGTGATAATAAGCAAAGGGGAACAAAAATGATCAAAAGATGTGAAAATCACCATCAAGCAACCAAAATAACTTTGCACATTTAGTATTTAATACCAACAAGCGTGCTAATGAGATGATAAATAATTAAATCATCTGGTTGTTGGAGAAACTAAAAAAACCATAACAGATAAAAATCGATCTTACCTGGAAATAATAAAAAAAAATATGAAATTGCAACAGTCATACTGATGATGTTAGAGTTCCCACAGCAGTTCTTTATGTTTTGGCTTTTTTTCAGTACATGTAGGACAAATAGATTTTAATTGGAGAAGAAAGGACAAAGCAGACTGGAGAAGAAACACTTATTCATATTAAATATTGCATCATTATAATTGATGCCTTATGTATGTTTGAAATAAAGGCTGAGGCTGAATAAGAGGGTAAAAAGTAAAAATTTATTAAAGGATTCGGAGGAAGCAAAGCTTTCCCAGGGATAGCCCTGGGATGCCCCGCTGCACAGGCTTTGGGCCCAATCCTGCCGAGTGGGGTCCAGCAAGCGTAAGTTATACAAAGGTAAAAAGGGTGCAAATAAGGGTAAAAGAGTGTGTGAAGGTGTTCGTGCTTCTACTATTATAGGGGTAACATAGTTTTGAAATATTCTCCAGTGAAAAGCAGAATTTTGTCACACTATTCCTTGTGGCAAGTTTCTATTGGAAGTTCTCTGCTTACTTCAATAGCTTCATTGTTCAGATATTAAGTGCAACACTGGAATGCTTAAAGGCTGATAACTTGGTTCTATTTTGTCTATAGGAAAGGGACACAAGGTTGCAGGATAGAGGTTATAGGATTATAGGGTTGCTAATATATAAAAGTATAAAACTAAAATGCTACTAAAAACATAAAAGCAAAAAATCCCTCTGGCGTCATAATTACTATATATTTTATCCAAAACAGAATATTTGACACAATTTTATAACATAATATTTAATGTTTCTTTTACTATTTACTATTATATTTCTTGATTGATAAAGGGCTTTAGTGTTTCATAGCCAGAAAGACAATAGTTACTGATGTTAATGATGCAGATCAATAACTCGAAGAGTTTCTTGGTGGTAGTGATATACTTTATATATATATCTGTTTAATTTTAAGAAAGGAAGCAGTTTTTAAGTTGAAGATTCATTGGCTACTTAACAATTTAAGAATCAGTTCATTATCGACAAATGCACAGCATCCTTGTAGGGTTTGGGGAAGGATAAAATAACTGTAGCAAGCTCCATACCTGTGTTGAAGGTGACTATGATCATTTTAGTAGCCACAGTCTTAACTGCTGAGCTTGTGTATATTGGCTGAAGGAAAAAACATAATGACTGCAGCCGTTAATAGTAAAAACCATGTCAAGGCATGATTCTAGACACCAAAACTCAAATGTTTTATTTAAAATATTACAATATTCATCATATGGCTTTGGCCAGAGCTCTGTCTCAAATTAATCCCTGGTAGGATTAAAGGTTTAAAATGGCTACAAAATCTTTCCTGTTTACATGAAGCCACGCTGTTTTCATGGTTCAGTTTCAAAAGCCTGGGGAATGGGTCACTAGTCTCCTTGTACACCTGCCACTAACAAGGGAATTGTAGTATTCCTGTTGGTTCATAGTGCTCACTACTGCTTTGATTTGAAGCAGTAGTACATGAATAGAATTCAATAGAACTCAAATAAAATTTGAGTACATGTATACAGTATATACCCATAGGTTCCATTCTATTAATTACCATGGTGGGAATTCACCTCATCCGCTTTTAGATACCGAAGAGTTCTTCAGTCCATACACAGTCTAAAGTCAACAGATCAGCCACCCTAGAGTATAACACCCTAAAGTCAGCAAATCACACCCTAGAGTATAATGTGGTGGTGGTCTTGATTTGCCTGTGCAGGTATACTGCTCTAAGTTTTGTTAGCATTAGTTGTGTAAAAGTATCTACACACCGATACCTAAAATTGTAGTACAGTTTCAGGTGAGGACATAATGTGGATCCTTTCCCACCTGCAATCAGTCTGAAACAAAAAATATATAGTAAGCTATGCATTTAGGAAGCTAATTCAAAAGTACTGAAAATTAGTCTGAAATGTTTGCTGGATCAGGGAGAGATTCATGCATATATATTACTGTACTTATACACAGACAAAAGGTTCTCTTATACACAGGAGTTTTTAAATGATAGTTCATTAGAGGCACAAATCAGTTACCACTGATTTTGGAGAACAAAATATGCTTTTTTACTTGCTGTGTTTCCAATTTTTTTTTATTGATATACTTCACAATGAACTTTTGTCAATCCATTAGGGATTTATGCAAATCTAGATCTTATTCAAAAATCACATTTTCACGACTTCTTTATATTTGTTAATACGTTTGCAAACAACCTACTTAATAGGGAAATTATTAGTATGATCCTTAATAAACAAACAAACACCTAATTCTTGCAGCTCTGATGCACTACGTTTTAGGCTTGCATTTTTATATGGAGCAAGTAAGCAGAATTAGGTAAAAAAAAAACCTCATACAGGTCTCCTTGAAATTTTCAAGGTTTTTCAGTTTGTCTTCTTTCATTCTTTTTTCCTTTGGCTTATGAGCATTTTCTCTCCTTTGTCTCACTTGCTATGAATAACATGTTTTGAGGTAAAAACTGTTAAGGAGACTCTGATCCAGGTGTCAGTGTGAGTTGGTTGTGAATTCAGATCAAATGCAATGTCAATGAGATACTTCAAAACAGGAAGCCTAGAAACTTAGAGAAGAATGTCTTTTTTTTTTATTCCCAGGTCTTCTATGGCTTGCTTATTAATGTGCATAATAATTGGGGGGGGGGGGGAGAAAAAAAAAAAAAATTTTTTTTTTTCTCCCCAAAAAAAATTTTTCCNTCTATTGCCTAATTAAGTACTCCATGGCTGCACTTTTAGATTAGCCTTAAGACTTTGAATTCAGTCTTTGAATGGCTGGAATACATAGAACTCTGGCATGCAACCAGCCCTCTTTGTAGCAAGGCTCTTTTATGCAAAAACAGCTGCAACTTTCATTAAGTGTTTGGATGCAGCCAAGCAAGACAGAACTGTTAAGATGTAATGAAAAAAAAGATAGAAATTATGATCTCCATTATAAAATAATCACCAGGGAGAAGGAGTTGTCTTCTGCTCCTGCAGTGACATTCACTGCAATATCTGTATCTGAAAGTAACAGAATTTCAGAATTAAATTGAGGTTATGCATTGTTTTCACAATTGCTCGATGTTTTCTGAGGACAGTAGCCTTAACTTCAAAGTACTGGTACTTTTGGACATCATTGTCGCTCTCGGACACGAAATAAGCACGTGAGACGCAGTTATCAGGGTCCACCAGCCAGGGCAGAGGCCAAGGAAGAAAGGAGGAAAAAGGGGGCCGACCTCTGCCCTCGGTCTTTATTTATATGTTTTCAGAAACCACCGTGGATTGGAGGATGAGAATACCACCTCCTACTGTCCACTGGTCAACGGAATTGTCTATCACACAGACTACAGGAATTCAAAACATCAGGCCAGTTAGAGAAAACATGAGCTATGTTTACAGAAAAGTGTGTGAGAAACTATTTACAGAACTTAAAACACTGCACAACTGAAGAACTGCAAAATATAGGGCTACACATCATCAGGTCTTTGTCTGGTCAAACATGAAGAAACTCTTTTGAGCTGCACAAACATTCAACACAAATATGCTAATGAATCCTCATAAAACTGAAGTTACAGTTTAAAAAGTAGTTAATTACTTGCAGTGACCTATGTCCAATAAATTTGCCTGTTCCCAACAGTTTGTAATGATAAGTTATTCGAAACTGGATTTTTTCTATGGCCTTATTATATTATCATAAATGCTGCCAAACAATATTTTTTGTTGCAACTTCATTATGTTGCATGTATATATTCATCAATAAAAATTGTTCGAATAGCTGAACACCATAGACTCCAGATGGTTCCTCCTACATAGATACTACATTCCTCCTACATAGATACTGGGGAGATTCCATGTGCCATAGAATAGTCAAAATAAAGGCCTTTTACTGCAGTGAGAAGCCCTTATTCATTATACTGACTTTTAATTAGCAGGGTCCCTTTTAAAATTTTCTAATTTTTTCTGCTTTATTATGATCAATTAAATTAAATTCACTACAGAAAACTGCAGCTCTATTTCAGCAGATATCAAGAAGCAGTTTACATACTTTACTGTCATAATCCAACTTCACTCTTAGGAAGCATCTTGTGTTTCACCCCATGATCTGCAAAACAAATTGCTTTCAAATATTAAAGGTATCATCTACCTTTAACAGGCTGTGGAGACATCACATTAAATGTGTTATGGCAGCTTTAACCTGGATAGTTCCACTGTGTTGCCATGGAATGAAAGCTCTTTAGCAGTTGCTGTACATTAAATTCAGTTCTAAAGCACTTCTTCAAGTTTGGTTTCATTTGAAAGAGAGTTAAGGCTGCAGGATCCGAGGTTAATCCACAGTGAACACAAAAATTGAGTAAAAGGGATGATGTGGAAATCCTACTCTAAAGCACTCTCCAGTTCTGAATTAAAACACTAGTATGACCATTTTAATTTGTGACTTTCATCTAAACAAAGTAGTGTAGGTTTGTATTTAAAGAGAATATAGAAGAAAAACAGAATTTATGTTTTTTTAACAGAAAGATGTGTTATCTAGGCCTTAGGCTATTTTGGCACTGAGTATAATGGTAAGATATATACAAGACGAGAATAGTTAAGACTGACAATACCCAAACTAATAGATAAAGATTTATTTAAGACAGAAGATCATATATAGATGAGTGAGAATATTCATATTCAAAGTAGTTGAACTTAAGATTTTCTTTCAGGGCTCTTTTGAAGCAGCATTTTCAAAGATGGCTTTTTTTTCATTATGCTAAGGAATCTGTGAATGCTTTTGAAAAATATTTCCTGCTCTGTTTTCTTATTATTTCTTGCTTTGATTTTAATAGTTATGTCAGGTCACAGCTGGTATGGTTTCTTTTGAGCATAAGTACAGAATTACAGCAATAATGTTTCCATAATTGTTCATAGGGTGTATCTCATAATAGAATCATTTTACTTTCCACATGTATCAAGTCAGGATATTTAGTAAGAAAGGAGTTCATTCTGCTTTCATTAGGGAATATCCTATATAATCAAGCTGTGTCTCATGTGTGCACCATTGTAGGGTGAAAATTCCACTTAATCTCTCCATAAAGTTTTCATGTATATTTCCATGTGAGTTGTTATTAACTGTAGAAATATTTTATGAAAAAAATAATTAAAGAAATATTAGGTCTCCCATTGTGACCTTGACATTCTAAAAAAACCACACAAGTTCTTTCATTTGATTCAACACTTCTATGAAATACAGGCAGGTGCCCATTTGTCACATTATTAATGATGAATTGATAGGTCATTTTAATTCTTTGGCCTGTATCTTGTATCTTTTTATTTGAAATTAAGATAAAGTAACATAAAGTAACGGTATGTTATAGAAAATAACATTCTCCTTTGGTATGCTGCATTGAAGATTCTAAATATATTAATGAAGTGCCTGTTAAAAACAAATTACCTTTGTATACTATAACAGAATCACAGAATGTTTGGGGTTGGAAGGGACTTCCAGAGGTCATCTTGTTCAACTCCTTTGCTCAAGCTGGGCCATCCAGAGCAGGTTTTCGAGGAACATGTGAGAGACCAGAGGGATTGCTGGCCTGAAACATATCCCACACAATGTGTGAGGGGAAAGGCCAGGTCGGGCCTCACCCTGATGAGGTGAAGCCCTCTTCTGCACACCCCACACTGCCTGAATCCCAGCCTGGTAGTAGCTGCTACTCCACAATGTTCCACACCTGCCCCTGTAGCCCCAATCCAGCCCCAGAGTGGTCAAATATATGGAAGTCCCACCTGGGGGAAGGGCCCAGCAAAGCTAAAGAGCATTTAACCCAGGACATGAGGCAAGTATGTGTCTTGAGCCTACCTCCTCTTGGAATTTCTATCAGGTGAACACCACTGGGACCAGGCATCATAGCTATACTTGTTCTTTTCTATATATTTTCTCTTTCTTCTTCTCATTCCCTCTTCTCAGAGTTTTGAGTAACTTAAAACCAGATGGGCTTGGAGTTTTCTAAGTTGAATGGGCTAAGTTAGTACTTTGTGGAATGTTTTATGTTGACTGAATGCTGCTATTAACTTTTGCCAAAGTTCTCTAATTTTCTGAAGTTGCCAGTAAAGTTTTTTGTTGTTTTGACCTCTTGAGAATATCTTGTCGGTATTTCTCTAGTGCATCTAACTCAGAGTACATAAAAAACCTGTAAGCTCTTTTAAGAGCCTCGTCAAGTGAGTTTTTGGGTTCTTCCACATGTCTAGACAGCTTTTGAATTTCTCCAAGGATATGGGCAACTTGTAATTTTGCTTAGTTGCCTGAACATTAAACAAGTGTTTATGCCCAGATTGAACCTCTTGTGTTTCGTGTTTTGCCTATTGTCTCCTGTCCTGTCACTGGATACCACTGTCTCTGTATTCTTGTGGTGGGTCTGACTGGAATGGAGTTAGCTTCTGTCATAGCAGCCCCTATGGTGCTGTGCTTTGCATTTGTGGCTAAAACAGTGTTGATAACATACCAGTGTTTTTTCTGTTGCTGACTACTGCACAGCATCAAGACTTCAACCTCTCTCCAACCTCTCACTCCCACAAAGGCTGGGGAGAGCTAAGAGGCTGGGGGGAGACATAGATTGGTCGGTTTGGGTCAGCTGTCCTAAGTGGTATTCCACACCCTATATATAGCCATAATAGCTTATGACATAACCATAAAAGTTGACGGGAAAAGGATACAGAGACTTCTGCAGTTATGCTGTTTGTCTTCCCAAGAAACTGCTATTCATGTTGAAGCCTTTCTTTCCTAAGAAGTGACTAGACATCTCCATGTTGATGGAAATTAGTGAATAAAATTATTTTTTATATTTGCTTCCATGTGCAGTTTTTGCTTTTCCTTTTAAATTGTCTTCATCTCAATCCATGAGCTGTTCCATTTTACAGTCTCCCTCTGCCCTGTTAAGGAGGGGTAGCAAGAGAGCAGCTGCTTGAGGTTCTGCTAACCAGGCACCTACCACACTTTACATTGTCCCTTCTGACATTTGTATACATTGATGAGATCCCCAAGTCTTCTCTTCTTCAGGCTGAATTAAAGAAATTAAAACAGTATTTTTTTTGTGGTTTAAGACTAAAAAGACAAAACTTTCAGAAAGAATAGGCAAAGGCTCTGATGTCAAAGACTTCCTCCTTGAACAAAATGGAATTGACTTTCTCTTATGCAAGAGAATATGTTTTTGTTTACATATCATTATACACACAATGCTTCTGCACCTCCCCAAATACAACACCTGTGTGACAATATCTAGAACTACTGTGTATCACAGCAGGTTTTTTTCTAGCCCGTATTCAGGAAAGCTAGATTTCAAAAATTAAACCCTGAAAAATATTTGCTTTCTCGGTGCATTGAAATGGAAGTCTAGTCAGAAAAAGTTCTTTAAAGCAATCTTCAGGAAACACTGGCAGAGAACACATGGCTCCTGTACTTGCTTTAAGTGTGGAAAAAGCAGATTTAAATAAATAGACTGAACTGGACAAAGGGCATATTTCAGGAAAAGGTCTTGATTCCTGAGCTACTAATTTTATTTGTTTGCTTTCAGCTTCTATTTTAAGATGACTTAGGTTATATGCTGGGACTGTAAGCTAGAGTGATCAAAAGGAAGTAGGTTACCACTTAAAATAACTTCTTAATTTTTGACACCTGAAGTGAAATCAGAAAATTATAGCTCTGTCTAAATGTCAGGTGATTTTAGTAACTGCATACACCTGAACCTCACATTCAAAATAAAAAAATTCCTTGGAGGATGTAGTAGGCAAAAAATAAATTGTGAATACTGACAGGGATCAGATAATTGTGTGTGTAAATGTTCAAAATTGAACTTTTGATCTCTCAAGCAGAACCCTGCTTGCTAGCTGCAGTTGGTATAGGCTGGCTATATGTTTTGGGTAATGTGAACTAAAGAGAAATGTCCTGAATCTTCCAAATAACAAAAAATGAGACAATTATCAGTTAGAAGGCTGTTCATCTGCTCTGCACATACACTACTTAGACAGAGAAAACTCTGATCTTAAAGTTCCGGAAAGGAGGTGAAGACCTCTGTTGAAGAGGGGGTCTGGGAAGTGGGGGAAGATCTGTGAAATCAGGGAGATTTGTCTGGATATGTCCCAAAGCTTAACCAGTAATACCTGGGAGTGGTAACTGCAAGCAGCTGCACAGCAGAAACCAACATGATTTTCTGCCTGACTGAAAACAGTCTCTTCACTTGGGGAAGGCAGGCTAGATCAAGAGAATATATGTCTAGATTCCATCTAGAAAGGTGAACAGCCTAGTAGAATAGCCTAGTTTCAGAATTTACTCTCATAAATTCTGAAACTAATCTACTACTCATATCCACTACTGTCTTTTTGCTTTGTCCCACTTGTGACAAGGATTTAATTTTGTTTTAAAAAGAAAGGTTTAAAGAAAAAAAGGCTAAGCCACAGATAATGGATTTTCTTTAACAATAATGTCAAACGTAAACTTTACTATTTGATGTATGAGTGGCTCCTGCTTACATGTTCCTAAGACAGACACTCCTGTTGAACTGCTGGAGAGAAAAAACTTATTTTTGTAGTGAGTTTTAGGGACTAAACCTAACAAAGTGACTGTAAGGCTGACTCTTGGCTGGCATGGATACATATAGGGCTTTATGAAACCATTATAATTGTATCACTTTCCTATTCTGCAATAAATAATCTTATAGATTTAAGATAGAGGCATTCCTTTCTGATGAGGAATTGATGAGGCATTTTCCTTGTTACATCCAGTTGTTCAGAGGAATGATTAAAGTTTTTATGTTTAGGAAATAAATTTTTAGTAATTGTGCCCATCAACCTGTTACAGTTAAGCTTTCAAATTAAGATGTTCAGAAGATGCTGTTGATGACCTGGTGATACACAATACATTGCTAGACTATTCATTACAAACAACAATATGACAAGAAATGGGAAGACTTACTAGATACTTATATCTGTGAATACTGAATATTCCTATTTATTTATTTCTCTCCTTTTATTACTTCTCCAAAGTCATATTTTCAATTGATGGTTTTACCAAATTTGCTTCATGTAGTATTTTTGAGAAATTGTGCCTCTAATTTAGCAGATATCTGACACAGGAATATATAGCACAAATAGGGATTACTTTACCTCAGTCTTGGTACAGTTTTTGCAAGCATAAAATGTCTATTAATATCAAGCATATTAATCTTGCCAAAAAGATCTTGTACAAATTCTTAGGAGGGAAATTATAAAGGAAATACATGAAGACAAGTAGGGCTGGGAGGAAAGAGGCACTCTCTAAAACTGCTGACTAAAAGCACTTTGTGAGGGAAAGGACCGGAATTATGTTCTAAAACAAACAAAGAGAAAATATAGCAGAACGGTTCAAAGAAAAATGCTCTGAAAGAATTTACTGCCTTGTGGCTAGAGGTGACATTGAAAGTAACATGGACACAAGTTGATTAAGCTGCTGTCAACATATTTGGCCCCAGGAATCAGTTACTATTGATTTACAGCTTACAGTAAAGGAAAAATACAGAAACTTACAAAAAGAGCTGTATTCAGTAAATTCTATTAGCATATTCACTGCAAAGGATGAAAAAAACAAGTTGGAATTAATCTAAGGAAAAATTCACATCAAAGGACTCTGTTAGAGCCAAAAGTTCCCTTTGTGTTGCAAGCCCATGAGAAAAATGAAAGCATAACAGATTTTTTCCATTTTTTACATTCAGCGTCCTTAAACAGTAGACTTTTTACAACCAGTATTTAGTATATAAAATCAGCATGTTTCTAAAAATAAAACATGACTGTTTCATTCATAAAACATTCACAGTATGTTTATTTAGACATTCTGAAATGCAAAACACGACCCCTCTTCCCTGAATAAGTGACTGGCTTCTCAATTGTTTAGACCCAAATATGAATAGAAGCCAGTCAGACCTGCAGAACATGTTGTGCCTGTCACATGGGGAACTATAGCTGCCAAGAGTATTGTCAAAGGCTATCACAAAGAATCTTGCAAAAAAAGATACAGATAGTGTTACTGTAGAATTACAAACGGAAATACAGGAGCTGTTAGCAGTTATAGGTCATGTAAATGGGCTATCAACTGAAATGAAAGTATGGACAGCATAATTTATAACACCAAGACGATAAACTGATGCTTTAGTAAAATTTAATTAGGTAAACTCTATACACAATCACAGAATAATAAAAAAAAAGCCAGGTGTTCTTTTTCTACATTATATTATATGGAAAAACACTTTTACACTGTAAGTATGTGTTTAAACGTATCATCTACCCGCTTAAGCACATCATCTTTCATAGAGATGCAACCCTACCTGTAGTTCACATTTGTCTATTTAATACTTTTAACAGCCACAGCTAACACTACATTTTCTTTTATCCTATAGTTTTTGTTGGTTGGATGGTTGACCTGTAAACTATGTGATGAATCACTCCATAAGACCATTATTACTTTTTTCTTAATCAAAATAGACGTAATAAACAAAAACTGTTTTAATGTTGAATACATGTTGTGTTTCCTGAGTGCTTAATACAGTTTGTAATTTACAATTCTGCTATATTTTTTCCCAGTTCAGCACATGCAGAAGAAAGAAGGAAAACATGTAGTTGTCTGTTCTTTTTTTGAAAACCAAGAAATACTTGAAGCAGCTGGACCTGCTCAAATGAGGAGGCTTGGAACATTGGCCAGATATTCTTACACGTTTGAGACAGACAAACTCAAACTAGATACTGTGAGCTGTGAAAATTAATAAGGTGCTCAGGAGAATGGATAGTCTATCATGCAAAAGAAGAGTAAGAATACTCAGTTTGTGAAGCTAATAAATAATGTGTGAAAGAGGATATTTTAGCAACGCTGGGATAAATGAGGAACAATAAGGTTTTATTAAGCTTCAGGATAGTAGTGTGGCAGTACTGTCTTATAAGATAAATAGTCCTTCCTGAAGTTTATCAGTCTACCCTTCACCTAGTATGACATGTCAGATAAGAATAAACGGGTATCTCTGAGCAGGGGTAGTGAGCATATGAGATAATAAGGTGGTTCCAAGTATCAGAGTTGTAGTGACACTATCTTAGACCACACTGCTTTCTCAGTTACGAAAGCAGAACAACTTTGATAAACATAGCCTCATAGAGAAATGAAAGTGCTAGATATCTCAATCATTTTACTATACTCAGGAGGTTTAAGTAGTGTGAACCGAGATTTTAGGTAGCGTGAATCATGTGATCTCATCAACATATGCAATCCTACCCCACATAACCAGCTGTCTGAAGTAACAAGTTGCTTTAACAGATTTATTAAATAACATGGTTACAAGTTTAGCAACCTGCTGGTTTGTTCCTGCAGGCTTGGTTCTCGCTATTTGCTGGGAAGTTTTTACTTCAGAAACTTGCAACTGTAGGAATGATTTTTCTCTTTCTGCAAAGTCAGTGAATAGTTTCTGCTGAGCTTTGTAACTCTACAGGAATTTAACAGACCTTTCATCCACCATACAAGTTTTCTCTTTATGTGCAGGTGCTTTATTTTGGGGAATGTTAAAGTAACTAGATCTCGCTCGTGTTAGTAGAAAACAATTAACTGAATGAAACACAAGCATATAAGAAAGTCAGCTTAATACTAGAGGTAGTTTTTATTTTTACACAAGGTAGTTTTTATTTTTAAGTATTCTCACCTCTCTAAATAAGAATTGCCAAAAGGCAGGAAAACGGTCTCACGGAAGTATTTCTGAATCACAATATTTCACATTGCATCACCCTATTAAAAAACATGTTCACAGCTTGTGTGTGTTACCTCTGAAGGCACAATAGCACATACAACCCTAAATATAAAGAAGCCATAAGCATTTAGATACCTGAAGTGAAAACCAAAATAATTAACTTATCTACTGATAATAACCATATATCTTGTTCTCCATGAGTATTAACACATAGAATACCTTTTTTTTTTTTCTGCAAAAGCGAGCAAGGATATATTTCAAACAAAAAGGGAAAACAGACAATTACTGAAAATAAGAAATTACTTTCATGTTAGGGTAAAGGAGTCTTTAAATTTCCTTTTTAGTGTACACTAGAGACAGAGGCCATCTCCACTGAGATCTGAAAGGAATATGATTAAATATGTTTTTTTCTATGATTACAAGCAAAAAGAGAGGTAGATGCAGTTCTGCTCTTTGTTTCTACATAAAAATTAATATTCTTATAAAAAGTCACATCAATTCCTTGTTTTAAGAGAGAGGTATTTTATTCAAATAAAACACATTTTATTAAATCACAAATACTTATCAAAGATTGACTCTTTTTTTAGTAAGTGATGCAGAATGACTTCTTTGCTTTTTACCATATAGCTTTACCAGACCTAGCTTATCAAAGAAACAGTCTTGTTTCATATGACTGGTGTAGTTACCATTTTCTTATCAATTACCAATACTGTTTTCTGTAGATAAGTTTTTGGTTGTCAAAGCTGCTGATAAAAATTTTGAAACCTGTTTGGCTTAATAACTATCCTGGTAAAATGCTACTAGCAACATCTCTATTTCTTTGGCATGTTTTATAGACAGGTATTTCCTGAATTATTTTGGTTACTCTGCTCTTAAATGTTGTTTGTCATCAGAGACTGATGATTATATCTTTCAGGCACAACAATATTTAAAAGCAGAGCTTAAGCTTTGAGACTGGGTTTGTTCTAAGAGACATCACTAAAAGTGGGATTTTCTGCAAGTAGGATTTTCTGCAAGTGATGAGATTGTTTGTTTGGACAAGAAGTGTGAAACTAAGGGTATCCTACTACTTTCATCACATTAACCCTGATTTTTTTCATATAGATGGTGATATTCATTTTGAACTACTTGACACTCAAAACAAAATAAAGGGCCAGTTTACTATTCAAACCAGTGCAGTGTGTAAAATCAGCTTTAAATACATTAGAAAATACATCAAGCATACATAGCAGAGAGATTAATAAACAATGTAATCAGAATGTATGATATATTAAAATATTCAATTTCTTGTGAAAAGGCATAGATGAAAGTTCTGTAATGGACTCATTAGATATGCCACATCTTGGCAAATGGTATTTCAGTAGTGATAACAGCAGCACTGACTTTAACAATAAATTTATCATATAATATTTTGAATGTAAATTTACATAGTAGCTTGTACATTTATGTAGTAGCAGAGCATGTTATATTTTTTAATTAGTTTTTTATTGATATAACAAAGCTAAACTAAAGTCCAATGAAAGCCATTGGCATTGCTTTCAGAGATTTTTGGCAGCCCCTAAGTGAGATGTTAAAAGCAATCAAATGAGGAAAAGTATATTTAATGGAATGTTATGATTGTTTTAAGGAATACTGGTAACATAAGACATGAAATCATGGTAAAACAGAATCAGCAGGTAAGATAAAAGTGGAGAAAACTTTTGGAACAGGAGTTAACTCTGCAGAGCCAGCTTAAGTAATAAATGTGAGGGGGAATGCATAAATATGAAGAGGAATTTGGAAACACATGTGTTAAAAGTGTCAGGTTTTTTAATTTCTGGTGATCTATAACATGGTGAAGAAAGACTGCAGAAAATACTGTTATACTCCTGGATAATTAGGAAGGTAGAGAGATTTTCAAATAGCATTATTGATTATTGTGTGGTTTTTTCATTGTACCTATGTCAAGGCTGGGGCAAGTAAAAGCAGGAAAGGAAACACAATTCTAGAGTTTGAACCTGAGAACTAAACAAAACATTTCTTTCACGCCACAATAGGATGGTATCCCTGGTTATTGCTCACTGCAGTTTAGACTTGCCCATAGTGTGTCATTATAGTACCCATATATGAAAGTCTGTCCTTCTACTTATTGGTGTCAGGAAATAGCTCAGTATTTGTGAAGCAGTCAAGTACTTAGCATAAGAATGAAACAATTCTGTCCACCATCAAAGATAATCACTGAATGATTAGTGGACTTTGTTAACTATATTATAATAAAAGAAAATTATGAAATATATATTTTGTAACAAGTTGAATACATAATATGTATATAATTTCAGGAAGTACTATATTAAAGAAAAAACCAAACATCTATGTGATGAATTTTCTTGGTGGATTTGTGTAATAAAACTTTAAATGGCTTTGTCCTTGAAGAGACCTGACTCAGCAACAGTCTCCTGTATGCCACTGTTTGTATCTACAGACCTAATCAGAACTTACATGTTTAATATGATATCATAGTGGCATGTTACTTACAATGTGGTGCAACCAGTTGTATCAATATTTGCCTAGGTATCTACTACCCAGCCTGCAGAAAAGTATAGATGTTGATTTTTTTTTGATGCCTCTCAATTTTAAGAGATGTTGATCATTTCCCCTTCAAATTAAAAAAAAAAATCTAGTTCAAACAAAATGATGTACAACGTGCACAGTTTATTGTATGTGTGGTAATTCTGATAGATCAAGACACTTCAGGATAAAACTCATGGAGTCCATCTTGACATCTTAGAAATTCAGTGACATAAAACTTGTTGGTGAGCTAATGAACTTGCTGGTTCATTATATTGTTTGTTTCTCCTATATGTGGTAATTTTATTTTTACATTTAACATTTTTTATAAACTGTAGTAGATCTACATGAGAAAAGAGGTTTCAATTGAAGCATTGTTCTATTCAATCAGTTAATCCTAATGTTCCAAGGACCTCCACGTAAAATTAACATACGTCCTCCATTGATACAATGGTAGACAGCAAAAATCCCTAAACGTATAACTTTCACATTCATTTCATAGAACTGTAATGATGAAGAATTTACTTCAGATAATCCTTATGCTTGTGATAGTACTTTCTCCACAGTTTTGATATTTTCTAAAGATCTATCCAAAAATATTTGAAAACAAAGCAAAATAAAGAGCCTTCAAATCTTTTGTCTTTGGTATTTCTTAGCCCATATAGATGTTTGTTGCTTTTCTTTCCAAAGCTATTCATTACTCTTCAGTTCAGGTCCTAGCTGTGTTGATAATCTATTTTAAGCTAAAGTTCTGAATTATTATTTAACTATAGTGAAAAAAAAAAAGACATTTTAGAAATAATTAAGGAAAGTAACAGTATGCTCTCCCTGTAGAGCATATACGTGGCTCACATTAATTAATTTAAAAAAGCTAGTATTATACCTCTCTCCTGATGTATTGACAGGACAGAAAACAAAGAGCTACAGTTACACCACATTTGTATGGAATGGTAATTGTTTAGGTGACAGCCATACTCATTTGTTTTCAACGCATCATGAGAGATATCTTTTCACTTAGCAAAGCAAGCAATAACCTCAAATGCTTCTTGGTTGAAGTTATATATTATGGTTTATATTTTTATATTTACTTATCTGGAAAATATAAGCAAAACATTTTATAAATCTCAGGAAAAATCCTAGTTTATGGAACATAAATGTTCTGTGAAAGACTATAAGAGGAATAAAAACTGGGGACGAAATCACATTCCTTCTGTTCAAACTAAATAAACAGATTATTAGCAAAATACGGAGAAGCTGGAAAAAACAACCTACGTAGTTCATATATAACCTTCTCTTCCGCTATAGCTCTTGTTAAGATTACATAACCTACCAGCAAGATCAATTCATAAATGAAGGTTTGAAAGTAACCTTATTAGTCTTGGGTTTGAACTATGTGTTTTTGCTGTCCACTGCCTATCTTGGGAAACTGCTTGTCCCATAAATGTCCACTTCTGAAGGGGAATAGAAAAAATGATAGCATCACTCCCAGAATTTACTATTGAAGGTTAGTTTGCAAGTGTTCAAAATAGATATACAAGTGAAATGCCAGAATAGTTACAATAAGGAAAGTGACGTATAACGTACACAGCACAATGGACTAAGAAATCTGTGTGTGTGTATATATAGAATGACCCCAGTTCCACTTTTTCAGTGGGCTTTTCCTACTGGAGCATATTTTTCTCCTCCCACATCCCTTTGCAAGGGAAACTGGTCTCCTGCAGTGACTGAGATGAAAACCAAAGTTTATAATCTGATGGAGAAGTAGAGCAATTTTTAACTTGTAGATCATCCATAAGTTATACTTTGTTGTAAGTGACTCTTTCCACTGGTAGTAAATGCAATTTAGTCTATCTAGAGCTTTTATTTTTCTGGAAACTTGTATTAAATATTAAACTAATACAGCCATATAGCAACTGTAAATGTTTACACCTACCATAGTAATTCAAACATCTTATTCTTTCCAGCTGAATAAAATCTTAATTCTAAAGACTGCTGTAATGAATCATGATATATTTGCATTTCAAAACAACAATAATGACAGCAGTGAAAAATATTTCACAATTCACTTTTTTTGTAAAATCAGATATGGCTTTAATCTTTATTATAATGTCACCTGCTGCTGCCAATATGCTTAAACATCTTTCCCAGTTTTCCCATATCCTCAAAAAATTGTTATTCTTATGCATATCACCTGTAAAAATAATTCCCAGCTTCACAGGGATGTGACATCCTGTGCAAAGCAGAAGGCATTTTCTTAGCCAGTTTACTAAAGAAAAGTCTTTTATTTAAGCTGACTATCTGTTTTTAATAACTTTCTGAACCAGTTGTTCAATTTCAACTAATACCAAATAAAATTAAAATAAAAACTGCAAGAAAATGACAACTTACATATAAAGACCCAAGTTAGGCATTCCCTGAAAGGGAGAGGACAGAAAACTGTTTGCATACTTCTTTTAGTATCAGCTGTCTATCCAAAGGCACACACATTCATATTGTCTGATTAGCTTGAATTTGGCTGCAGATTAGCACAGATGTGGCTGTTTCTTGCCTAGGATGAATATTGCTGAAATATGGAAAGACTTGGGGAAGGGGAGGAAAGAGGTTTTGACAGAATAGCTGGCTAGGTGATAAAATACATGAAGTCATAGGTTTAGCTTTCACCATTCAAAAATAGCCTGGTTTTCTTTTCTGTTTTATTTTCACCATTTTAAGTTGTAGTACAATAAAGGAAAGAGTCACATAAAGGAATTCCTTTGTTTAAACGGTTTTTATTCTGAAAACAGATGAACAAAAAACCCTTTTGAACATAACATGTAGTTTGTAACTACAGGAGAAAAACACATAAAAAGTTCAATGATCAAATGCGACACTATTGAAAGAGATGCAGGGATCAAGCTCCTCACATTCCTAGGTTCAGTAAAATTATTGCCAGGTTTGCTAGGAATAGATGATTATTCTTTTAGCCAGAACACTCTGAAACAGCAGCACAGTGTCATACAGCTCGTATTCCTCTTCTCTGTGTTAACCAGGATAGATCATGCTTGTACAGATTTATCACAGTCCCAAACAGACAACATACCTTATAACTCATCATCAGGGTATGCAAACATAGGCCCAAGAGTTCTGTCAACCCACCCACAGGATATCTGCCAGAGCTGGCTAACATCTGACCTACTGAGATGGCACATAGGTACAACTGACTCCAGATGAACATGTACACCTACCCTGTGTGGAGGCAGCTATAGTGACAATTGCTGTGACTTACAAAAATTTCTAGTTGTGAAAAATTATTAAACAAACCAATGCCAGTTTGATTGGCAAGTTATATTCTTTTAGGAATACAGATCCTGTTAATCTCCATAGTTTATCCAGAATAAGCTCAAACTGAATGGTAATTGAAAATTTATCCATGAAGTTGGCATAAAATAGTTGATACTTAGTTTGTGAACCCAAATGAAATGCATGAGTTTGTTGCTGAAATGTTCAGCTTAGCCCTGTGAGAAAAAATGTTGCTTTTGAGTGTACACATTTTATTTTGATATACCTTATAGAGTTCAATCTCTTAGAAGCCAAAGAAGTTAGGTAGAGATTATATGACCCATTTATTCCCCTCAACTCTCAATCAAAGAAATCTACCTAAATTTTACTTTAGGCATCGCAGTGTGTTTTTTAAGGTCTATTTGTTTTCCATATCCCTCATCTTATATTGCATATACATAAATGAACAGACATCCTTAGAACTGTTATGAGTTCACATATGGTCGCAATTTCTAAAAGAAATTTTCTTTCTGAAATATCTTTTCATCTAAAGCTAATAAATGTTCTCTAGCCATTGTGTAATTTTAACCCATTAGAAAACTCTGTTGAGACAGAGGAATGTACTTTCTGCTTTCAATCCTTACTTAAAGCAATTAGCCCTAAATAGAAGCAACTGAAATGTCTTGAACTTTGCCTCCTTTCAGCAGTGAGAAGATTCATTTTAGAGCAATTAATTGTTCTTATCATATCTCAAAGGCTGAAAAGTTTTCACCATACTTTAAAGAAATAGTTTTCAAAGAAGTACAATATCTCTTTTTATTTTGCCCCCTGCAGAATTATGCAAGGTAAACAGTTGTTTACAAAATAAAGTATTTTCAATTATTAAAAAAAGACAAGAGGTATCAAGTACTTAGAAAATCCTTTCTTACTGCTCAGTTAGATCAACTGTAAAAATAGCTACCAATTTCATAAGATGGGAAATAATTTAGACGAAGATGGATGTAGGATGGTAAAGGAATAGACTGAAGATTCAGCCACCATAGATATAAATCACTAGATTAATTTCGGAATTTTTACATGGTCTCTTGCATCTAATAAGAAATCTGGTAGATAGAATTAAATCCTAATATATAGTTAAACAAATTTCTGATAAAATAAAGCCCAATTACAAACTATCCTCATTTCATACTTCTATGTTAACCATTAAGTTAATGAAGGCACAGCATTGTGCTTCTCATGATTTATATGATGAAAACATTAATCTGGACCGCAACTAGTATTTACACAAACACAGCCCTATTTGCCAGTGTAATCAGTTGCCTAGTGGATTATGGAACAAGCCTTATTTGTATTGTGGGGCACTTATTCATCTTTAACATGTAACTGGAAGTTGCATTTGCTTTTCAACTCTGCCAAATAATGAAAATTCTTTGTACCAAATAGCTTATTTGGATTTATTTAGCAAGAAAGATTTCTTTTAGTCTTAAAATACACCTCAATTGCAAGTATATGAATTTAACTAGGACTCAAGGAAACACAGAATAACAACCAGGGATGGTTGTTTGTACATCCAACCCAGGGATGACTTGGACATAGAAAAATACAGGACACTGTGGATTCAGAGATGCAGGTCAACCAAAAGGATTTTCTCTGCTCATCCATACTTACTGATATCTTAGTACTAATATGCAAAGCAGATGGACCTCTTTGGTAGTTTTATATTTGTGAAATGCAACATTGTATCACTTAAGGAGTTCTGATACTTGCTGAGGTGAATTTTAAGGATTTTTTTAAAAGAAAACTGTCCACCATAATAATGTAAGAGTCAGTGAGGCCAGGATCAGATACACTGCTTAAAGGAACTAATTAATTAAACAAGGTTGAATAGAACAGCATGAAACAGAAGAAACTTAAAGTACCGTTTTTTCCTCCCTGTTTCTGCACCACGGTGACTAACGCTTATTAAGTCCCCACAGTGAGATGCTGAGAGGTTTTTCTCAAGATCTCGTGCTGTTTTAAAAGGAAACAATAGTTTGTGGTAAAGTCAACTCATGCTGAGCTACATTAACTGCACCGTGTTATCAGCTGATAATGGTGCTATTAACACATTACCCACTGTGTATATTTGCGAATAAGGATATTTCCTTTTTAATGGAATTGAGCCATTTTCTTTGAAATGGCAAGTATTAGGAATTTTGACACCATTTTGGAGAGGTGGAGAATACAGCCCCACTTACTGGGTGGAATTTTTTTTTTTTTATATTCACCCTTTAAACTTCAGGATATATGTTTACTTTTACTTCACTGTCTTGCTTTGAGATTTCATTGAGATATTAAAAGGGCATAATCCTTACAATGAAAGAAAAATATAGAAATATGTTATGTTGGAGAATACTCACACTATAAATTCTGAACATTCCAAAAGGTCACTCACTAATACAACGGTAAATAATGATTCTTACATTGCATTATTGAAAGGCTGTTGCTTAAGTATAGCAATTGTTTTTTCCCTAGTTTGGTTGGCCAAACTCTGGAGTGTAGTAAAAGGTCCAGTTTCTTGCTCATTAGAGGAGAGTTGGAGGTAAACACATTTCCCGTAAATTCACCATAATCAGTTAGCCTACCCAGACACACATTTGTTACACATGACCAAATAAAACAAAATGTACTCTTCCTAAAAACAGTAAGTCAAAACATGTTGCTGTGATTTTCATGCTTATTTGCTTCCTTCTGAATCTAAGTCCATGACATGAATAATCATTATATAAATACATGGAAGCAAATGACAGCACAATTATCTCATTAAAAATGAATGTTATTTGTGCTTTCCCATGTAAGGAAAAGTACATACTGCTCAATTTGGAAACACTGGCAAAAACAAAGCAATTTCATCTTTGTAATGATTCTTACTTCTTTCATCTATGATGATTTCATGAACTTGCAATAGGAGGCAAATTAAAGTATTTTTTAAATTTTGACAAGTAAAAAATCCAAGGACTACTATTCCAGACTAGGAAACCCTGCAAGAAAACTATTTCTTCTATATTTCATAAGGTAATGAAATTTTAGCTCTCTGTCTACTAACAGCTCCATAATTTTTTTCTTGAAAATATTTCCAGCTGAAAGTAATTAAATAATTAAATAGTCTTAATGAAATAGACAAAGGTGAGAAAATAGATAAAGGTGAGAAAATAGACAAAGGTGCATCTTGCTGGTAGCTGTAAATTTTCAGGTTAATCAAAAGGTTGCAGTCTTTTAATCTTGTTATGCAAAGAGGGTAGTGACTCAAAATCAAACAATACAAGTTGATATAAAGCAGTATTATGTAACTTATGTCATATCACAGAAGTTCTTCATATTTCAGTAACATAAACCCGTAACCATAAACCCAAAATATCTCAAATATGTAGCTTAATAATTATCTTCTAAAGGTTTTGTGAATTAGCAATAACTGATATTAAGAAAATATTGGATTATCTTTCTAGTTCTCTTATGCATATTCTTCAAGCTCTTGGGTTCCTTCTTTATCCTCTCTGACTAAGCTCCCAATTTGTATCATGGATGTAATAAATTTTTCATCTATCAGACCCACCTGTATTTATATTTATTTTTTTTAATTCAGGCTTCCTCTTTCTCTATACTTGGATAGTTACAATTACAGTGCAACTCATCTCTACACAAGCTTCTAAATGCTTCTACGAGGAAAGTAATTCATGAGAGAATATAATTTCCAATGCAGACAGTTATATCTAGAGATCTTAAATTTACCTGGGAGCCCTAAATCTCCTTGGATCTCCTGGACAGCTGAAATGGAGATACGAAAACTGCCTTTATACATTCAAGAAAACTTTAGCTGAAGTCTTTTTGTTTCCTTTTCCCAAACCAAAGTGGGCTAGAACTTAACTGTTTCTTTGGGTTTTTTTCCCCCCAGATTATATAATATGAATGCAAGACAAGACCATCTTTATTTTATGTATTTGGTTTTTGTTGGGTTTTTTTTTCTGAAAAGCTCTGCTGCAGACTATATAGTTCAGCCAATGCTTTGTGTTAAATACAAACATTGCATGAGAGGAAATTCAGCATTGTGAGTAAAGCTCTGTGCAGTTTTATAGCCCTTTTCTAGCATATAGCCCTTAAACTATCTGGGTCTTTACATTTTTTCATTCCATGTAGTGAAGTAGTCTCACCCAAATTCCACTGCTAAGTATGAGAAGATGTTTAGATAACAATTCGTAACGACTGTAATATATAAATATTTAAATATATAAATATTTAAATATGTATACACATTTTATGTATGTATGTATGCATATATATGTGTGTGTGTATATACATATATGTATATATGTATATGATGTATACTAAAAGTAGACCAAACACTACAAGGGAGTTCCAGTTTCTATAGCTTATATTTATTTGTTGCATAAGACATAATGTTTCTACTGCTTTCATTGACATTGCCATAATATACACTGTAAGAGTTTTGAGCAGCAAAGTAACAATCCAGCAACTATTTCAGAGTAAGCTAATGACATCCCTTTCAGATGTCCACCCGTTTAAGGTCTTGGAAAAGGTGTTACCTTTTCTCTTTTGCCAAATGGACTTTAAATAGCATCTTCAGACACTGCTATGACCATTCTTAGAGCTCATAGACACTGAATACTATATGAAATTATCTTTCAGTAAACTATAAAAGTTGGGTAGAAAATTCAGAGTTAGGAAAATAGCCCAAAATGAGAGATTATGAAGGCTGACAGTACAAAAAACCATCTGATGACATCAATCAAAAATAGTCAAAAGCGGTGCTTTCACTACATAGACATGACTTCACAACTTACCTTTGCTTATTCATGCATTTTGGTGATCTGGAAAAAATGTCATTTTTCATGGTAATGAATAAATGAAAGCCAAAGTATCACAAGTGCAGTGCTGGGGGTTTTCTGTATATCTCTTACCCTATGTAGTTTCTTCTTGAAATGCTTCGTATAAAAATCAATTGCCCACCCAGGAAAAGTAGGAGTTACAGAAAGTTTTTAGTTGCCATCCCTCTTTGCTTTAGAGTTTTCCTCTCCCTATTTTCTCCACTCAAATCTGACAGGGAACTGAAATGATAAGACAGTGTTTTGTACAAAATTATGCAATCACATTTTTAATAGGTAGACTGAAAATTCTTTTGTTATAAAATATTTATTTCTAAATACTTTATTTGCAATAAAGCAAAGAACAGGAAAGATGTATTTAGTTTGCAATTGAAACAATATAATATTGTTTTCTAAATCTATGATGTTAGTTAATTTCACTACTACATTTCCTTATTAATTTATGCACTTCATTAAGTTTAACTTGCATCTACAGAAAAAATGATCTTACAGTTTGATTTGCAGCAGGGGGAGATGTACTCATAATGAATATCTTAGTTGTGCTTTCCCCACATATTTTTAGCCAGGAAAACTGTATTTCTAGAGGAGTGTCCTCTAAGTGAAAAAAAAAAAAAAATTCTCTTTGCATTTCTATTTAAATAAAAAAGCAGTGAAATGATGAAAAATTATTATGTGTTTTAAATTTTAAGTATTTAATAAGCTTATTTCTAAATACAAGTTCTGCAATTTTAAAGCTGTTCCGAAATGAAAACTAAATGTAAGGTTTTTTGAGTGCATACCTATCTTGGGGATTGAGGACTGTTGGAAGAAATGGGATCCACCTGAGTAAGACGGTAAGTGACTAAGTAGAGGGACTAAGAATTCCTTTTATCAGCTAAGGAAAAACAACAACCAGTATGCAACTGATAAAGTCAAAGTATGTACCTAAACGGAGATTGCTATAGATTAAAATTGTCATTTCAGCTGAGTTTCTTTCTTAATATACGTTTTTCTTAAAATCACCTGAAAATTTAAAGCTAAGGATTAGCTATGTCTGTGTATTTATTTCAGTATGACTCCTAACAATAAGACCATGAGGGTGAAGTGTGTCATGCAGTAACAAATGATATAATTACTTTAATTACATTGTGAATCGTTAAATGTACCTTTGTTTTGCTAAAGCTTTGATAAGTACATAATCAAGGTAACAGTAGTTTGGTCAAGCAATGTGTGTAGTAATAGGAGAAATCTGGCAAAATGAGCATTGTTTCAAGATTTAGAAACCATGGCAATTAATTCTCGTATGAGAGTTTCTCTAGAAGAATTGTGAAAGATACCACTTATAAAGATGAAAAGTGTAAGCACTGGCAAAGCTAATATGCAGTCTCTAAATCATGATCTTCTCTGTAGTTAAAGGGAAAAAAAAATAGACAGTAGTTTAGGACATGACTTTGTTTTAAATGAATACTCGAGTTCTTAGCATTAGACATGAAAAAATCAATAATGCGACAGTAGAAGAAAGAGTTTGGTTTAGGTGAGTCAGGTGGAACTAGGTTTATTTAAAAGTCTGAGACATTATTACTGTATTACTAGTGTAAATAGGTTTTGTCACTATCAAAGACAATTGTTGAAAAGCAGTCTTATGTCCACAAGTGTTACCCCTGAAAACCTCTGAACAACTGGTGCTTGAATGAAATAGGAGTCTGGTAATTCTAGGAAAATTCTAGGCAGAAAGAGAAAATGCTCTATAAGTGGAAAAAAAAAAAAATTAGTTTAATTTTAATAGTGTGAACAAAATGCAAATTACTGTTAATTCATTTACAGTGGTACACACACTCACAGTCCAAATTTTCTAATTAGTACAAAAGAAACCTCATTAGCAAAGCTACATTTAGCAGCTGTTATATGTTAAAAAACCAAACCAAAACAAAGCAAAAAACACCAAACCCTTACGAAAACTAAATCTGTTTCTCATTTGCTGGGTTCAGAGACACTGACCAGGGTCAGATATGGCCCAGTGACTGCTCCAGGTTGTTGGTGCCGAGGTAGTGATGAGGTCAGGACCAGACTTCAGCCCATAGCTCAAGGTCCCTGTCTGGATAAATGAGATAAGTAGTCCAGTCATGCAGTAAATGGCCCAGGGTTATTCTCAAATAAAAGCAGTTCCCACAGAGGGACCACCCAGAGTCTCTCTGCTGGTTGTCTGGGAGCCTCCACTGACTCCTCTGCTAGATGGTTCTTTCAAAGACACCACTGCACCATCTCTAAGCTGGCCATGAGCCTCAGCAGCCAAATGCACCAGAGGGATGTTTTCCTGGGCTAGTCCCAATATTCTGAGAGACCCCAAGCCAATTCTTTTAGCATGGGTCATTCTGGAGGTGTCATGATGAGTTGTTGGCATTCTCTCAGCATCTGGGGAATGGGATGTTAATTAGGGGGTTGTCTTCCTCCTCTTTGTCAGGAAAAACACATTTTTGAAAGTGATAGTTTTTGTCCTTGCTATAAGGTCTACTTGGGACCATTTTTGTATGTTTTCTAACAGATTTTATCCTTTGTTCTTTCTTTACTCTCCTGTAACTCTGTGTTACCAATGACTTTGCCAGAAATGGCGTCCTGTGTATGTGTTGGATACACTTGCTTCTGTCTCTTACCACTAGAATCTGTTTTGCTCAGCTTCTAAGTTTGTACTAGCAGTAATGTCCACAGAGGAGCTGTTGATATCCTTAATAAGTCCAATATGGTATTCAGTGTCCATATTCTGAAGGCCTCTGCTGTCACCCCAGTCCTGTACTCTAAGATGCTTCATGGTTATTATAGGGCCATGGATCACACATTCTCCCCAGAATAACTAACTGATGTTCTTATCTATGTAGAATTTTTTAACAAGTTATAACACAGACTAATGTAAAGCCAAACTAAACAAAAATGAATTAATAGCCACTTAGTCATTAGATAATTGCTCTTTCAGCTTAACTGATTAAAGCAAACTCCAGGCAAGTCAAGATTGAGTCCAGAAAAGGCAAGCCTCACAGCCCAGCCTGAGGCTTTGCAAAGTTAGTAAAAACTCTTATTACCAATGGCAATACTGAGTTTGCATGCTATAGCTATTTTTTAACTAAAAAGATACATTTAAAAGTTAGCAGTCTTGCTCATACTTTCAAAGTTTAGATAGAATCATCTAACCTGTCATTTATCTCCAGGGAAGTTGGTGTCAAGGTAATAGCTTTCATACTAATGGTTTTCTAGGACATTTCTTAGTACCACGACATCACCTAAACTGAGAACCTATAAATGTGAATGTAACAAACAGTAAGCAGCACATGTTGACTATGTTCTTTTTTTGAAGTGGTTGTTGTTGTTGAAAACAGGACTAAAATGGAAAAAGATAAATGAATTATTAATTTTGTTAAATAAAGATTAATCATGCAATAATATGTCTATCATATATTGGAAATAGGGAAATTCCACTTGTCTTGAAGTATTTGTGCTATATCTAGGACTCATATTAATCATTAACAATGTTTATCATTGATACTATCCATGATGGATATTTGTCTGATCTTTTTAATTTTCAATATTTGCTTCTAATAAATATGACACTGACTCATAAAGGCTTCATAAAGCCTTTCTCTGTATTTGTAATTCTGTTTAGGACCTATTGTTTCACTGTACTGAAACAATGATGGTAAATGTTTAAAGCCAGTTATTGGATCCAAACCTACCTAAAAACAAGAGGGTACTCATTTCTATAGGCAACACTGTAAAAATAATTCATTCTGACATCAGTATATTCCTCTTTATAATTCACATGCATATGAAAACAAGTAAAAAGCAGTCATTCTTTATAGATCATGTTGAATAATAGAACTTGCATTAACAATCGTGTGTGAATTCAAAAGTTTTGAGCTTCAGAAGGTGATGGATAAGAGAAAGTGTTTAAATATGCATAGAACATTTAGAGCTCAGAAATCTGTGATCCAGTGAGACTAAGAAAGTGTCCAGGAGAAGTATTGCTACATATTTTCATAGCCTTGTGCTTCACTGTGTATGCTTTTGACTATTATCAGGGAAAAGTTGAATTACATGTACCTTTGAGGTAAACTGGTATAGCCATCCTATTTGTCTATATTACTTGCCCCAAAGGTATGCCTCATTTATAATCATATCTAGTTATTTGCCTGAAATCAGACAACACAGGACTAAAGGAACTCTAAAAAACATCATAAACTCCTTCCAATTCCTTATTGAGTGAAATTTAACATTTGGCTTTTGAAAACTAGATCAACACATTTTAAATTTAGATAAAATATCATTTAAATTCCTATAATTTTCTAAATTAGAACCACTACTGATATACTAATCATCCTGTCTTTGTGGGCCATCTGAAATTTTCTTCAGATGGAAGACTCCAGATAGGAGATTGAAGAGAATCTACAGATGGTGCAATGTGTCCTCCAGAAATAAGATCTATTCCAAGAATTTCACAAGCAGCTGTTGCCCTCATCCATCCAAAATAATTTTTTTTTGACTGGGAAAGGACATGATATGAAAAAATCTGATACAAGACAAATATTGTAGCACAAATGGAAAGTGACAGTAACAGGGAAAGTTCACAAATGGGAAAAAGAAAGTATACAAAACCACAAAAAAACCACTGATCAAAGAAAAAGAACAAAAAAAAGGACAACCAAGAAGTTGTCATATTAAGGTCAAAGCTGTCACAGTGATAAGGTCATTCGTAGACTAGGATGAAGGGGGATAAAATGAACTTAAGACATTAGAAATAGTAAACAGAGTGAAGAATTAGTGCTAGAGTGGCATGGGTACACAAAGGAGGAAAGGCTGTTTGCTAAAGAGGAAGATAATGAGAGAATTTAGTCAAAATATTTTAGGACCATTTAGGAATATTTAGGCCATTGGGAACAAGAGCGGAGGATAGAATTAACGAACAAGGAGAAGGGAACTCATTGGGATGGACAGAATGAGGCAAGGCATTGTGGTGGTGGTCCTGCAGAGTTGCACTGCTGAAAAATATTTAGTCCAAATTGATTACTAATATTCAATGAGAAAAATCATGTATGATCTGGGTGTTAAATCCTGTTACTGGGCAAATCAAGTTTAAGAACTTCAGAAGGGCTATTTTAGTATAATTGTTGAATGTTATAGGAACTGAACTAGATTATTTTTTTGCATGTCTGAGGAAATAACATGAAGAAATTAAGGCAAATATGAATATCATAACATTCATAGAGATTTTATTAAATGTGGTGGCTCTTCAGATGCATAACTTCTCTGTTTTGCCTCATTGTGTATCACATTAAGGAAGCGATGGCTGGAATTTATTTTGTAAATAGATAGGTAGTAATGGTCAATAAATTCCTTTCACTGCTTGACTTTGTATATGCATCTGTGTCATCATTCATATATATGAATGTTTTACAAACATATATATGCTAGTTTTACAAGCAAATGATGGCAGATTCCAGAAGTTGTTCTTTTGTCTTTTTCCTTTGCTTTTTTTCCAGCTGCCTTTCAAACGAGTAGTTTCAAAAGTTAAGTGATTATGTTCCAAGATAGTAGGATAGAAGGGAAACAACCATCCAAAAGCATTGACTAATTTTCAAGACGGTACCCCTGGCAGTATCCACCCATCACAGTGTAATATTAGCTTAAACAAGTACCTTACAAATAACTTCCTTAATGGGACTGCACTACTGCAAGTACTGAATTACTGTAGCTACACTATGTGACTCTTTTGTACAGCACCCTGAAAATTTTATATCACCTGATAATTTCAATTATATTCATTTTCTACTCAATGAAAATCTGTTTAATCAAATAACAGTAAACATCTCATGTAGCAAAAATGCCCAAGAATTCCATGCTCATGAAGGATAAATGCATTTTCTGGTAATTCATGTCGCATATCTTATCCAAAAAATGGAATGTATGCACAATTTTAAGAAATGGGAATCCAGCTGTGCTAGGTTCACATTTAAATTCTAGATCTATCAAGTCCTTTTTACAATGATGTTAATCTGTCAACTGTATTTCTGTTTATTTCTGCAATATGGTTTAAACATGAGTAGTTTTACATGCCTATATGCCTATGTTAAAACTTCTCTGTTTTAAGGGAAAACCAAAATCTATTTCTGGAACTATTTCTTTTATTTAATATTTTCTCAGTGTGTGTTTTCCTCTTCTTCATGTTTCTTCATTTAATTTAATGAAAGTATTTAAAACACAATTATATAGAATATTCACTGAGATTTCCATCCTAATAATGAAAATAATAAAACTCTCTTTTTCTTCCCCTCTTGAGGAAAGGTGACTGGTGCTCAACTCCCATTCTCAAACTGAGATCCTTCAAATTTTATTTGCCACCTACTCCCCATTGAGTGAAAAGATTTCTCTCTGATAGCAGTACAAACTATATTTTTTGGATCTTTTCTTTTTTCCCTCCATTTTTTGACCTTCTCATTCCTCACTTCATACAGCTCTACTAAGGACCATGTATTTGTTATTGTTTAAGACAGAAAGCAGCATTCAGAGTTGCCTGGCAGCAAGTTTGTAAAATTCCCAGTAATTAGGTCATGGGAATTTGGAGACAGAAGAAATAGATCTTTGCAGCCTGGAGGGAAATCTGCTACAGCCTGATTGATTCCAAAGTTTTGGCATGGAAAACTTGTCATTTAATGATTAGTTTCCAAACCTCTCTTATGTCAAATAGTGTTGTTTGTTCATAAAACATGCTACAATGGTCTCTCCCCAAGGCTCAGTAGAACAAACTATGTGACAGCAGAAAGTTGCTGGGACTATCAGTAATTGCAGTCAATATGATTTAACTGGCAACACGATTTAGAAATGCTTTGCCTAACTACACTTGTCCTGTGCTTGTAAGTGGAGTGGAAGGCCTCTAACCAATATGTATATGTGTATACACACAATGTATATATGTATACTTAAACATTATTTATGGTGTATTATATACACTATAAAAGTTGAGATATCTGTTTGAAATATAGAATAGATCTGGAAGTCGTACATATGTATTTTATAAATTTATATATTAATGTAATCTTAGTGATCTTCCCAGCTAAAGAAGTTTCAATATTACAAACTTCAGAAAAACAAAAATAACTCGAAAAATATTTCAAAGGATTACCTGGGCACAAATTGATGACTTGAATAAGTCATCACTGAATGCTTCTTTCAGATTGCTGTACATCACTACATAAAAATAGGATATCATGTAGTAAAATAAAAGCAACAAAAAGAATATTTTCACTGCTGGTATATTCTAACGAAGAGCATTTTCAAATCATTCAAAATATCATTAGACTTACAAATTTATCAACATTAATTCAAGAACAAAGTTTAAAGATTTAACTATGCTGAAAGTTCATTTGTATAATTTGTTTCTTTCAAATTTACACGGTAGAAAGTTTTCAAAAATTCCTACACATTGTTAGGTTTCATATTAATTAGCAGTAGTGTGAGGCAAGGATTCCTGAGAGTACAAGTACAGAACAGGCTGTGAAAATACAGTGATAGTATGATAACCAAGGCCGAGTGAACTTGGGTGCCACAAGTGTGAATATGAAATAATTTCTACAGTGCAATAAACTGGATACTAGGTAATTCTGACCTTACAAGCTGATCTCAGATCACTCTGTTACTTCCACAGCAAGAGATTGAGGTCTGAAACAATATCTTCCTGCATTAAGAATATGAATGATGATGTTAAAAGATTACAAATATAATTTATGCATGTGCCAAAATAAAAAAAATATTATTAGGAGCTGGAGAACCTGGTTTAAGGTGCTAGGAAACCAAGTAGAAAACAAGGTAGGAAAAAGCTGTGGCATTAGTACACATTCTGTCACAGACCACAAATAAACAGGGGCAAAAGGGGCACAAGTAGATTTTGTCAGTTAATGTTCCCAGTAAAGGAAGCGACACTTGCTAAGAAGTTAATTCAGTGGTGTTTTATGCTTCATAAATAAAAATAAAATACCGTAGTAATTATAATAAGGTAAAAGGTGAAAAGGTTTCATAAGTAATAACAAAGAATGATCACGGTGTCTGAAAGCTTCAGATGACTTAGCATATTTAAGGACTGTTTTCAGAGATAAGAATATCATGAGAACTGTCATTGGTCTGCTAAAACAATAAGGAAATAACAGTTTCAAAATATCATAACTCTATTGAAGTAATTGAGGAAATATTAGTTTATATCAGCACAGGTTATGTCACTATATTCTGTGTCAATTCAAGAGTGTTATTAGGTAACTGACACCACAAATGTAACAGCAGTAGTAAAAAGTGTTAGCAGTTTTGATCTTATATCCTGGTATTACCAGATTGAATTGAAGCAGAAGAAGAGATAAAGAAAAAAAAGCCTTTGTGAAATCAAAGAATCATAGAATCATTAAGGTTGGAAAGGACCTCCAAGGTCATTGAGTCCAAGGCCAATCAAGTGCCAGGTCCAGTCATTTCTTGAATACTTCTGTGAGTGTTGACTCCACCACTTCTCTGGTCAGCCCATTCCAATGCTTACCTACCCTTTCAATGAAGAAATTCCTCCTAATGTTGAATCCGAATCTCTCCTGCTAAAGCTTCAAGCCATTTCCTCTAGTCCTGTCATTGGTTGCTTGGGAGAAGAATCCGACCCCCACCTGTCAACAATCTCCTTTATGGTAGTTGTAGAGAGAGATAAAATCTTCCCTGAGCCTCCAGGCTAAACAACCCCACCGCCTTTATCCTCTTATCTATCCTTTCAGTCTTAGATACTGCCATGCTAATGAATGATCCCATACTAATCTGGTAGGTTGTTACAGAGCTAAATGAGTCTCAGGAATAGTAAAGCTCCTCACACACCTCTGAAGCATTGTCATAAGATGGAATGACGGGTTGTTGCGGCGTGCGGCTAGTGATGGTAAATGCCGCAACCTTCCCAAGAGCAGCCCTGTGTCCAGCGGTGCCTCGGCATGGTGTATGGTGCCAGTGGAAAAAGTCCAGTGCCTTGCCTTCCCTGGGCGAATGTCCAGGGACTCCCGGAGCCCCAACCTCTGTCTGGAGTTGGTGACCCTCAGGAGTGGCTGTGGAGCCTCTACACAAGCACTCACTATCCCACCACGGCAGATGGAAGCGCAGGCACTCGCACACCCGACGCCTTAAGCCAGGGACAAAGAGTCGGGAGGTGGCTCTTCTGAGGTAGCAACAGGTTTATTGCACGGGTCCAGGGATCAGGGCAGAGGAGCACACAACACAGGGGTGCACAAGGTTATATACTAAACCAAACAGGGGCGGAGAGAACACCGAGGACCAATAACATGAGGGTAAGAGGGAGGAGAAAAGGCGGGACTACAACACATAGAACCAATAAGGGTAGGTGAGGGGAGGAGCAGGGGAACAGGGCCAATGAGGCACCGAGTGAGGGAGAACTTGCTAGAACTGAACCATATAAGGAATATAGATTGACAACTAAGAGGGACAAACCAAACAGGGGAATATACCACCAGAGGGCCTGAATGGGGGAGACCCTCCCTGTCTCTATAACCTAGGGAGAGAGTTTACTGGCCTTACCTTCGCAGCCTCTTTGGCTGCGGGCTCAGCCACCACCACAATGGGTCTTGATGTTTAGGATGCCAGTGTGGATTGTCTGAAAATGAATGTAAAACAAATGATAACATGACCTAGAAAATGTCCTTTTTGGCAAGGAAGGAGTAACAAGTTACCTGAGACAGCATGTAGAGTAAATCGTCAGGCTGTAGATATCTTTGTCCTACTACAGATGATTTAAGACGTAATACTGTAATGCTGCTAAATAGGTCCGATGTAGATAGAGAACTATTTGCAAATCTTTAATACTTCTAACGTATTAACCATTCATATTCATATTCACAATTTTAAACTTTTTCTCTGTAATAAAAGTTAACATTAAATATGTAACAATATTGCTCTTAGATATGCATAAGACTTTGGAAGGACATAAAATAGATGACTAGGTTTTACAAAATATGGGGCAATTGAATCAGATTTGTCCGTAATAGTTTAGGAGGCACTTGTATTATGTAGCTAAGTTTATAGAAAATATGGTTTAGACAGGCAAGCAAATCAAAGAGATTTCCCATTGTTCTGTGTTTGTGTGGGAAGATTTTGGTGGTGGGGAGGCTACAGGGGTGGCTTCTGTGAGAAGCTGCCAGAAGCTTCCCACATGTCTGACATAGCCTTTGCCACCTAGCTCCAAGATGGATCCACCACCAGCCAAGGCCAAGCCCATCAGCAATGGCAGTAGTGTCTGGGTGATAATGTATTTAAGAAGAGTGTAGAAACTCTGCAAAACAGCAGCTGGAGGGCGGAGTGAGAATATGTGAGAGAAACATCTCTAAAGACACTGAGGTCTGTGGAGAAGAGGGGCAGGAGGTGCTCCAGGCGTCGGAGCTGAGATTTCCCTGCAGCCCATGGTACAGACCATGGTTAGGCAGCTGTGCCCCTGCAGCCCATGGAGGACCACCACGGAGCAGAGATCCACCTGCAGCCTCTGGAGGACCCCATGCCAAGGCCAGAGGATGCCTGAAGGCAGCTCTGACCCTATGGGAAGCCTGCACTGGAGCAGGCTCCTGGCAGAACCTCTGGCCTGGTGGAGCAGGTTTGTTGGCAGCATTTGTGACCTCATGGGGGACTCACACTAGTCTGCTCCTGAAGGACTACACCTCATGGGAGGCATCCGCCCCAGAGCAATTTGTGAAAAACTGCAACCCATTGGGAGAACTCACACTGAAGTAGTTCTTGGAGCATTGTCTGCTGTGGGAGGAAACCCTTANTGGAGCAGGCTCCTGGCAGAACCTCTGGCCTGGTGGAGCAGGTTTGTTGGCAGCATTTGTGACCTCATGGGGGACTCACACTAGTCTGCTCCTGAAGGACTACACCTCATGGGAGGCATCCGCCCCAGAGCAATTTGTGAAAAACTGCAACCCATTGGGAGAACTCACACTGAAGTAGTTCTTGGAGCATTGTCTGCTGTGGGAGGAAACCCTTACTGGAGCAGGGGAAGAGTTTGAGGAGTCCTCCCCATGAGGAGAAAGGAGTGGCAGAGACAGCACGTGATGAATTAACCACAACCACTGTGGGTACCGACAGCTGCAACAGCTGGTCTGGAAGCTTCACAGATCTCAACCTTGATGCAATCACTCTGTACCCATGAGAATTTGGTTTGTACCCTTGAGAATTGTAACACCAACAGAAGAAAGAATTAAAACAACCAAGGAAGGGTGAGCACCTGCAAAGGGAGGATTGCTAGCTTGATATGTAGCAAGAATGTGTGCCAGTTTTAAGCAACCAGTAATATTGTGTTGTAGTTAGCCACTAGCCAATGAACATGTAACGCGAATACCAAGAAACTGTATAAAAGATGCTACGTAGTACTAAAAATACCTTTTTGCTGGAGCAGTTGGTGAGTGTGCATGTATGTGTCATGACTGCCTCAACAGCGACAAACCACTATTCCCCATGCCCTTGTGCTGCTGGGGAGAGAAGGAGGACAATTAAGGCAAGCTCAGAAGGGAGGAGTGGAGCAAAGGTGTTCTAAGATTTGATTTTATTTCTTATTACCCTACTCTGATTTGATCGGTAAAAAATTCAAATAATTTCACCTAGTTGAGTGTGTTTTACCAATGTTGATAATCGGTGAGTGATTTCTCCCTGTCCTTAATCCACAAGCCTTTCACGTTTCCTTGTCCAGCTGAGGAGGGGAGTTATAGAGTACGTTTGGTAGGCACCTGGCATCCAGCCAATGTCAAACCATTCCACCTGTTCAGATTATTTTGCTTGAATACTGACCTATTTTTTTCTGTTCATGTAACATTAAAAGAGGTGATGTCCAGCTGGACTAGGAAGCAACTTTTTAATTTATCTGATGACAGTTACTTTGTGCACAAGGAAAAATGGTTTTTTGGATAAATAAGATCATTGGAATTGTTGTGTAATAAACACCCTATTTAAGCACTTCTATATTTTAGCATTCTCAGTACACGCTGAACATGAAATAAGGAGGTCATTTTTTAGCATCATTTTAATTACATAACATCTGGATGGATATTTTTCGTATTCAGATGGATGTTTTTGCTGGTTCACTTATGAGTTAAGATTGATGCTATAAATTTTGTGACATATATAGGAACGTTTATTGTTCAGCCAGGCTAAGATAAACTGTTGTATTAGACTGCTAGTGATTAATTTCCTGATTGTCAGCAGTCTAGTGTGAAGTGAAAGTTCCAGAAAAAGAAACCCATAGAGTTATATTCTTTTATAACAGAGATAAAAATCAGAAAGTATCTAACTGAAAAATTTGACAAGTCTGTGTCACTGTCTGTGAAGTCTCCGGTTTTTTTAACTGTATGTCTGCCTCTGAGCTATTCTACTGATACATACCTATTGAACAAGTCAAAAAAATTCTAGTTTCACATCTTCTAGTAAAATTTCATATAAATATCTGGTTATATGGTTTACATTAACTTGTTTTTCTTATAATTTTTCAAAGTCCCTTCTTCATTACACATCCCTCAAAACATTAACCATTAAATTAAAAATAAACCAACAAGGTAATGTCAGTGTAGTAAGCAGGGCAAGTTGCCCTTAGGAGCAGAATTTCTCCCACAATATTTTTATCTCACAGCTAGTTCATCAATATTCATTTTGTTACCTAACACAGACTGTAATGATTTTGCATTAGTTTCTTAGATGTTTCCAAGACCTCTGGAAGACTGTTATAAGGGAAAAAGTTATACAAAAGGAAAAACCAGAAGAGCAGAATAACTAATAGATAAAACTTCTGCTGACTAACTTTGAAATGGTGATGTTTGCAATACCAGCATGTTTTGCAGAATCATCCTACAATTCACATTTTGTCCTGGATTATCATTTCCAGAGAGATACTCACTTCTACAGTAATCACAGGACTCAGTTGTTCAGGCAAAACTGTTGTGAAAGGTCTGTCAGAACTAGTTCAGTCCTCACTAACATTTTTACCAGGAGAAGTATATAGCACCTGATTCCAATTTAATTACTTTAAATATACATGTTTTTACTGATTCAGTATTTTTAAATTATATTGCTGTACCACAATTATATATGATAGATTAGGCAGGTGTGTTACAAACTAGATTTCACTAAGTCATTTACTGGTGATCCAAAATCTCCTGAATATACCTACCTTGTCAGTTCTGTATTTTTCATACACAAATCAATTTTCAGTCATACAGCATAATGTAATGCTGAAACATGGTTGATGACACAAAATGTGGTACTTTTTTTTAATGACGCCCATTTTTAAACTAAGAAAAGTTAAGTCCCAAGTAAATTCATGCATGACAAGAAAATTAAACCAAGGAGACATCTTTAAAATAAAACTAATATTTTCCCATGCAATTATTTATTAAAAATGTATTATTTATTTAAACCAATATATTTTCAGGATGTAAATTAAATGTTTCTTGCCTCTAACTGATAAAAGTGTTCCAAATGAAATGCAAATGAGTATGGCTCCTAAGAAAACCAATATGATTTACCCACACCAATAGCAGCAATTGTCATGAATATCATTTATCATCTGTCAGCATAATATACTATATACAAACTGTGAGGTGACAACATTGCATTTACCCTAGCAAAGTTCTTTTTCACATGTAAACTAATGCATTACAAACTGTCAATCTAGGCCACAAAACCAAACACTTGAAGACAAAGGAGTATATAAAACACTTCTCTGCTGACATAGTTTTATTTTGAACAGTAGCTTCCTTATAGCTGGTTCTGTTTATTAACTTCATTTGTTTTAAACTCATTTTTATTTTAAACTGTATAATGGAGAAGATGGGTGTAATTTTAGGTTCTTTTAAGTCATTGTCAAAATCCCATTTATTTAACAGAAGACAGATTATAACCGAAGAAATACATATATTTCTCATATGCTTATAAGCCCTAACAGAAAAAATAAAGGTTTTTACAAATTAAAATAAATACTTAATTCTTCAGTCTTTTAGAAATTAAATTAAATATTTTCTTTTTACTTTAAGTATCAAATGATGTTGGCAAAACGAGCTAAACAAATAAACTGTCCATGTTCTATAGTTTGTGTAACAAACATAATACTTTTGTCACAGTATGGACAATATTTAGCCTGTGCTACAAGCATATCTGCCATTATACTCACATCTTTAAAGTAGTAAGTACATGGAAGCAGAATTTTTTCAAAGCTCAAAATTGGTATACAGTATCCCATAACATTTTCTTCTTTGTTATTCTTGAAGCATTCACTGAGAAAACTAATTTCTGTAGTCCTTTTACACACAATAACTTTTTTTCTTCTTAAGAGGCACAGAATTGTTTCAACACAATTTCTTTTAGCTTGGATTTCACTGCTGGTTCTATCTGCTATATGTCCTTTATAACATACAGCATTTCCTTAAGAAATACAGGCTCCACAGAATTTAATGAGGCAATATTAACAAAAAAGTATAAATTAAAGAGTAATATAGTCTATGTTCTCATCCTTTCTGATCATCAGTCACTATCTGAGAGTGAAATTTTTTTTTTTAGTATAATAAAAAAATACCCAATAATTGGACCCTCCTCACTTAGTGCAGAATTTATTTACATCCTTTTCTATTTATCCATGTTCCTCCAAGCAAAAGCTTTCATTTCACTACCTCAGAGGAAAAGACAACTTTTAACAAATTTGACCTAGTGTTTTTCATAAGAGTAGAGGTATAAAGCTAACTATTAAAACATGGTACCTACCTGTTATGACCTTTTGTTTAGATACTCATGCTAAAATAATGGACTTGTTTTCACAGGTTTTCATCAGAAACTATTTGTCCTGTCAAGTTTTCACAGAAGAGGAACAGGATTTTTCTCAGCTGGCTACCCTATTAGATGAACTTCATATTACTTCCCCATATTCCAAGCTGCATTGGCTCTGAGAGTTAGCAGACTTCTGCCAGTGCTTTTAGGTATTTCATTCATGTTAGTGTCTAAATAAAATTATTGTCTTTGCTATAGCAATTTATATTGTTCCCTCTTTTTTCCCCCATATTTCCAGTATTTTGCTACTTGTATCAAAAAAAAAAAAAAATACTCTTAAGATTCCTTTATGCCTTGTTGTCATTGCCTTATTTCTTCTCTGGATATCAGCAGATTTTCTTCTGTTTAGAGAAATAAATAAGCAAGACAGTGTTCACAATACCCAGCTATCTTGTTGTCAGAGACTGAAACGTTATAATTTATGGCTTAAACATTTTCATGAAGGACTTTTGGTATTATAGCAAAACTCTACAAAAGCTGCAGAGAAGACGACCAAAAACCCTGAATGGGGCCCTGACTGCCCGCTGATGAAGATAAGATAAGTAAGAGCTGGGGAGANATCAAAGGGGCCCCCACAAAGGGGTCCCCAGACCCTACACCAGAGATGATGCAACAGATCCACAGTGTTGCAAGGGACAGTGTCAAACCTAGCCCCCTCAGCGGGAGGAACGTGGGCGTTCCCACCTGGCCAAAGCGTATATTAATCCACTGGAATACTATTACTGTTCGGCGTGGTGGCGTGGCGTGGTGGTGGCGTGGTGGCGGCGGCGGGGGACCCTCACCACGCAGAAGACCAGATGGAGGGAGCCACAAGACATCCTCGGGACCCCCGGAAGGGTGATATGTTTCCATCTAACCCCTGTCACTCTGTCCCTGTCCCCCCAGCACCCCACGCACGCTTCTTTTTCTATCTCTTTCTTTCTTTCCTTTTTCTTTCTCTTTGCTCCCTTTCATATTAAACAAAAATAAATCAATTCATTTTTTGGCATCAACATTTAATCTCGTTTGGTTTTAATCTCGTTTTTAAGGGTATTTTGAACCTTCTAAATTCCTTCTGGTTTATACACAGACTTAGTTTCCTCTGCTCTTCTGTGCTTAAACTGGATCGTAACACTTGTCTACCAACGAACCTGGTGATAGATCACGACAAAATGTTATTTGTATTGGCAGTTTTCTGGTGGTGAGTGAAAATGAAATCTCCAGGTCGTTGGCAGGATTGGTGTGTTAAACCCCACATGCAGGTAGAATGGTCAATGTGCCTTGTGGTGGACCACAAAGTGATTTGTAGATCAGAGTAGACTCTGTGCAGTGTCTTTAGTTCTTCACCCTTCTTTAGTTCTAAGGAGACATATGCTTTTCTAGGCTTGGGAAAAACTACGCCTTCTCTGAGGAATACTAAGCCTAACTTTTCCTTGTGAATGACAGAAATGGAAGCAAAGCACAGAATAATTTCTTTTGTGAAAAAAAAACTGACTTTTGCTGCTTCCTAAGAACTTCCTTGCCCAGGTTTGCCTAGGTTTCCTCTGGAACTCTGCTGTGGAGTTGCTTAAAATTAATAATGTCTAAAATGTTTTGAAAAATGTTGATGATTCAAATAATAATAAGTAAATATTTAAAAATCTCCAGAAAGGTTCTGACCAGCTTTATTCTTGAATAACCAGTAGAGTTTTATATTTCCACAAGAGCTTTTAGCCATGCAAAATCTGTTAATGGGAAAACCATAAGAGAGAATGCCCTAATACAATTGTTTTACTGGTTCATTATTAATTTATACTTGCTTGTCTGCTTGGGGTTAAAATCTAGGAATGGTGCCAACATTTTATACCCACATCCATTTTGCTTAGTGCATGCCCCCTGAAAAGAGACTTTGGGTATGAACATTAATGAAAAATTATGCTTTGGCACTGACTCACCCTTCTTTCATGTTGATACTGTTTTGGACAAGCAATTCTTACTTTTTTCTAACCAGAGCATTTCTTCCAAATTTTCTTTCCCTGCCCTTGTGTATGTACTCATCTTGTTAATCAGTCTTCCTAAATTAAGCTTTTTTATAATCCCAAAATAAGTTATTGAGAGCATAGGACATCTTTCCTTGATGTTTTCTCACAATATATAAACATGATACAGTTATATTTTAGTATAGTTAGAGAATGAAGGACAGAAGTCCCATGATAATTTTACTGTAGTTATTGAACCTCATTAGGTTAGAGGATAGAAAATGCAGGTGTAGCCTTTGTACAAATGTACAATTTGAATAAATATTTAGATACCTAAAAGCTTGTTAACCTCTGGAACTGTAGTATAAAGAAGCATGCAAAATACGCTGATTTGGCTTTGTACAGCAAAATATTTTCCTGCTGTTGTATTTTCCTGATACTGTAGGGGTTTTTTTCTACATTCATAGCTATGTTATCATGATTTCACATATTACCCTGGGTCCCAAGAGATATGACAGTTTAGAACAGTTAATGATCTGTTTCATAATTATCCGGAACTGAATACTGTGTATGTTGGCACACTGCAATAAATTTAAATACCCAGAAGCTAGGAAGGCCATATGTTTGGGTTTTCTACTTAGAGGTGTATCCTGGTGGAATTTCTTACATTTGCTAATTTATCTCAAAGTTCTGATTTTATAGGTAGGTTAGAAAAAATGCATTTAATCTTGTCTCAGCGTATGTTCACTTCAGTCTTTCGTCTGGTCTCCACACCTTCATCGCTTTCCTTCTCTTGAGTTTGCAAAAAGGCTGGCGCCCTCAGTGTGGAAGGAGATGTAGCACAGCTTTAACATGTGTACATGAGCCTTGGTGGAGCCTGGGCACTGATCATATGCAATCAGTTGAGTTCGCAGAAATAAACTGCACATAAATCAAGTTGGATACAGAGATTCAAGTTGCATTGCAAACTTGGTGTTTGAAAACTCAAACCAGAAAACATTGGAGACTGTATTTGTTGGTTTGGCAAGAGTTTGGGTCTGCTGAAACAGGAGCAGCTAGGGAAGATGAATAGGAGTGTAAATTATCTGAGACAGAGTTTGGTTGTCATCATAAAGTTTCCTCTGCTGAGTAGTTGTAATATGGTCTCTTGGGGGACACACTAACGAAGCATAATGTCTGTTCCCAGCGCTCCTCTCTGTTTTTGCAAAACCTCTGCCACAAATATCCTTCTCCAGTATTTGCATACTTTATTTCTTTTTTAAATCTCAAAAGTATACTAGTGCTGGTAAATATGCTAGCTGCAATCACTGCATACCAAGGACAAAATTGTGTAAGTGTGCTCATCAAAAAGACAAGACATTCTGAGTACTTCACATCTGAGGTAAGACTTTCTCCCCACAGAATTAGCACAATTATCCAGTTAAGTAGAAGGCAGATTTCTTTGGACCTACATAGACAAAACAACTTTCAACTTTTAATGTCTTCATCACAAATGTACTGAAAGTGAGTTTAATGTAGTGTGCAAATCATATACTGAGATACAGCAAGGGTTTTATCCAAGAAATAAATAAAAGAACAAAGAAATTATTTAAAAGTTCAATGAATATCAGGTCATATCTATACCTCTACCATAATTTACATTGTATTGCAGAAAACGAATAATGCAGACTATGAAGAGTCTCTGTTCATATGATGCAAAATATTAAAAAATGCAAAGTATAAATTTCATGAATATTAGCATACACAGCATGAGAAAAATTACATATTTTAAGAAATTATTTGTTCTAGGTGAAAATTTTGTCTATTATTTCCTCATTCTATAATTTTAATGGATAAAATATACTCGTATTACTTTTATTCTAGATTGACATGTAATCTTGGTTAAGCTTATGATTAGTCTTTTGTGTCAAAATCATAGCACAGTAAATTGACTAAAACTCACATTTTTATTAATTTTTTTCTGTACTGAAGAGAAAAGCCTATGCTGAATCTGATTAAATTAAACCAAAACCAAAATAAATAAGTGGGAAAAAATGCTTAATCTATGATGCTAGAGAACAGCCTCCGTATAGGTTGAATTTAATCAGTTCTTTAGTTCATTATTACAGACCTTTACATTCACTCTATGTTTTATTTTATATGTGCTATCACTTTATTTCTCCTAACTATTTTATATTGGTAATATTAAAGGCATGGTATCAGCTCTATAAAGATGTGGGGAATTCAAAGGGTATGTGAATCCCTGGGTTGTAGGGATATCTGGTTTGAGTGAGAGTATCTGATGAGTAGTTTACTCAATAGTAAATAGAAAAAAGAGACAGGAAAAGTAATAAGTAAATACACATAATGAATCAGGAGATAACAGTGAGCATAACAAAGACAGACCACCAATGGCTGAGCCACTGATGCAGTCACTCAAGGGAAGAAAGTCAAACATAACTTTGTAACTGATAGGAAGAGGGAAGCTAGATTACCATGGGACTCGTGGAAACTAATAAACTTTTTATGAATATATCAGGGGCCTGGTGCATTATCCAAAATTTGGTAGGGGATGTTTTAACACAAATGTGGAAATGTGCAAAACTACTGTGAGGTGCTTAGAGGAAGCACCAAAAGTGGGAAAATGGAGGGAGAAATTTGCATCAGGGAGGAGCAATGGAGAAGCAGGAAGAGGAAAATAAAACATCACATTTAAGCAGGATGATGACGGTACATTTTTGTGGCCAAGCCCTGTACCAGTGTTATTAAACTTACAAGTTTTGTAAAACTTATTAAACTCTATTCCTATTTTCTATGTGATCTAGCCCCTACTTTCTATGTGGTTAGATCAGTATTCTGTGTGTGGGTATGTGAACTTGAAGGTGGACTAGCCCGTATGTAGGAGATCACTCTTGAACTCAGGCTGTGGGAGAGTACCTGCTCTGGCACATGGAGCATCTCCTCCTCCTTCTCTGACTGTGGTGTTCCCTCTGCTGCTGCTTACTGTTTCTGTTCTGTCTACTTCTGCCTGTCTGGCATTTTTTGCCCTTTCTTAAACACATTTTCACTGAGGTGCCATCAGCTTGTCTGAGGGGCTCAGCCATGCCCTGCAGTGTGTCCATTGGAACAGGCTGGAGCTGGCTGCGTGCAGCATGGGTCAGCCCGGGACTCTTTGCCCTGAGGCTGTCCCTCAGCCCCAGCTGCCAGCACCTTGCTGCGTATGGCCAGTAAACCTTCTCACTTTAGAGAAGATAAATACGAATATCATTCCTGAACTTAAATCAGATGCCCCTCATGTATAAGAATAACTGAATGTGTAACATTTTTTAAGGAAAGCTGCAAGATTTTAACTAAGAGATATCTTAAAACTGTATCTGACATAACTTACATCATGCTGCATGAGGTATAGAGGCATTTCAACTGCAAAATGATATTTAAAAGACTTAGTCTATGTTCAAATTTAAAAGATAATTCATGAGTAAAATAGTCATTGCAAGATATAAATTATTTGTAAAGTAGTATGTGATTTTATCCATAGAGACAAAAATGCTTTTATGTGCTCATGTTTGGGAATTTCCAGTTAAAAAGAGATGTAGCTATGCTTTCATTTTTCAAAAGTGAGAGCCTGACTGCTGTTATCTTTCCCCTTGTAGCTTGGGACAAAATCAAAACAAGGAGATGTTCAGCATATCCTGCTCCAAGTTCCCCTTTCCCCCAAAAGGAATTCACACTACTGTGTACCTCATGTCCAAGATAAAATACTGAGATGTTGCATGATAGAGGAAAGTATTTTGATGCCACAAACAAAGTATTTTCAAAGTCCTTTATGAATGGTTAAGTAGGCAGCATCTCTTTTTGAGCTAACTAAAAAGTGAAGGGATAAAGAAAGCATTTGTTTCCCTAAGGTAAGTACCTACCTGTAGCTCCAAAGGAGACGCACGAGATTATAGCTCCAGGTACAAAGCCCTCTGGGATTTATAGTTGCCTAGCTAGTTGCCTAGCTATTCCATAGAAATTAAAAGGTTGGTTCCGTTTGTTTCCTTAAAAAAAAAAAAGATTGCATTAGTGGACTCGAGTTTCAATAGGGAAATCCATTTCCTGTGTCTCACCAGCCTACAGACAGCTCACCTCATCTGGGACAGTGTTGTGGCTGCTCACACATGTGGATATGTCCTCTGGGCTTCTCTTCAAACTTTCTTTGCCACTTCATGGCCAAGAGTGGAAAGAGTGGAGACCCTGTGAGGATACAAACAGGCTCAATTTATCTCTGGAATTCTAGGGGAATTGTACTTCTTTTACTTGTTTCTATTGCAGGAGAATAACCTTTTCACCACAGCCAGGGGTGTACAAAATGAATATTTTCAGTACTATACTTTTGTACATTTTCAGGGATATTTTGGAATATTTTTACATTTAATATGCAAGAATTTATTTTCTTTTCTCGTGTATTTCTAATGAAACCATCAAAAGAAAGGCTGTTACTTTTCCTTTTGAAGACAACTTTGGATTTTCTGTGTAATGTTAATAGGACATTATCTGTAAAGTTGCATAACAGTAAAAACTATGCATAGTTGCCAAATTACAGCAAAAAGGAAAAGTTCTTCAACCATTATTTTATGAACCTACTTTTAAAAATTAATGTTTTTCTTTGGTGATAGAGAGCAATAGTGTAGAAACATCCATTCAGTGCAAATTGTCTTTAACACTTATCACCATTCCTTACAAATGACAAAGGTAACCATGACTTTAAACAAAGTCAATGTGATAAAAATGCAAGATTCACACACTTGGTTAAGGAATGTGTTGACTGAAGCAGAATGCCTGAGAAATACAGAAGAACCTGAAATTTCCTTTTTTAAGTCAATTGATAATTGATTAATATTTTAAACTGTGAATAAGAAAAGTGTATCTTCTGTATTTTATTTGCATGTTTACACTCTTTGAAATTATGCAATTATGAAAATAAACATTCGTGTCTCTAATATTAAAGCCATAAGCAACTGAAAGCTAGGACCTTCTCTTTCTGTCTGTGGCTCCTACTAATGACACCTCATAAATAAAAGATGATTTTTATGTTAAAAGTTGTTATTTTCAATTACTTGTTCAAAACTGAGTATTACATGTTACAGGAGATTTTCACAGTCCTTATGTGACTGCACTGCTGGCATCTGTTACCCTTGGCATTCACCTGTCTAATTATTTGCTGTAAATGTACACACACAGTCAAAATACTTGGGTTTGGGCTTTAAATCAGCAGATTTTTTTGTTAATATTTCAGCCTAAAATTTGCAAGTTTTAATTTCTTAGCTGACATGCTTGATACAGTATGTTACCCCCGATTGCAATGGTGTGATATAATATGCCTAGTAAAAAGGTAAGAGACAGGCGATGCAACACTTCTTTCCATTCCAAACAATGGCATGATCTTGGGTGATATCTAAGGTTGTACTTCCAGAATTTATGAAATATTTTTTGGGAGATTCTTACGCCAGTGAATTCAAACACAAAATGTCAAATACATATACTTTTAAATTGTGAAGAAAATATATAAAGTCTGATTGCTAAATATAATCTTTCAAAGGTGAATAAAAAACCAAGCATATTTGTATAATATCCTTGTCAGTCTAAGTACTTCACAGCTATGTACATTTAACACTGATAAAACTAATGTGTAAGAGCAAAACAGTTAATAAAAGAATATGCAGTTAAAAGATTAATAGAATGCCTACTCATATAATGAAAGGTAACTTGAGATCTTTACAGCAAACTTGAGATCTTTAAAGTGAATTTTAATCCTTCATTGATGCGACATTTCTTTCCTTCTTCTGATCTCTGTAGGCAAATAAATTATATTTGTAGCAATTTTGTTAAATAAAGCATGCATAATAAAACACAGGAAAAGTTTAATTTCTATTAACAGAAAGGAAAAATCCATAGCAAATCCTAAAAAATGATTCCATTTAAATGTTTGTTTGCATTTCATGGCTTTCATTAGTTAGACTGCAGAGTCACCTGCCTTATTTTAAATGATTACTGCAAATGTGCAGTTACCAAGTCCTTTTGTTTGTTGCTTTTGTCACTCTTCCATATTTTTCTGTGTGCTTCTATTTTATATATGAGATCATTTAAGAATTACGTGTTCCCTCTCAAGATATGTACTGGCTTGGGCCAAGACTCCTCATTGATACAAAGCCACATCCAATGCAGAAGTTTCCAGATGAACTGAATTTACTGTTCATATATGTTATCCTAAGTGCTGTGACACCAACATACAACACTTGCTGTATAAAATTTTCTAAGCAAAGAAGTTGTGTGCCCCAGTCCTGTTGAAGTCAGTGACTTCAATGGTTGATTTCACTGGATGATTACTCAAGACCCTTTTAAACTGTAAGACAAATGCAATGTATATGTATCTGTATTTAAAATCTGTTAAACATTGTCAACAATACTTTATCTAAATTTACACTTTTTGTAAAATCCACACTTAAAAGTGAATCATAATACAGATTAGCTACATATTGATTTTAACTGAAGTTGAAAAAATTTGATGTAGTATCCACCTGGCAGTACCATAGTAGACTACATGTAACAGTGAGGCAAATATTTATCTGCAAATAGAAGTTCTCAGGAGAAAAGTTAATAAGTGAGTTTTCAGTGTTTAACTCCTTTTCAACAGAGGTTTTCCTCCCCTTTAGTTCTCCATAAATAGATTTTAATGTAAAACATTAATTTCTACATTTTGACAAATGTGTCTCCTTTCATCTTGCAATTTTCTTTAGTTATAGCATAATAGCAATGTTCAGACGGCACAAAGAGGTAAAATCTAGCTGAAAAATTGAGCTAGCTAAATTGGAGATAAGTTGTTCTCTAAAATAGGACAAAAATCTGAATAGATAAATGGATAAATAATGGATAAATTTTCTGTTATTCAAGGATGGATTCACCACAGGTTAAGTACTGTAGTATTTTATTTTTATAGTATTAGCTTTTGTATTGCCATCTCTTTATGATAATAAAATTGTCAGTTCTTTAATTTCAGCATATAATAATATTTTATTGTTATACCTACTTTTCTGTGAGTAATGAGTCTAATTATCCAGATAGTATATGTATAGACCACTTGTGTATTTTAAAGGTTCAAGCTATTTCTTATTCTAGTATGTAGTATGGGGTTTTTTATTATATTCCATATAATTATTATGTAGCCAATATACAGTTGTATATTATACATATAATATATA